>CP092866.1:61635793-61648328 GCA_030710605.1 Cordylochernes scorpioides
CTGTTGATTTCATAAATATATTAGTTGAGCTCTCTTTAATTATATATAATTATAGGGGAGGTCGACTTTATAAACATTTTATTCATGCTGGGCAGAACTCAAACTGAGCAGGACTTGGCTTGCTCAGAACTCAGAGTAGAACTCTGCCAGGTCAGAAGCAGATTAGGATCTGCAAAGAACCTGACCTGATCAAATTTTGGCCTGCTCATAACTCAAACTGAACAGAACTCTGTCTGTTCAGAACTCGCACTGAGTAAAACTCTGCCAGGTCAGAACCAAATCTGCAAAGAACCTGACCTGATCTTGGCCTGCTCATAACTCAAAACTACATCCATTCAATCTGAAATAAACAATTTTATGTCAGTAAAACCTGCATGTCTATCTGTGAAATGACAGCACGAAAAACTTTACTTTCAAAATAATCTTTTTAATTTGGCAAATAGAATTTTTTTTTCTCTGAAGAATAACAAACAATATATATATATTTATTTACAAAAAAAGTACAATTTCTCTCTATATATAATTTTTTTAAATATAAAAGAATGTCACACACACATTTGAAAGCAAAAAAAAACAAAGGTTATAGTTCTACCACAACACAGAGAGAGAGATATGGTTTTTAAGGGGTATCTATAAGGAAGAGATTGTCAATGGGTACAAAATAGAAAAGATACAAAAGTCAGTTTATCCTTATGTGTGTCATTAACCTTACATAGTATCATTTTGCATATCCCCTTAACAGAGTGGTGGTGGAGAATCAACTTTTATATTCAAGATATGCAAAATATATTGCAAATTAATTTGTATATATTGGAAATCAAAAGAAAAGCATATTTTCAGTGCTGGAGAAGAATCATGCTATTGATAGTAAACTAAATAAAACTAAGTGAAAATGTTTGGGGGCAATTTTTAGACAAGAAAGTGATCACAATGGATATTAAGACCAAATCCTCATCAAGTTTAGCAACTATGTACTTCAGTCAGCCATGTTTTCACCACAGAAATATCTCTCAATTAATAAAAAAAAAATTGAAATTTATAATTATATAAACAAAAAGTGAGAACACAGGTCGCATCAACCATCTATTTTATTCTGACAACCCACTGTTGTCTTCTTTTCAAGGAACCACCATCATCTGAGACCAATATTTTAGGTTGCTATAACCATGACTAAAACACTTGGTTTTGTCTATGAGTGTGTTATTTCAGGAGAATCAGTCCTAAGACTAGTTTGCCTCAACTCAATCAGATCATCCAAGACAATCCATCCACAGCAGATTCTAAGACTTAGTTGTCTTGGATTCTCTCAATTATGAATTTATATAACCCAGTTGCTGTTATAAAAAAGCAACAATGAGGAGGCTCCACTGTATTTATGCTTTTAAGTTATTCAGATTTCTATGCCGTTTTATAAAACTGTAACTCTCCTAAGCATTATATCATTATCTCTCTAGAAAAGAATGACAAGTGGGTCTCCAAAAGGTCTGTATAAAAATAGAAAGTTTATTTCTTCTGTTTTTACATTACTCTCATTGACAAAAGGAAGTGCAAAGTTTTTGATGTCACCAGTTGTCTATTTTTTTTTGAAGGAGACAGAGGCAATTTTGTTCACACTTGGTTATCTCTTCAATAAATGTCACTGTGTATCAAATATCTTTCAAAGTTATTGTCTGAATCCTGATATAAGCTGAAAGGTACGACTTCCTTTAGTTTTGTCTATGAGTGTGTTATTTCAGGAGAATCAGTCCTAAGACTAGTTTGCCTCAACTCAATCAGATCATCCAAGACAATCCATCCACAGCCATAGCAGTTTCTAAGACTTAGTTGTCTTGGATTCTCTCAATGCATCCCACAAATTCTTAATGAGAGCATCTTCTTCCAAGAAACAATTTAGATTTTATAAAATTACATAATACTATAGGATGGAGATTTGGTCTTTATTACCTTGTGAATTTGGAGGGAGGGACTTTTTATCTTGTGAAAAGAAAGGGAAAAAAAAAAGAGTGAAAAGTGATGGCAAAGTAAAAATCAGGCTGCCAAAAAATAATTAGAAAGAGTACTTCTGATCGTGTAAATAAGTGTCATAAAGATGACTAGCAAAATTCTCTCAGACAATATATAAATATGTTTAAAATTTTAGAGTAAATAATGATTAAATATCTTTCTCTGATAAATGAAAGGTGAAAATATGAAGGAAAAAAAAAAGAATATTTAGTTTTGTAATAGAGAGTAGCATTAATCTTTTACCCGTTTAGCTATGAGGCCAACTTCTGTAATTATAAAAAACAAGGTAGAGACTTGTTCACAGAACTGATATGGACCAAACACTCTATGGATAAACCAGATAACCTTCCTATCAATATTAAGACATAAAATTAATCTAAATAAATGTCAATTCTCTCGGAATGCTTTGAAACCCATGTTCTGACAATAATTGCCACAAACTACTTTGTGAGTCCATGTCTTAAATATAACTTTCCAATATTTTTTAAAACCTTACTTACTTTCAGTCCAATAAGGAACAATATTCTTGAGGTATTGTTAATGAATCTTTCTACTGTTACCTTGTTATTGTAGAGGTATTTCAAATTGTGGGGGAAGTACGCCATTATGTAAGCATGGTTGATATGCATTTAAAGGATTATTATTTTTGTCCCACACAAAAACAAAATATATAAGAATTATAATATTATATATTATTGCATATAAAATTATTAGTTGGTCACTTATATTCGACCCCATAAAATTCAGTTCTATCTATACCTAAAACTCGACCAATTCATACCTCTATCTTTAAGGGGAAAAAAGAGTAAAGAGAAGTAGAGAAAGACCAATCAATGGATGAATAAAATAGACCCCGTCAATAACCTGATTAAGCCATATATTATATATAGATAATTATATAGTGGGTAATATTATTACAGTAGAACCTCCCTGTAAAGAACACCTAATTGCAGAGTCAAAGTGTTCTTTAGGGAGAAGTGTCCTCTTACCAGAGAGTTACTTAATACTAAAAAATTGTAATTTTTCAAATGAAAACTCTCCTTTATAGAGAGGTGTCTTCTAACATGAGTGTTCTCTCATGGAGGTTCTACTGTACTCATTATGTTAAAAAATGCATAGTTTACACACATATATAATAAATATGATATTCATAATAATTTACATGTAAATTTATCACCTTATTTATCACTACCTATATAGTTGACATATATATAATAATAATAATTTAGAGGTAAATTTATATCACATATTTGCATATTATCTTGTAGGAATATCATAGGTTGTACAGAAATGCACCTTGTGACAAAGCTGGGACCTGTCACCAAGGAAACATAAATTACCTTAATCCATTATATTTTATTAGACAAGAGTTATATATTAAACAAAGAAAAAAATGATATGCAAAAAAAAGCAAGTCTCCTATTTTAAAAATGAAAATCCATAACCCCTTGTGGATGTTTAAAAAGAGTTAAAAAGTCAAAAAAGGATCAGGGGGTGATATGCTATATTAAATGAAAGGGCACCTCCTGATTATGCAATTGGATGAAAAGGTTAGGCAATTGTAGCTGTTCGTATTATGCTGAGGGCCATGGTCCAAAACCATAATAAACATTAGATTTTACCAGAACTGGTGTTGTGCAAATAAAGGAATCTGCTTATTTGCAAATCTTACACACAGATTCTCGACAAAATACCATGTTTCAAAATACATTCAGTAGAATAGGAGAAGTGCTTCTTTTATGCATAAATATCATTCTCTCATAAAATTACTGAAGAAGTAAGAATGTTACTGTAGAGACAATGTGGTGGTGAAACACTTCCTATAACAACGTATGGATTGAGAGCAATGAACAAGTGGCGAGGAAGAAGAAGGAACTAATAAATAACTTTACCAACTTTCAGGATATATTTTGAATTAACACACTTCACTATAAAGTCTCTGGAGAATTATATCCAAAATTGCATACACACTTTAATTGCATAGCTTAGATCAATCTAAACAACTCTAAATATGCTCACCACATCTTCAAGTGCCCAACAAGACTCTTCACACCAACATACTTTACTTGCAGAGATAGAACATTCTCTGTGCAAGGCTGGGTAAAATGGCGGTAAAAGTCCACTTATAAGGCTAATAAACATTGGGCTGAGTCCAGAAAATAACATTATCTTATATCTTTATAACATTCCTATTAATATATATAATCAAGTTTATTTCTGTCTATCTTCTATAGATTGTCAACATGTACATTATAAAGAAAACAAAAACTTTTTTTTTATCTGACACTTAAAGAATTTATATAACAGTCATATTCTATTGTTGTAAACATTTTAGCTGAGGCATTTGTCCATATTAAAAAATAAATTCATAAAATCATTGAAAAGCCTTTCATAAAAAAAAATCATAAACTAGAATAAAAGCCGAATAATAAGCACACATGCACTTGAAAATTCCTAGTAATGTAATCTAGACACATACATCATAGTTATCTAACTGTTGGGAACAAACTTGGATATCTGTGAATTACTGTGGTTGAGCTCTTCTCTAAAAAAGGACTACCACTCTTTAAAATGAGCATTCTATCAAGTTGTTCTTTATAATGCCTGACAAGGGGTTCAAAGGTATAAATTAAGATGGTGATTATCACAACTTGTATAAGAATTATTGCTTAAAAATACACTCTTTAACAATGAAAATAAATTATTTTAAACTTATTTATTAAAGAAATTAAACAAGGTGTAATTGATAAAAACCAATAATAAAGAAATACAGTAAAACCTCACTATAGTGAACCTAATGGGACTGGTCATTCGGCCCACTATAGTCAGTTGAACTTATTTGTAAAGGACACCTAGTTGTAGAGCCAAGGTGTCCTTTTACCGGAGAGTTGCTATTTAGTAAAAATGGCAATTTTTAGGCAATGAAAACTGTCCTTTATAGAGAGGTGTCCTCTAATGGAGGTTCTATAATATTACATGATAACTGGGAAGTATTTAAAGTTTATTTTATCAAGGTTTTACTGTAAAAGGTACAATATATAAGTGAAATGGATACAATAAGCTCTTCTCCTTCCTATTCTCAAAATTTAAAAGAGGTTCAACTTGGACTGTATATAGATGGCGAGACTAACAAAACAGTAAGTAAACCATTGACATTTCAACATAACACCAACAATCAAGTTGTTGTCATCAGATGTGCAGACACATCATGGAGGCTATCAGTGTATCTAGCTGTAGCCCAGTTTGAGAGAGAGAAGGGAACAAATGTGAGACAGTGGAAATGACCGGGGGAGAGAGAGAACTCTTTGTAACATAGAGCAGAAGACTGAAGGTGCACACATGTAATGATATCTCAACACATGGTGTGTCCACTGGGTGTAGAGAGGAGAACAAGTACAGTGTTGTGTAGGGAGGGAGAATCCTAGACACACAGATCTAGACAAGTCTACAACTGCTAAACAACAACAACAACAAGTGTGGTTTATTTGTTTACTCCAGTGTACGGCCCACTGCGGTGAAGGGCAGGATGGGTGCAGTGGCCTCCAGGTCTATGGCAGTGGCCATACAACCAGCTCCAGCCTCGTGGTCCCCCACATCCTGCAGGACACAGCCCATGTTGAACCAGGATTGGTGGGACATGGGATCCACGGCCACGGCATCACGTAGAGTCTTCTCTGCCAGCTGGCTGCTGCCTAGACGGTGGTACACCATCCCCTGTCACACACATCACTGGAGCCAGGAATACATGTTGTTTGATTGAAGAGATTTTCTACCTTAAATTTAATTGGAACTTATTCCCAATTACACTTCAACCTTGTTATAACAACAAAATTTGGGAATTATAAGTGGCCTTTATAAATAAGACTTTTATAACAAGATTGCAATCTGTTTATTTTCCCCACAAAAAATAATTACAGTAACACCTCCCATGAAAGACTAATCATCTTTGTAAAATCAAAATGAATTGACCCAAACTAACCCAACCCCCCAATGAGATATCGCCACCTCCAGGGGATACCAGGGATGGACTTACCAGGTGCTGAAGAGCTTTAACATGGTGAGGGTTTATTGCTATGGAGTTCTGGAAGCAGACCTTGGCCTCCTCATACTCGTGCTTGTGTTCATGGATGATGCCTTTCTGCAGCAGCCATAACTCAGGTACAGGGAGACAGGGGCTGTAGCAACGTACCATGAGCATGAGATGGTGGGAGAGAGGGAAGATGGCTGCAGCTTCGCGCAGGCAGCCCTCAGCATCAGCTACCCGGTTCAGGCCCAGGTAGAGCTCAGAGGTGAGCAGCCAGACATGGAGCTGCAGTAGCCAAACTGACTGAGGGCCACCTGAGCCAAGACCACCTGAGCCACTGCGGGCTCCACTCAGAGAGGAGGCCACCTCTGACAGGGCCTGCTCTATCCTTGTCACTCCCAGTCCCACAGAGTTGCAGCCTGGAGTGTCCACACAAGACCAAATCTTAGACATTTTTCATGTTTATGCAACCCCCCATCCCTCTATAATCCTACTGACTTGAGTCCCGACAAAGCCACAGTTTTGGCAAATTCAGAATGCCCAGCTGAAGACCATGGCTTCAAGCTATGGCCCTCATCAGCCCAAGGTCGTAGTTTCATGAATTGCCCAAGGGTTGTTTTCCCAGCAAAGTTGCCAGGCCATTGGCAACAAAATGAAGGTATATTTTCTCTAGGAAGAAATTATTTTTAAAATAATAAAAATACAAAGAGTTCTCACTCAGTAAGACTATATATAGTGTCTGATATAGCATAACTTCATTTCAATCAACTATCGTACTTCAACACTTACTTTAATTCAGCTTATTTTTAAATCTAAACCATTTCCCTTTCAAATTAACAACTTCAAATCGAAAGTCTTTCAAATATCAATCAGCCTATTTACTTTAACTGACCATAATTCAACAAACCCTTAAGAGTTGACAGCAAAATATCCACTAGCTGTGAACAGGCGATGAATTGATTATTCGTTGGGTTGTTGAATTAAAGAATTTAAACTGTAGGTTGAAAAGAATGATTTTAAATATTACTCAAAAGCTTTAGAAGAGAGATTTAATTTTATTAAAAAAAAAAAAAAAAAAAACGTATATCTCATGCACACACTAATTTCATTATTATAAAAAGTGTATATATATATACACAGTAGAACATCCCTTTAGCAGACACCTCTCCACAAAGGACAGTTTTCATTTGAAAAATTACCATTTTTATAATTTAGCAACTCTCTGGTAAGAGGAGACCTCTCCCTAAAGGACACTTTGGCTCTGCAATTAGGTGTCCTTTATAGGGAGGTTCTACTGTATATCTATATATTTTTACTCTACCCTGTGAAAATTTAATAGAATAAATTTATAAAATTTCTCATAAACCAGCTGTCATCATGTCCATTTACAATATGTACTGTAGATAATTTACAATGGGGGGGGGAAAAAAAGGTTGGAACTAGTTTCTAACTTTCTGGAATATAAACCCCACATATCATATCCAGACAATACATGGCAGCACTCACCAGAGTCATTGTCAGAGAAGTCTGTGGTGTAGAGCTGGAAGACACTCTTGCTGTCACTGGCCACACGTTGTAGGCCCCCTGGTGCCTCGCTGCAACACAACACCTCAGCTTTACAGTCATCCCCCATTACTGTCTGATACAGAAATAATTAGCAATGGCTCCTCCTCAATATTTTTATATATTTCATATACTAAGTATCAAAAATAGAATGTGGATGTAAACAAACAATGCCCCAAATTCATTGCTTTGAAATTGTGATCTGCGAGCTGAAAAACATGCTCAAAATTTTTCTGTTAAAAAAAAAAAATTGATTATGTAACAATTTCAAGTTCGTTATAAGCCTAGTATTTTAATTAAAGAATTAGGTTTGTTATAAGGGGGCAGTTCATTATATTTAAAAAATATCCAAGTTTGTTATATATAAGGGAAGGTTCGCTATATCCCTAGGTTTGTTATAGCAAGGTTTTACTGTATATTAGTGTAAATTTACCACCTACGGTATCTACAGTACCTGGAGATGAGAAAAACAGGCCTATGTCCTCGACTGCTCAAATGAGCAATTTAGATGGCAAAGCCCAATCTATGAGAAAACCTATCTATTCCAGGATATGGAAGGGGGTCGGTGGAAAGATGGTCTAAACCGTTGGTTTTCGACCGCTACGACCCGGGTTCGATTCCCACATTGGGCACTTTTTTTCTGATTAAAAAAATGCTCCAATGGCCCCCGATTCTTGCAAAAGTTCAACCCCACCAGCGAGTGCAAGTAACCAAACGGGGCTCTGGCACATTTGTAAGTGCAAAGTCGAACTGCTTTTCACATGTGTAGACATGTGGTGCACCTACAGTAAAAGCAGTCGCCTACTTCTACCCACCATGATTATCATGGCCTGTACCACGTGTACTAGGGATAAGCAAAAAAAAAAGGATATGGGAGAAGACAATACCACTATAGTACATACAGTACCCGGAGATGAGAAAAACAGGCCTATGCCCTCAAATGCTAAATGAGCATTTTAGATGGCAAAGTATCATCTATGAGAAAACATATAAATTCCAGGATAAGGCAGATACAGTACCTGGAGGTGTAGAGATGTTTCCACCTCTGCAACATGTGTTTGCAGGTGAGCAGGGCAGCCTCCCCACCCCGGCATTGTTCCTCCAGGTGGGCCTTGGTGTAGAGTAGGCTGCAACATCCCCATGTCATCTCTATTGACCTGTCTGATTGAGGAAACTACACAATCTGGATCACAGATGCACGTCAACAAGTAATTTCTGATATCTCTCAACAACAACTTCCTAATCATTTTGAACCTGGTATTTCATCAAACACCCCCTTGTCAAGACACAATACCACACAATAGTCTGGAGATTAAACTGGAAAAACATTGGGAGGGTTTGGCCTATCAGTGGTGAACTTTCCTCCCAGAGGTTTTTCCCCAGTTTTATCTCCACACCACTCTACTATTATATTGGGGTATTCTATCACAATATATTAGGCATAAGTATCAGTCACACAGTGGAACAGAACACAAGGAAGGCAGTCAAACAGTGGAACAGAACACAAAGGAGTCAGTTACAGTGGAACAGAACACAAGGGAGTCAGTCAGTCACACAGTAGAACACAAGGTTACTTCAGATGTGTAGGGTACTGCTCCAGCGTGGCCTCCAGCAACTGCAGAGCCTCCTCCAGCTGCTTCTGTGCAGAGAGCAGCAACACCAGCAGGTGGAGGGCATGGGGGTGCTCCGGCCGCAGGGACAAGCAAGCCTTGGCGTGTTGAACCGCCTCCTTCAACTGTCCACACAAACTTGATGATTCTACTGGTTGAAACAGAATGGGAGTCTGGCATGGCTTAGTAGATCTGGCTAATAATAATATTCCTCCCAGCACTAAGTAAACAACTGGGATAGCAATGCTCTCTACCAGACTCGGTGCTTAATGGAGTAAATACTTTTGTCTGAAATTGGAGGTAGGCTTGCTAGCATCAATTCTTAGTTTATAAATTTGTTCCTTTTCAGTTTGAACATAGAGGTGACATACAGGAAGGAGTAAAAATGGCCCAAGAATATCTGAGGAGGTTAGAGAGATGTATACCTGACGAGCTTGAGCATAGTGGAGGGCGATGTAGAACTCTGCCAGGTGGTCGTTGGGATCAGCATTCTGGGCCCTGCACCAACACTCTGCCATATGAGCATTTCAAGCAGATCCTGCTCAGTGACCCCCCACTACCTTGGCTTTCTAAATTTGCCAAAGCTGACACTTAATTGACCTCTATCTGCAGGATTTCCAAGATAATGGCAGAACGATGCATATATTCCACATGGTTTTGAACTAGAGCCTTTCTTAAAGAAAAAACGCTAAAATATTTGGTTTTTGGTAGTAAGCTCCTTTACTGATTGAAATGACACCTTTGATTGCACTTTCCTTATCTTTCTTCCCTTGTTTCTTTCAGGTATGCAGCTGATGCTGCTTTATTACAGCACCAGCAGTATACTTGGGAATGTTGATGTGGGGGTGATGTTCTCCCAAGGTGCCTCTGGCAGCATTGAAACTGAGAGATGAACACCAAGAGTTCCAATAGCAACTGCAGCAGTGTATGTAAGGTCAGGCACTAACCGTAGAAAGGCTTGGAAAGCCTGAGCACGGAGCTCTCTCCGCTTGGGCTGACAGCGGGCCAGATCTGCCTGCAGGTCGAGACCCAGTCCCACAGCTAGATGGCAGCGGCCTAACAGCCCGGATGGCCTGGCCTGCTCCCTGGCCAGGGCATCATGGGCCGCTCTCAGACCCTCCACTGGCTGACCCAGTTGTTCGTAGCACAGCCTGGCCTGGAGAAGTCGAGGGAGGGGATCTGCAGCCTCCATCTTGCTGCACTCCTCCAGGACCAGCTTGGCTCGTTGGTACTGCAGCAGCCACCATGCCGTGGTAAATTCAGAGTGGCACACACACACACACTTGTATAGAAAGGTGAAAGTAATAGGAGAACACAGTTGCAGCACGGCCTTTTAAATTCAAGAACTCAGGGTCTGTTGAAATAGATATGCAACATGACATGGTTACTAAGTAAAAAAATGAGTGAACAAAAAAAAGTGTCTATATTCATCATACTTTGATAACTATAAATAAATACAGGGCCTTGTAATAGGTAGAATAATTTAGGTGAGCAACAATGTGTAGTACAGAACTGGACTAACTTTGAGATTCCATAAGAATGACACATTTATTTTGTTTAAATCTCGGCTAGCTCTCAAACTATAAGCTATACTTATGAAGTATATTTAGGTAAATCTGAAAAAGAGCCTGTGGCTTGAAATCTAGCCCAGATTTTTACATAAATAAAAATGTATCTCAAAATATTATTAAGAAATATCTTTATAGAAAATGATAAATAATAATTAAAATAAATTACCTTGCCTGCCCCCATGAGGGAGAGGGCAAACTGGAACCAGATGTGATATTCCTCGAAAGCAAACTTCATGGCCCTCTCGTAGGTCTGGAACGTAGGATATAAGGTGGATGGGTGAGATGGCAGTATATACACAGGATCCCACCTCACACAGGATGGAGTACTGGGACAGCCGGGCTAGCATCAAGGTCAGGAGGTCGTACACCGCAGTCACATTGTGGTAGGAGAGCTCCCGGGCCTCCTTGAACTCTGGTGACCGGTCCAGCACCGCATTCCTCACCGCCTGTACAGCCAGGTACCTGTAGGATGGGGAGGGGGCTACAACCCTGCTGCAGCATACCACTCTGTGGTATCTTAGATATACTCGTCTATCTTCTGTATTGTTGCTTTTTTAAAGTATAAATACAGTAGAACCTCCATGAGAGGACACTCTTACTAAAGGACACATCTTTATATAGGACAATTTTTTTCAGCACTGAGATTTATCATTTTTACTATTAAGCGACTCTCCGGTAAAAGAGGCCACCTCTCTCTAAAAGACAATATGGCTCTACAACTAAGTGTCCTTTACAGAGAGATTCTACTGTATATATTATCACACACTATTCTGCATGGGCTACTCTGTGGAACACCACCATCATGAACTCAGTGCCTTCTATTCTAAATATTTTGTTGATCTTCCCACAGTCTCTCTTGAAATTGTAATGGGCAATAGTTATGAAAATAGTAGTTATCTTGTGTGAAAATAATTTAAATTATAAACATAAGGTAACAAGACCAAATTGGTAAATTATACATGAGGTTTCAGCAAGTGTTGTTACTATCTTCAGACAAATGTACAGAATGCTCTATCATTGAATTAAAATTATTTCATGACCAACGGTTCAGATCTGTTGTTGTTGTTTCTTATCCCCTTGTGTAAAGATTACACGAATCCCATCAGTTCATGATCTCATGGAATGGGGTATAGGGGTGCAGCTTTCGTTGATCATGGCACAATGATCCAGGCACACTTTGGTGAAAGTCTGACTTTGCCTGTAGTTTGAGGCTGTTCCTAACATGGAAGCCTTTGCTGCACTTTAACATGAGTACGGACACAGCTCCTCCGTATTCCTGGAGTGGGACCCTTGTTGAGGACCATCAACCGGGTCAGTTGAACCCAGGATTTTTAAAGATTGAAGATAAAAATTTTCAGATCTTGATTACAGCACTGCGCCATGCATAAATCAACAGTTGACACAAAGCCGATTTCAAATTAGGTGCAACAATATAAAGCCTTAGTTTAAAATTTTGACAATATGAATAAGTTAGGATACAAACCCAATTTTACTATGTCCCACAGTAGCATTGCATCATTAGACAATAGTTGGATCAGCTGCTGGGGGGAAATTGGCACATAGATTATACTTAGTTAAATTTGATCTTGCTTCGGTTTTCAAGTTTGATCACAAACCCAGAAATTCTGTCTTTATTTTTTTCCATTGTCTAGAAATAGGTGAAATGACTAACTTACTTGAAAAGAGAGCATGGTAATTCTAAAGGTAAGGAGTATAAAAGTTGCTAAAAGAAAGTGTGGAAGACATGGACTCACCATGGCCTC
>CP092866.1:61648428-61805911 GCA_030710605.1 Cordylochernes scorpioides
CGTGTAGATGTTCAAATAATCCATGAAAATGTCCACTAGCTCTCTATCACTGGGAATCAACACAATAACTTTAACTACTGAAATAACATCTCTGTAAGGCTAAATTTATTTTGTTGCAAAGTTTTATTACGGTTTACATAATCTTGAATTTCACTTCATATGGCCAACATGGGTATATATAAGATAAAAATAGAGTTTCGATGTACTAAAGCGCCATCTGTTATCAAATTATAAAACTATTTTAGAGGCGTAATATTCTTTTTAAAATAAAACAATTTCTACTGTCCTTACTGCGATGGAAAAATTAAAGGGAGGGCCTGGCTCATCAGTGGTGAACCCTCCCAGCGGTTTCGCCAGTTTAATCTACCATACCGCTGTTATATTGCATTTTTGGAACTTCCTTTTATAGGTGACTGTTGTAAGACTCTTGGAATGGGTATTTTAGAAGAACTATGGACATAAGCTTTTAGGACAGCAGAATTAAATATAATTATAAATATATAATGTGCTTCGAGCAATCGCTCTTCCGCAAATATCAAATTGTGTCTTTTATTAGAACAATAATGTTACGATGTACTAAAGCGCCATCTGTTATCAAATTATAAAACTATTTTAGAGGCGTAATATTCTTTTTAAAATAAAACAATTTCTACTGTCCTTACTGCGATGGAAAAATTAAAGGGAGGGCCTGGCTCATCAGTGGTGAACCCTCCCAGCGGTTTCGCCAGTTATTATATTTAATTCTGCTGTCCTAAAAGCTTATGTCCATAGTTCTTCTAAAATACCCATTCCAAGAGTCTTACAACAGTCACCTATAAAAGGAAGTTCCAAAAATGCAATATAACAGCGGTATGGTAGATTAAACTGGCGAAACCGCTGGGAGGGTTCACCACTGATGAGCCAGGCCCTCCCTTTAATTTTTCCATCGCAGTAAGGACAGTAGAAATTGTTTTGTTTTAAAAAGAATATTACGCCTCTAAAATAGTTTTATAATTAAAAATAGAGTTTAATATATTTATTTTGTTGTTGTGTGTTGTGTGTTTTTCAAAAGAATCTTTCCACAATTTCACTATAAGCACCATCTCTCATGCAAATAATAAACCTTCAAATATTGTAGACTATATAAGCAAACTTTAATGGTTAGCACATAGGAAAGAAAAATAAAGGTTTCTTTGTTTTATTAATTAACTTTTTTTTCTTTGCTCTCTCTCTCTCTCTCTCTCTCTCTCGGCCGTGCGGCCACGCGGCGCGCGAGCTCCGTGTTTTCTAGAGATTGAGATGGAGGCGATGGAGATCTCCAATGTATTTTCGATACTGGCGGAGAGCCAGGATGATAACAAGATTGATGGTGGTACTCCCACCCAGAAAAGACCTACCAATGCCGAGAAATCGGCGGAAGAAGTTTTTAAGCCTGATTCGAAAAATACATTTTCAATCAAGCAAACAACCGGCGACTATGTAAATCAGGCCGCTGGGAAAAAGCAAGCCGATGCAAATTGGGCGGAAAGAGTGGAAGCTTCGGAGAAGCAATCTGCTTTGGAATCGGATTGGAAGATTCCTAAATCCAACAAAAGAAAAGGCCGGGAATCTCCGACCCAGCAAGCAAAAGTGGCAAAGGCTGAAGCCACCGTAGCCAGGCCATCACTACAACCGAGGCGGGAAGTAAGGGATGCTGTCACGTATATAAGAGCTAGCAGACAGCAGCAAGATCTAGCCAAAGCGAGGTCGGCAGCGGCTACATTTGATCATTGTTGCTTCATTGAATGGAGCCCGGACTTCCACCAAGTCCAGTACATGAAGGCGCTGGAGCAGATGCTGGGGAAATCTTCAGTTCACCAGCTCATGAAGATGTCCTGCCATGTCCTGGTGACACTTCCCAGCGCTGAGAAGGCCGAACGCCTAATCGAGGAGGGCCTCACCATCGGCAGTACACTCCTGAGAGCCTTCCCCTACAGGAAAAGGGCCGAGAAGATCATCATAGGAAACCTTCCTATCGCCGTAAAGGATGACGACATCGTTGCGACGCTAAGGCCTTACTGCAAAGTGGCCTCGATGGCCTACGAAATAGTAACCTGCGAAGGTTACTCCTGGACCACGGGCAGTAGGGAGGCCTTCATCTTCATGAACGAAGGCCTTAAGATCCACCAGCTCCCGGTGAAACTGGAGATCAAGTCAAGGGGTGAAACGACGCCAGCCTACGTCTCCTACGGCGTCAAATGTAGCAAGTGTCATCGCCAAGGACATCGGCGTGCCAGCTGTCCCAAGAGAGACTTGGAAGAGCGCTCTACTCGACAACCTACCTCCCAGCATGGATCTCTTCCTCCTTCCACCCAGACCTCGCCCTCGTCCCAACCTGCTGCAACTACACCGGCTGCAATTGGCCACAATGGTCCTGAGAAGGCCCCGGCCAAAAACGTTCATATTCCCATGAAACCTCCTCCGGCCAACAAAACCAGCGGTACCAAAGCTCTACCAGCGGCGGCAGAAGTGGCCACATCAAGCAAAGAGAGACCGCCCAACATTGCCGCTCCTATCTTGACCATGGCCCCTGGATCCCGGATTCCGTTGAAAACCAATCCCCTTAGTAAGGAGGATGAATCATCAACTGACAAAAGATCTAAAGCCCTCCGACAACTAGAAGAGGTTCTTAAACAGCTCCCAGACACCGTGTTCGAGAATACCGAAGCAGCGGGTATGGAGAAGGAAAAGATCGTGCAGGCAATCATTTCCGAACGCAATTTGAAAAAGTTTTTGCCTGACCAGAAACCTGAACAGCTGGACAGCCTGATCAACCTCATCGGGACATTCGTCGACCGTGTAGAGGACAAAGCCTGCCACCTCTACAAGCGACTCACCCATCTCCGGTCAGTTGCCACCAAAGGTAGGACCACGCAATGAGCTTCCGCATTGCGTCCCTTAATGTGCGCGGCATTGCCGTTCGCGCCAGGAGTGTGGAGATGTGCTGCTTCTTTAGGCAGCATGCAGTTGATGTCGCGTTTGTCCAAGAAACGAACGTGCTGGCTCTAAACAACATCCGGGACCTATGCCTTGGCTACAGCGCCGTCTTCGCGCCATCATCGACACCCAGGGGCTCCGGCCTCGCCGTCGTCGCAGCGCCGGGAGTCACCGTCCTCTGGCATCGCGTTCTGTGGCCAGGCAAGATTGCCATCGCCAGCGTCAAGATCCGGGGTCTCGAGACCCGCGTCATCAACTGCCACCTCTCCCACACTCCCGAAGAACGGCATCTCCAACTGCAGATCATCGCAGAGGAAGCCATCAGAGAAGATGCGTGGGCCCTCGGCGACATCAACATCTCCGAGGAGTCTTCGAGCGACATCGGGTCTGGAGCCGTGGAAGCTTTCGCGGAACTCCTGGACCGGACCGCCCTCGTCGACATCGCCGCCATCTTCGATGCCGCGCATCTGCCTACCAGGGTCGCCAGTTACGGAAGCCGGGTTGACGCCGCCCGTCTGAATCGAGTCCTTATACCATCGAGACTCTCTGGGCGCGTCACCCGTTACTGGACCCTCAATTACCGCAACTCGGACCACCGTGCCATCCTTCTCCAAGTGGGGGATCCCCCTTCACCGTCTGCGCCATCCATCTCCGCGCTACTGCGATCAGCGCCAGTCATCGAGAGGATTGAGGCGCTTCTTAGTGAAGCTTCGCACGAAATCGAAGGCAACCCTACTGGAGATCTATGGGGAAAATGGGGAAATTGAAGCGGGAACTCGTTGAAGACATCAAGTGCCTCTACGTTCCCCGCGTTGAAGATGAGGACTACGTCACCAGGGCAAGTCGGTTTCTTCGCTCCAGGCTCGAGGCTGAGACCGTGGAGGCGGACTACCCTTCACTGCCTGAACTTGGGCGTGCCCTGCGTGTCCGACAACATCGCGCGGAACTGACGACCGTCTTCGACGCCCAGGGGAACCTCTTCGAGGGAAAGAGCCTGAGGCGCTACGTCTTCAACTCCTTCAGAGAGCGCTTCAACGGCTCTACCTGCAGCCCGGAGGACATCGCTGGGTTCTTGGAGGGAGCTACTGAATGCATCACTCTGGAGGACAGTGACCCGCTTCATCGAGCAGATATCTCCATGAATGAGGTGGAAGTTGCCATTAGCCGTCTGCCTCAAGGGAAAGCGGCTGGTTGGGATGGCATACCCTGCGAGCTTGTCAAGGGCTTCGAGGACTTCTTCGGTGGAGTCATACATCAAGTCCTCGCCGAATCCAAGCTTCGCGGGACTCTTCCAGAATCATCGAGGAGGAATATCATATGCCTCGTCCCCAAAGCGCACGGTGGTCCAGGCCTAAGCGGTTACCGGCCCATTTCACTTCCGACGGCGGACTACAGAATCGTCAGCGGCGTTCTTCTGGGTCGTCTACGTCGCCACCTTCCAGCTATCGTGCCGGATTGCCAGACTTACGCCGTTCCGGGAAGATGTCCCTCCTGGAACATCGCGTGCATGTCTGACGAGGTGGCCCTGGCCTTCAAGAACAAGACGCCGCTGGCAGTCATCTCCACCGACCTGCAGTCCGCCTTTGACAACGTGGACCGAGAGTTCCTGGCCTCCCAGCTACGCACCATCGGCCTGCCTCCGCCCTTCATGGAATGGCTCCACCTGCTCTACGCGGAGGCCGACGCTACCATCAAGGTGAATGGAAACTTCACCCGCCCATTCAAAATGCGCAGAGGGCTTCGGCAGGGTTGTGCCTGCAGCGCAGCCCTTTTCTCCATCTTTACGGGTCCCCTCCTGCGCCACTTGGAGAGAATTCTCGGAAGAGGGAACGTCCTGGCGTACGCCGATGACATTCTCCTGCTGATCCGCGAGAATTGGCAGTTTGAGAGAGTCAAGACCATCTTTGACGAATTCCGGCGTGCGTCGGGAGTCAGCGTCAACTTCCCGAAAAGTAAAGGACTGTGGTGCGGCGCCTGGAGGGACCGTGCCGACTCTCCGCTGGGCATCTCGTGGTCCGCATCCTCCATCACGGTGCTGGGTTGCGAAATAACATCAGGCCATGGAACCTCGGTCCAGGAAAATCACCTGCTGGGCATCTTGGAGAGGGCGATCTCCAGATGGTCCCCATTTGTCCGCGGCTTCTCCCTGGTGGGGCGGGAGAGAGCGGCCAACTCGCTAGTACTGGCGGCAGTGCTCCACCATCTGCACGGCTACCTGCCCGGTAATGCCACTATCGCCAAACTGCAGGCCAGGCTGACGCGGTTCGTCTGGGGATCCTGCCATCGCGCCGCCTGGCTCCCGGGAGGTCTACTGGCACGTCCTGTGTCCGTCGGTGGCGTTGGACTGCTCGACATCAGGACCCAACTCCAGCTCGCCTGCTTCAAGGGGGTCCAGGCTGCATCCAGAAATGGAGGCAAGAACGCCTACTCTTGGCTGGTGGAGTCTGGAGCCTGGATGACCCCCTTGTCCTCGGGTTCCTGGTTGCTGCCTCGCCGCCGCCGGCTGCTGGATCTATGGGGGCAGGCCTCCTCCATCCTGGGCCTGAACCATCGGGTGTTGCCTGCTCCCACTCTACTGAACCTGCCCCTCGTCGGTGCCGGCAGGTTCCTGGCGACGCCATCGCTTCGGGCTCCCTCTAGATGGAGAGGAGTTTGCGTCCGCGACCTGGCAGGCCCTGCTCCGCCGCCCATCGCCAGGCTTACAAGAAGCGCCTGCGAAGATGCAGCTGCTCTTGGGGCATTTTGCCAACGCCTGGTGGCGGACAACGCGACGAGCGTCTACAGGGAGCGGACCTTGGAGGAAGCCGTGGTGCTGCGCGGGACGGCCACGACGTTCTTGCGCATCAGCACACGCACTGCGCGTCGCATGTTGGAGCGTCCCCGCCTGGCCGCCGTTCCCATCTCGCGGTATCTCTGGCGCTGGGCGCCTGTCGTCGACGTGCCCTCCACCAGCCTGGCGTTCTCATCTCTCCGTCGCTGCTCCTTCGGGGGCCATGCAGCGGACATCGCTCTGCGGCTAGCCCTGCACGCCCTGCCTCATCCGGGGCACCCGGCGTCGAGCCAGCCCGTCTGCATCGCCTGCGGCTCCAGCGACCTGTCGCTGGCTCATCGCTACTGGTCCTGCAGCGCCGTCCGCCCTCTCATCCGAGAGGTGTTCTCCATCATCGGGCGGCCGCCGGACCTGCAATCCTGGATCTTCGCGGTGAACCTCGAGAACCACGCCATCACCATCTCCTCAGCCGCAAAGCATGCCATCTACGTTTTCTTCGTAGATCGCGAAATGCGTGGTATCGCTGGGGACCCATTGGCGATCTTCCATCAAACTCTGCAGCGGTGGCAGAGGCGCCATGTACATAGTTGTATTTTTAATCATTTTTAAAATCATTTTTTTTACTATAACCATCATCCTCATTGTAAATTTCTCATTTTCTCATAATTAGTGCGGACTGTGCACTTTACATGTATTGACAGGATGTCAATAAAAATATGTCAATTGTCAATTGTCTCTCTCTCTCTCTCTCTCTCTCCCTCTCTCTTATCCTCTCCATTATGCAAAATTGTATGGTACAACTAAGGTGTTTATTAAATAGTTACCAATTGAACTCTCTCCCTTAAAAAGAGTTATCTAAAACAAAATGACTATTTTTTCTAGTCTGTAAAGGTTCCATTATTCTATTTTATCGCCGTTTCGACTAAAAGCTATGGTTGTCTTCAGTATACCATAAAAACATATTTGACAGAAGGCTTTAGAAACGTATTTAAGGCTCTTTGATGAGAAGGCGTGTTGATGAAAGACATTTTCTGACATATTTTTCACTAAAAAAATACAAATGCTTCCACAGCAAGGCAACTTGTATCTCTTCAAAATAATGTAATAGCTCAGGTCTGGTAGATTGAACTGTTGAAATGCTGGATGGGTTCACCACTGATGAGCCAGGCCTCCCAGTATTTTTTCTTTTCAAGGAATTCAAAAAATCTTTTATTTTATTTTTTTAAACGATTTTTTAATTTTGACAAAATCTCGAATTTGTAAAAAAAAAAAATCCTATTTACCCCCAAATTTAAATTTTTTCTAGAATTTTAAAATATATTTGCTTTTTAAGCGTTTTACTTTTTAATAAATATTTTACAATATACGCTCAATTTGCATCATGGCTTAAAAATTTGTTTTTTGAAATATGTATCGGGGCATTTGACAAAATAGTGCAGTAACTACATTCTTTCTTTTTTAATTAATTAATGATTAATCTAGTTTTGCAATGAATATTTGTCAATGTTGTGAATATGTCAAAAGTGTCGATATATTCTACAATGTTTATTTATCTAGTTCAATAAAGCGAGATATGCTGTTATATAGTAAAATGGTTTTGTTCAAACGTCATTTTTTTAAACCTTCAATCTCTGACTAATATCTGTATTAATTATCACAACTAATGTAATTCCACGCCACACTTATCCCCTTTAAACCTTATCTAACGTCCCTTATCTGTAATGACTATTCATTAACTAACAGATTAATTATTCCAACTATTGCCCTTGACAAAAACTCACAATAAATGAGCATTGCTGGAGAAAGAGATTTAATGGAAGTTAAAGAAAAAATGACTTTTTGTGTGAGCCATTGAAATAAATGAAGAAGAAACTTTCATTTCACGTTTCCTTTTAAATGTCTTATAAAACCTATAGTGGGAGAAATTCTCCTTTATTGGAATTTATCTTTCAATTTTACTGGTTCCATTCACGTTGGGTCAATGTTCAGGTCTCTTATTGCAGAAATTGCTCCTCTGGTAAGATAATGGTTTCTATTATTACGCTAAATGCTGAAAGAAAGAAAAAAAATTAAATTAACATAATTTTATTGACATCTTGTCAATGCATGTCAAAGTGAAAAGTTCGCACTATTTATGGAATGATAATGAGTATAATAAACAATAATGACGGTTATTATATTACAAAAATTGATATTTATGCTATTACATTGAATATGTACATGGCGCCTCTGCCACCGCTGCAGAGTTTGATGGAAGATGGCCAGAGAGTGTCTAAGGAAACCACGGATTTATACGTTTTCTTACGAAATATGTTTTATTCGCGGATCACATGCTTTGCCGCTGAGAAGATGGTAGTGACGTGGTCCTCGAGGCCCACCGCGAAGATCCAAGACTGCAGATCCGGCGGCCGCCTGATGATGGAGATGCCTCTCACTTGAGGGGGTGGACGGCGCTGCAGAACCAGTAGCGATGGGTCAGCGACAGGTCGCTGGAACGCAGGCAATGCAGACAGGTTGGCTCGACGCCAGATGCCCCGAATGAAGCAGGGTGCAGCCGCAGAGCGATATCGGCTGCATGGCCCGGGAAAGAAGCAGAGACGGAAGGATAAGAATTCCATGCTGGTGGACGGCACGTCGACGACAGGCACTAGCGCTAGAGATTACGTGTAATGGGAACTTTCAAACATACAACTCGCAGTGCGTGTGCTAATGCGCAAAAACGGGGTGGCCGTTCTCCGTAGCACTACGGCTTCCTCCAAGCTCCTCTCCTGGTACATGCTACCAAGGGCGGCTGCATCGTCGCAGGTGCTTCTTGTCAGCCGGGTAATGAGTGACGGAGCAGAGTCCGCCAGGTCGCAGACACGCATCCCTCTCCATCAGGGAGCCCAAAGCGATGGCGACTAACCGCGTCAGCCTGGCCTGCGATTTGGCGATTGTGGCGTCGCCGGGAAGGTATCAGTGAATATGGTGGAGCACCGTCGCCAGTACCAGCGAGTTTGCCGCTCTCACTCGCCCGACCACGGAGAAGCCACGAACCTATGGGACCCAACTGAAGATCGCCTTCTGCGGGATGGCCTGCAGGTGATTTTCCTAGACCAACGTTCTTTGGCCTGATTAAATTTCTCAGCCCAGCACCGTGATGGAAGGTGCAGACCACAAGATGCCCAGCGGAGAGTCGGCGCGGTCCCTCCAGGGCCTCAACACAGTTCTTTACTCTTTGAAAAGTTCACGCATACTCCTGACACACGCCTTAATTCGTCAAAGATGATCTTGACTTTCTCGAACTGCCGATCCTCGCGGATCAGTAGGTGAATATCATTGGAGGAGTACGCCATGACGTTCTCTCTTCCGAGAGTTCTCTCCAGGTGGTGTAGAGTGAGGATGACCGGTGAAGATGGATAATAGGGCTGCGCTGCAGGCACAACCCTACCAAAGCCCTCTGCACATTCTGAATGGACGGGTGAAATTTCCATCGACCTTGATGGTAGCATCGGCCTCCGCGTAGAGAAGGTGAAGCCATTCCAGGAAGGACGGAGGCAGGCCGATGGAGCACAGCTGGGCGGCCAGGTACTCTAGTTCCACGTTTTAAAAAGCAGACTGCAGTCGGTGGAGATGACTGCCAGCAAAGACTTGTTCTTGAAGGCCGGGCCTACCTCGTCAGTTCCAGGAATGGCGTACGTTTGGCATTCCGGCACGGCTGGTAGGTGGCGATGAAGTCGACCTAGAAGTATGCCGCAGACGATTCTGTAGTCCGCCGTTGGTAGAGATATAGGCCTGTAGCCGCTTAGGCCCGGACCATCGTACGCTTTGGGGACGAGGCAGATGATGTTTCTCCTCGAAGATTCCGGAAGAGATCCGCAAAGCTTGGATTCGACGATGACTCAATGCATGGTCCCTCCGAAGAAGTCCTCGAAGTCCTTGACGAGCTCGCAGGGCACGCTATCCCAACCAGCCGCCTTCCCTTTAGGCAGACGGCTGATGGAAGTTTCCACCTCACTCAAGAATATATCTATAGAATGAAAAAACCCTGTACAATTTATAAACGAATACAATAAAGCATCAAGGGCTGCGTATCTTTATTAAAACGACAATTTACGAGCTTTCGAGCACATACGCCCTTCTACAGGAATTAATAATACAATAATAATCCAACCTAGTTTGAAATATAATTTATATACATATAGCTATTGTTTTGCATATCTGCTTAACTAGAATAATATTAAAATGATTGAATTTACATGTAGGTATAATAATTTGGAAAACTAATTCTAAAATATATGAGGTAATATGATACATTAAAGTAAACTTATTTTGTATTTTACAAATTTTACAACTTGCAAGGAATCCCATTAGACATGTGATATCATATGCTAAGAATGAATTTGTATTATCTTATTGTATTTAAGTCTATTGAATTATATGCTTCTGGTAAATCTATTTTGCGATTTATACTATTGTATTGCTTGGACACTATTGCTTCAATTATTAATCTTTGATATTTGTTACTGATATTGTTGTAATGTGCTTTAGGTTCATTTAAGTTGAATGTATGTCCTGTTGAATTAGAGTGCTGTACTATTAAAGATAAAGGGTCATTTCTGTTTATATTTCTTCTGTGCTCAATGATTCTATTATATAATTTTCTTCCTGTCTCCCCCACATATCTGGCATTACAGTTATTGCATTGTATGGAATAAATTACTTCTTTTCTGTGTGATATGTGTTCGGTTTGCCTGTTTTTTGTTATCGGGTTTCTTAAGATATCTGATAGGCTGGGTGAGTTACTATAAAAGGTTTTTATTCCAAATTTATCTAATGTTCTGGAAATATGGATAGATTTCGGGGAATATGGAATGTAACAATTTTGCCTGTATATTTTAGTTTTTTGTGCTATCATGTTAGATGTGACCTGTTCCTGATAGAAATGTTTTAATATAAATGTTTTAGGGTAACCGGTTGAAGTTAAATTCTGGATAACTGTCTGTGTTTCATGATTTTTGTATAGATTTAGTGAACAATGAGTATAAATTCTTTTAGTCAACGTTTTCACTGTGTTAATTTTATGACTGATGGGGCAAAATGAAGAAAACTTTATATAGGGGTGAAAGTAGGTTTGTAGTAAACTGTAGTTTGCAATCTATTATCTATTTTCATTATTTTAATATCTAAAAATGGCAATGTGCAATTATCTTCTTTTTCTATTGTAAAGTGTAAGCTATTGTTGTAATTGTTGAGAGAGGCTAAGATGTTGGGAATCTGTTTTTCGGTACAAATGCAAAATATGTCATCTATATATCGTCTGTATAATATGATATCTGCCGGGTATAATGAAGTGATCCATAAATCTAATTCTCTCATTACTATTTCGGCTAATGGAGTTGACAATGGGCTTCCCATAGGAGAACCCTTAATTTGTTTATACTGTTTCTGGTCAAATGTGAAAATGTTAACTCTAAGACATAATGTGATTAAACCTATTATTTTATCTATTGTATTAGGGTCTATCTTATTGTTATCTAAAAAGGTTTTAGTAGTTTTAAGTATTAAGCCATTTTTAGATATTAAAATAATGAAAATAGATAATAGATTGCAAACTACAGTTTACTACAAACCTACTTTCACCCCTAATTATATAAAGTTTTCTTCATTTTGCCCCATCAGTCATAAAATTAACACAGTGAAAACGTTGACTAAAAGAATTTATACTCATTGTTCACTAAATCTATACAAAAATCATGAAACACAGACAGTTATCCAGAATTTAACTTCAACCGGTTACCCTAAAACATTTATATTAAAACATTTCTATCAGGAACAGGTCACATCTAACATGATAGCACAAAAAACTAAAATATACAGGCAAAATTGTTACATTCCATATTCCCCGAAATCTATCCATATTTCCAGAACATTAGATAAATTTGGAATAAAAACCTTTTATAGTAACTCACCCAGCCTATCAGATATCTTAAGAAACCCGATAACAAAAAACAGGCAAACCGAACACATATCACACAGAAAAGAAGTAATTTATTCCATACAATGCAATAACTGTAATGCCAGATATGTGGGGGAGACAGGAAGAAAATTATATAATAGAATCATTGAGCACAGAAGAAATATAAACAGAAATGACCCTTTATCTTTAATAGTACAGCACTCTAATTCAACAGGACATACATTCAACTTAAATGAACCTAAAGCACATTACAACAATATCAGTAACAAATATCAAAGATTAATAATTGAAGCAATAGTGTCCAAGCAATACAATAGTATAAATCGCAAAATAGATTTACCAGAAGCATATAATTCAATAGACTTAAATACAATAAGATAATACAAATTCATTCTTAGCATATGATATCACATGTCTAATGGGATTCCTTGCAAGTTGTAAAATTTGTAAAATACAAAATAAGTTTTACTTTAATGTATCATATTACCTCATATATTTTAGAATTAGTTTTCCAAATTATTATACCTACATGTAAATTCAATCATTTTAATATTATTCTAGTTAAGCAGATATGCAAAACAATAGCTATATGTATATAAATTATATTTCAAACTAGGTTGGATTATTATTGTATTATTAATTCCTGTAGAAGGGCGTATGTGCTCGAAAGCTCGTAAATTGTCGTTTTAATAAAGATACGCAGCCCTTGATGCTTTATTGTATTCGTTTAAGAATATATCTGCTCGATGAAAGGGGTCACTGTCCTCCAGGGTGCTCTCCGTAGCTTCTTCCAGAAACTCAGCGATGGCCACCGGGCTGCAGGCAGAGCTGACGAAGCGCTCTTTGAAGGAGTTGAAGACTATGTGTCTCAGGCTCTCTCCCTCGACGGGGTTCCCCTGGGCGTCGAAGACGGTCGCCGGTTCCGAGCGATGGGTAGCCCCTTTTCCACCGTGCTGGCTGAGGTTGTTATGGCGGGGTTGGAAAGATGGATCAATGAGCGGCACAATGAGGACATTGTCGTATGGAGAAGATAGTTTTGCATATTTTCTAAAAACACAGTGAAATACACATATTACACTCCTTACAAAATTACCAAAACAGTATAGCACTATTCCATTTTTGTATATACTCTTCTTCATATCTATATCCAGATACACCATTACACAGTTTATTATATAAAAAACACACTGCCCTGGCATACACCCACTCCACCTCAAGTTGCCCTTTTAGTCATTAAAAATATATAGTAAAAACACTGAAAAAACGCATTTCCACACATTATTCCCTCCCCATTCTTAAATCCGTTGAAAAAACAATATATACAATCATTTAGGCCATGAGTTACTCATGTATGGACAACACTTCATCCATAGACACACCTACAACCCGCCGTCCCCATATATACAGGTCTGTCTGCTCAATCCCATACTCCTCTATCAACATGACAATAGCTAAAACTCTCAGAAAGCATGACATATATAAATATATTTAATTAAAAAGGCATATATTGGATCAAAATATCGCCAACTGAAATATTGGTAAAATAAATGATATTTTGATCCAATATATGCCTTTTTAATTAAAGATTTATTTATGAATTGCTCTCTTTTCAAAACGATATCAATATATATGCATTTGATTTTATAAAGCAACATTTAGCAAACATTCATTAGGGAAGAATCCGGGGGGTCGGTGGAAGGCTGGTTAAACCGTTTGGTTTTCGACCACTATGACCCGGGTTCGAATCTCGCATTGGACACTTTTTTCTGTTTAAAAAAAAATGCTCCAATGGCCCCCCGATTCTTGCAAAATTCCAGCCCCACCAGCGAATGCAAAGTAACAAAAGGGGGCTCTGGCACATTTGTAAGTGCAAAGTCGAACTGCTTTCACGTGTGTAGACATGTGGTGCGCTTACAGTAAAAAGCAGTCGCTAACTACCCACCAAGATTATCATGGCCTGTACCACGTGTACTAGGGAAAAGCAAAAAAAAAAGTATTTGAATAACTTAATGTTAATCTATTTATTCGGCTACCTACGTGCAAAACTTCTCAATGGTTTATTAAGTAGTTTTGGCGAAGAAGAGCAACAAACATCAATTTAGCCTGACAATCATGGATTCAGTAGTGCGTGAATGTTATTCCCGCAAATATTGTTTTAACAAATGCTCGTTAGGCAAACTTTCACTCGGGTAAAAACCGGGCGAAGCCACGATATTAATATTACACATTTCGTTTTTCATTGCAACTTCTGAGCTTTAAAAAAATTGCACGGTGATTGGTTTATAAATTCAGCGCTGATTGAGGTCGCATGACAGTGAAGAACCAATTAGAGCCATAATAAAAGGCAAATACATGCCTATATATAAACATGGAGGCTTGTTTTGTGGTGAAATTTAGTTGAAAGCGGGTGTGATATCTTTGTGAACCCTTAGTCCAATTAAAATTTTGAGGTGGTTCAAATGAAATGTTCCTCACCTTGTTTTTGTTGTTTTTAATATTGCTGTTGTTGAATTGTTGTGTTGTTGTTACCTTGGTTGTGTTCTTTGCTGTATTGTTGTTGTTATTGTTTTCATTGTTGTTGTTATCATTGTTGACATTGTTTCCATTGTTGTTCTTTCCAATGTTGTTGTTTAATTATTGTTGTTGCTGTTAATATTGTTATCGTTTCTATTTGTTGTTTTGTTGTAATTGTTTGTCATTGTTATGGTTGTTGGTTTTGTTGTTGCTGTAACCCTGGAGAGATTAGTCGTCCATTTCTCTGTGTTATTAATCCAGCTCGTTCTTTACCATCCGGTCATTGCCGGGTGGATCATTCGGCTTGGAAAGTACAATTAGCTTCAGATCGAATTGAATCTTTGTTTTAATTACCCCAATGATAGATCTCAACTTTATCTCCGGTTCTCTTTAATATTCCTGCTTCTTAGATATTTACGGTTACTTCGCTGTGGGACGAACTGACGCATCCTATCCCAGATAAATGTTGCCATGTTTTTTTCTCAAAGAGCCGACTCATTTATTCTGTAAATTCGCGCGTCGAGGTCGCCATTTTAAAATATAGATCAACATTTTTTTTAAATCGTACAGTAAAACTATTTTCTTTTACAAGTTCTTTTACTTGTATATTATTTGCAATATTTATTTATATATTTTTGAAATTATTTTAGTCTTAATTTATGTTGTTTCTCTCTGCTTTTGTGTGTGAGAATTTGAACACAAAATGCCTGATGTGTCATTTTAATGATTCTCTCTTTCTAATAGAATCAAGATAATGTTTCGCCCTCCTGTTAGATCTCTTATACTCCATCATTCATCATAGAGAGATAGCAGCACTGATCACAACCTGCGGTTTCCAGCGCTTCAAGCTTGGTATACGTAGATGGTTTTTCCTCTTGTTTTTGTCGCGTTACGTACCATTATTGGTAGCGTAACCAACTCTTTCTTTCCCTCGTTCTTATTAAAATACATTCATGGACAAAAATTAAGGAATTTGTACCTTTCATCCTGTATATCGGGATTCAGACAATAACTCTGAAATATTTTTGAAACACAGTGGCCTTTATTGAAGACACACGAGATAACTAAGTGAAAATAGACGACCGGCGACATCAAAAACTTTCCACTTCCTTAAATTTTATCCATGAGTGTATTATTAAATCATGGCGTCGAATGATGAGAATACTATGGACTGACAGACTAAGCAATGACGATGTCCTACAATTGATTTAGGAAGCATGTGGCCTACTGGAGATGATTGGGAAGAGGAAACTATCAGAGTGGTTACAGATATTACTGGAAGGAGGTAAGGAAGAAGGATCAAGAATAAGAATGCTGAGAATGAAATTCATGGACAATTTCGGGAGAAGACTATGATGCCAACAAAAGACTTACCATAGGAAGGGAGTTCTGACAGAACAGGAATACAGCCAGCTATCTCTCAACCTATGAATTGAAGAGAAATAGATGACCTTGAAAAATCTTCAAATATAATAAACCCCTTCTAAAAATCACAGAAACGGTTTTAAAATTAATCCTGCGTTTATTGACAGTTCTCCAAACGTGTTGATTTATCGTATTTATTCTGTAAGAAGCTTCAGGGGCCATTTAGAAATATCTTTCTAACTCCTACATGCTTACCACACTTTATTAACCATACAAAAGGATATATTTTATAATTAGGTTAGATATCGTTAAAGCTATATTTATGATATAAGTTTTCCTTTTTCATATTCTAAACAGTGTGCTGAGGTTCCTCAATCTTCCGCACGTAAATAAGTCAGAAATAGATCATTCTTCCTAACGAAAATATCTAAGTCATTACCTCGGTGGGGGGTCGGTGGAGTAAACCGTTCATTTTTTCGACAGCCACGATCCGGTATCAAATCCCACATTGGGCACTTTTTCCTGAAAACAAAAAATTTTAAATAGCCCCCGATTCATGCAAAAGGCCAATCCCACCAATAAATATAATGAACCAAACGGGACTCTGTGGCATACTTATAAGTGCAAAAGTCGAACTTCGCTTTCCACATGTGTAGACATGTGATGCGCATGAAGTAAAAGCAGTCGCTAAATACTGCCCAACATGATTATCTTGGCCTATACGACGTATATTATGAATAATGAAAAAGTTATACGCATACCATCATTTTTGGATACTTCTGTTTCTTAACGATCAATACAGTATCTTTTCATCAGTTTTCTGGAGCGATAACAGATCTCTGTGTTTAGAACAGATTATTTTAAGGATTTCATTATCCTCTATTAATAATATCATTAATTTAATTGGGAAAAATTATAATTTGGGAAAAAAGTTTCTTTTTTATTTAAGGTTTTGTAAGCTTTCGAGAAAATATTGCTCTTAAAAAACGGGCAAATACCATTGTTTACAATATCAAAATGATCTTTTTATAAAAATATTTTTAAAAATTGTGATTGGCATATGTCCGCGTGGGTGTGCATCAGATTGTTCACAGCTAAAATAATAGATAATAAAATAGGGCGGAATATATACACACACAAACAATTTTAATGTATGTCATTAGTTGTCAACGCTTTTTTATTTTACTCAACCCCCTGACAGTATTCTTATCCTTCAAGAGCTTCTTTTCCAGGGCCAGATGATATTTTCCCGTGCTCCATTCTCGGCCTTCCCTCCATTGTATTGCTGTAAACAGTGCTGGACAAGATGTTCGAACGTTCTGGATACCTGTGTTCTTCTCGATCATATCCAGAATACAACATCCCTCCTGCAAAATTTTAGGAAATCTCCGTTACTTCAGTCCATGCTATTCTCGTCATTTGACGTCAGCACCACATCTAGAAAGTCTGTAATTTTGCAATAGCTGTCTTTCTTAAGAGTCAAGGTCTTGGAGGCATGTGTGTATCAAATATATAAAGATTTAAAAGAAATTTCTCTCTAGGTGTGAATCATATTGTAGATTATATAAAACAGCTATTGAAGAATGTGAAAAAATAGTACAAATATGAAATTGTACCGGGATACGAACCACGCGTACATGGTTAACTTTTCTTGATTAATCAAGAATGAGTATTTGGCCAATCCTGGAATAATTAAAAATCGACGAATAGTTTATATTTATTCCGATAGATGGCGCAAGCCATCAGCAACTTTCAGATGCACGATAAGGAGATGCCTTTTTCTTAAGTTATTGAAGATAAATATTACGTAGATAGATATTAAAATCTTGCCATTGAAAACTTCGAAGATGTTAACCACTCGTGGATTAAATGGTTTTGAAGTAAAAAAAAGTCATAAATTGAATCAAATATAGCCATCATCTTGGCACCCTCTATTGCTGAATATTTTGAAGCAAATACTCATTTTTTGATATAGCAATTTTCAAAATGAAATATTTTAAAATACTTCTTGTTTAGACACCTCTTGGTTGAAACTTCGTTTCTTTCTCATTGTGACGCTTTATAATCCCAGATATTTTCTAACCATCAATTTCCCTGATCGCGAACTTGATATTTTAAAATAATAATTCACTTATAGCCAGATATATATGGATCTAAAATACACTTAGATATGGACACATCATATTTTAATTTATTTAAAAATAGAAATATTTTTTTAAATGGCGAAGAAAAGATTAGTTTCCTCTGAAAATTTTATAATGCATGCGATATATTTTTAGACTCTTTTAAATATAATTTTAAAAAAAATTTGATTCTTTCTAAGACGTTTTCAAAAATGTTATCGAAGTGAGTAGAAGCTCTTTTACTAAGCCAGGTTTCTGGAGCGTAACATATGTTGGCAACACCCTGGGGCTAGAGAGTAAATCCTGAAAATAAAAGTACCCAAACGAGCAAGAAACCAGGGATTTTGGCATCTGTCCAATTTATCCTCCTGGAAGCAATTACCCGTAATCTCTTCTTCTTGGAGAGGATCAGGCAGAGGAAGAAGGGTCCAACTCAGAAATGTTTTTCTCGTTTCCTATTTGCATATGTCCCGGTTACATATTTCCCAGAGCTTGTTTCCTGCTAACTTTCGCCTAATGTAGAAAGAAATAATATGATTAATCAAATTAATGTAATTGGATACAACTGCTAAAGTCCTTTTTTGGATATATATTGAATAACCCTGCTAGAGTCTTTCTGAAGGATAAATAAATATATATTGTCTCTAGATAATTAGAAAAGACAAACCTCTCAGAATAGCACAGAATTTTTCAAATAAAAAAATACAAATTAAAATTTATAAAATATCAGAAAGCCAATAAGGCAAGTTTGCAGAGTAGCAAAATAAATATATTAAAATTAATATAATCTGTGCTCTCATAAATTAATAAATATTTTGTTACATAGCTCCTTCCCTATGGGAGCTGTGACTCACTGCTTGCAAATCCTGTTGCTACTGACATATATTTGACATGTTTCTGACATGGATTTCCTCGAAGTCTTGGAAGTTTGTCCTTAGTAGCTTTGCATATTTTTGCGTGGAGTGGTTTTATCGTCGTATCGTCTATAGGGACATCGTGATCTTGGAGAGAAGTCTTGGCTTTGACACGGTGGTGGAATCCTGGAGTCAGGCGCGAATAACGTAGTTCGCAGCATCCATGGCCTCAAGTTCTGCTGGTGATCTTCAGTTTCTTGGTCATCTTCCCTAATCTACACAGCATCACCGTCACGTAGAAAATTAGGAAGGACAAACCTCAGAAGGTCACAGTAATTTATTTATTTCGAAAATACAAATCAAAATTTATAAAATACCAATATAAATATCCAAATTAATAATCTCTCTTTATAAAATTTATATATATTTAGCTACAATATATCAACATCAATAGCATCTTATTTGATATTTTACGCCCCGATTTAACTCTATAACGTCTGTCCCATTTAAATACGACAACTGCAGGTACGATCCTTCCCCACCAAATGCTACATATACCATGCTAACTTCCCAATCAGTGGCAACAACTAGGTATAGTGTCAATATCGAACCGTACCAGGGGAGAGAGAGCTATTGTTTCTCTCACACTACATCGCCCAATTATCTCCTAACTAACTCTAATTAAGCACGATCTGGCACGTGGGCAAACTTGATCTCGCACGTCGGCCACCGAACGACTCACGCAATGTTAGCAGCAACAACACTCTATCTATAATGTTGCCGGTGGGAAATCATCGCCTTTAAAATATAAAAACTACTTTATCTTCGAGATGGACGCAGAGAACTGTGTCAAGAACTGAACAGAGAATCTATCTGCAACTATGCCGAATTAAATCAGCAAAAATGACCTCACTCCAGCTTTGGAAACTTCGAATGTCCACCTGAAGATCGTAATTTTGGGCTATGGCACTTGTCAGTCCAGGATGGCTTTGATGCTAGGAATTCTTCTGTATTTTCTAAAGAAGTGCTGACAAAGTGGTTGGATCAATTTGTAAGAATACTTATGGCGAATTGGCGTCAATATTTCAGGCATAAAACTGGAACGACTACTTCGCCAGAAAAATTACCATTTTAGCCATTCCTCAAGCTTTCACATATCCCTTGTTAGAGAAAGTAACATTGGAGAGCCATTGTCCTAAGTTATAGTCTCCGGGCAGTCTTTCTGAAATTGCGATGAGACCTTTTCACATACGCGAATCTGCGCGATTGCAGAGATGGTCAATATATTGCGCATTTTTTGATGGTAGATATTTCATATAAAAACTGTATAACGGTGCAGAAAACAGATAAATATTCAGCAATTTTAGATTGTGGTAGTTTTGATATGGATGGAGCAAAAAGGATGTGAATACAAAACATTTTTTTGAGAAACAACTAAGTCAATCACTGATCTCATTGGGCAATACACCCGCCATTATAATTCATGTAGCTCACTCACACAAGGCTATAACATGCAAATTTATCTCAAATAAAAAAAGACACATCTTAGATAGAAAAATATATTGCTTTTTTTTAATCCAAGATGTACAGTTTTTATTTGAAAGTTCAATATTATGGATTGCGCGCTAATTTTTAGAAAGAAACAAATTTACATAATGTCTTACATAGGCTTATTTATAAGCCTCATTCAGATAATGTCGAGAGAGATATAGTCTCGTGGTTTAATCAAGATAAATTACCCTGTGAAATATTGAGATAATATCAATTATTTAAATACTAAGAGAAATTGATATTTCAAATATAAATATACTCTCTTAAAGCCATGGGATAGATGGAATTGTTTGTTTGCAATAGCTTAATTTAGGAATGAAATTAAAATCACCAGGGCCAGGCCAGATGGAAAGGAGGAAGCAATAAACTTGCTGTAAACACATGAGCCCAGCTGATCCTGTAGGGATACCTGATCCATGAACACTGAATGAGCAGAGTGTCCAACTTTGGAGCGTCTTCTATACATGTTCCTCGTATCAGAAGCTGCCATTAGAGCTAAGTCGGCCTGCTACTGGAGAGTGATCGCGAGCTTAACTGATACTTCTAACATTCAGGAGAAGCTCAACGGTCAAAGCCTAACATTGAAGTTGCCTATTAACATGCCCCATTTGTTTTAACAGTTCTAAATTTATTTTAGTCTTCTCTCAATCATATATCTTTATTTAAATGCAATTCTACTGTCCTAAAAGCTTATGTCCATAGTTTGCTTAAATACCATTTCTAAGATTCTACCCTTCAGTGTTGCATATAAAAGTAGAATGATCCAATACAGATTTGAGCTCTAAAGAAGCGGTCTAGTAGATTAAATTGGTGAAACTGCTGGGAGGGTTCACCACTGATGAGCCAAGCCCTCCCAATATTTTTTCATCGTAGTAAGGACAGTTGAAGTTTGATTTATCTGTGGAAACATTCGCATTTTGGTGTTTTCGTTTGTAGCATATTGTATAATGGTATATGATTAAGAGAAGACAAAATGAAATTTAGAACTGTTAAAACAAAGTGGGGAATGTAGACAATTATTATTAACAATAGACAATTTCGTAGGCTTTTTGGTTATTTCTTAACTTTTAGTCATTAATAGCTTCACACACATGGTAAAAAAACAAGTCCAAATTAAAATAAATATGATTATATGTGATATTTTTGATATATCCTGCAAATTTGATATATGTAATCTGATTTGTATACAATTTCAATTATATTTACATTATCATTTATAATTAAACCCCCCAAGAGTTATTAAAGCATATCTAAGACCAAAAAGTCACTTTATGGATCAAAATGAAGAAAATTTCTCCTCAACATTCAACAAGCTGGAGAAAAGTTCTTTAAAGTCAAGAGCAAGACACCCAAGGGAGGAGCAGTATAGTCTGAACTAACAGGGGGATACTGACACTTTATGTGATATAATTGTAAAGAAATGTAGATAAACCATTAATCTAAATACATGGGTTGCTCCTTTTGTTTGTGTGAATGTAACCTAAATAAAGCTAATTCAAACTGGAAGTATTAGTGCATTCGCCATAAATACAAGATTTACTACAATTCCGTGTTATTTCTCAAATAAAATTAATTTTCTAATATGTGCAATAATACACTTATGTACAAAAGGAAGTTGTACCTTTTAGCATGTATATTGGGATTGAGACAATACCTCTGAAAGATATTTGAAACACAGTGACCTTTATTGAAGACACATGAGATATAACAAAGTGTGAACAAAATTTATTCAGTCTCTTTCAAAAAAAAAATGACTGGCAATATTTAAAACTTTCCACTTCCTTAAGTTTTTTCCATGAGTGTATGTTGGAATGGTCTGGTGGAGAAACAACTGGGAGAGTTCACTACTGATGACCACAGCCCTCCCAATATTTTGTCATTAATATAAGGGTCTTCTAAGGTAGGAAATTGATTTTATATTTTAAAGAGAACACACATACCAAATTTTGATAATTCCTATTTACAAACCTTACTAAAATATTTTTTAAAAAAGTGTGTTTTCTACATTTGGATTTTTTCACCTAGGGCCATACAAGTAGACATAGATTTCTACAGTAAAACTTTGCTATAACCACCAAAGTATTCTGGGCTGCAGTATAAGTGAGATAACATATCAACAAAGAGACCAACAAAGTCAATGTGGGTTTGGGACTAGGAACACAATAAGTGAGAGAGGTTATAAGTGGCTGTATTATTACATAGGATTTCACTGTATTCACCCTTGTTCCAATTTTTTTAGAATTATTTATTCAAGATAATATAATGGTCAGACTTCTTCTTTCTTATCTCCACTCAATCATATTAAGGTATTAAGCCTGTAGAGCTTGAGAATTTTGATGGTGTCTGCTGTGGTTTGGGATTTCAGGAGTTGAGAATTTCACTTAGAACATAGTGGGAAAACCTTGCAACCATTCTGGAAAGTCATTGTCCGTAGATGACCAGACTTGAGTCTGGAAATCAAAGACTGTTGTTTTCTTGGGAGAACAGAATTGGTGCTTGTCCCTCCTGTTCTGTACCAGTCATGTGCAGATTTCTATTCCTGCACACATTGGGTCTTGATGGTACAGAGGAGGTCTCTTTCATCTATCATATATATTATCATTAACTTATAGCACCTTCTATCGATGAAAATTATAAACATTTTTTAAAAATACTTTTCTTCTAAAATAAATATAATTATAATTTAGTTCCACAGCCCTTATCTTTCAATGGATAAAAATTGAAAAAGGGAGGGCATCAGTGGTGAACCCTCCCAGCGGTTTCACCATTTTAATCTCTTGACAGCTTTCACTATTATGTTGGATGAGTTTCTCATATACCCTGCACTTTCTATTGAATACAGTAAAATGGTGTTTTGAATAAACTATAGACATATGGTTCTAGGACTGTAGAAATGTATATCTAAATTAAAGATATCTCTTCCACAAAATCACAAATAAGCCTTTTATTTAAAAATCAACATTTAAAATATCTAGAAAGAGGGGATCATATATCGCCGCAACTCTTTTTATTAACGCGATTAAAGGAAGCTTTCGGGCAAGCCCTTCTTCAGCTAACTATAGTGTACAAACAAGACAGCAAGAAGGGCTTGCCCGAAAGCTTCCTTTAATCACGTTAATAAAAAGAGTTGCGGCGATATATGATCTCCTCTTTCTAAATTGTCGAAATCCGCAATCCGTTTACCATGAAATTAAAATATCATCAACTAAGCCCATTGAGATAGCTCAATAAAAATTACAAACATATATTTTAATGCTACTTTTCTTCTATATAAAATAAACTAAGGCAAATACATTAATGAAGCAGTCTGGAGATTAAAATGGCAAAACCACTGGGAAGATGCATTACTGATGAGCCATGCCCTCTCTTTCAATTTTTACTCATTGCAGGATAAGGGCTGTAAGAAATAAATTTTAATTATATTTTATAAGTATTGTTTAAAAATGTTTATAATTCTCAGTTATAATATTGAAGCAATATATTATGTACAGATATTAACAATTTTGATCATTATATTTTGCTACTCTCTGTAAACTTCCATCTCAGGGATTTTATAATTTGTTTTGTATCAAGTAAATTGCTTGTGCCATTTTGATGGTTCCTATATTTCTTTTTTTTTTTTGCTTATCCCTTAGTACACGTGGTACAGGCCATGATAATCATGGTGGGTAGTTAGCGACTGCTTTTACTGTAAGCGCACCACATGTCTACACATGTGAAAAGCAGTTCGACTTTGCACTTACAAATGTGCCAGAGCCTCGTTTGGTTACTTGCACTTGCTGGTGGGGTTGGACTTTTGCAAGAATCGGGAGCCATTGGAGTATCCTATATTTCTACATTACAATATTAAAATGATATTGTGTGGCCAGTCATCTCAAGTTATCCAACAAAAGTTTGACACTGTGGGATATAGGTTTGGGATATAAGTTGGTGGGTTTAGACATGTTACCAATCAAGGTTATAGTTTGAAATCAGTTTTCCCTCTAGATGAAATATCAGTTCTGACTCCATCTGCCCAGACTTTTAATAATCCAAACCTAGCTTGTCATAGTAGGATGCCATAGATGCATGTGTTGTATACAATTCTTCAGAATGAATGCAACTTGCCATTACATATTTTGTCAATAAATAAGTCAATTTTCAAGTGTAAATGTTGATAAATTGATGCATACCCCACATTCCCCGTGGGAAATGACATACTCTAGCCATATATCTCCAATAAGGTCATCAGTGATCATGAAAGACCTTTTACTCTGTTTTGTGTAATTCTCTTCACCTCTTCCTATCTTTGATTGCCAACTAATCCTTCCTTTCATAGACTGATGATCCTCAGAATACATGTCTTTCAATCCCTTTGATTAGCTCATTTAGAAAAATATGTACTCATGTCAGAGTCAGCAGCAAAGGCTTCCATGTTAGGAACGGCCTCAAAATACAGGCAAAGTCAGACTTTCACCAAAGTGTGTCTGGATCATGGTGCCATGATCAATGATAGCTGCACCCCTACACCCTATTCCATGAGATCATAAACTCATGGAATTTGTGTAATCACAAGGGGATAAGAAATAACAACAACAGAAAAGGTTATAGTTGTCTCCATATAGTCACCAAGGGTTGAACTTGGAGTAGCCCATATAAGTGTAGCCACAACACCACTATGGATATTACCATATTTTATTGTAACCAGTACAGTACAATACATAGGAGGAGGAGGAGGGTGGGGTGGGGGAGCACACAAATCATAACATTGTTCACTGGAAGGAAAAACAAAATAAATATGTAATAGGGGGGATATATATATAGAGAGAGATATAGAGAGATAAATAGATATATATATGAAGGCGTGGAATATAGAGTTGAGAGAAAGGATTATAGAGATAGTGTATGTATGTATGTATGTATGTATAGAGAGATAGAGAAGTAAGTTAACAAGCCTGTCGAATGAATGGGACAGTTATATATAGAGAGGAGGAGGAGTATAACAGTGCAGCACTAGGGAACAACAACAACAACCAGCTAAGATGCAGCAGCAGGTGCACTGGTGTACATGGAATGTTGAAGAGAGAGAGAGACCTTACAAAATCACCACAAGTAGAGGAAGGAAGGAGAGGGGAGGGGATAGCTATGGTACAGTTTGTACAGAGACAGCCCCGCCGGGTACAAGAGCCTGGAGACTGCCCGAGGAAGAAAGCTGGGGGGGGAGGATTGGGCCGTCATTTGGAGGTCATCATGGTCACAAACTCTGCCCCAACATTTACAAATTTTAGAAAATAATTAATGTGAAAAGATCTAAAACTACTTCACACATGACACAAGGCCCTCAAGAGTCTGAACCACTGGGTTAGAGTGGATTTAACTGACCTGGGTGATTGCACACAGGTTTGGGGTTTAATTTTATGAGGAGAGATATTATTTTTTAAATATATATCTCTCCTCCCACTATGTGGTAATCAATTGGTCTGGTAGACAGAAGTAATTTCATGAGCCATAGAGGACTCTGTTGTTCCATTTCAAATATGGAAAAAAACAGTTCAAATAATCCCTAATCCACATATTTACCCTTTTACCACAACATAAAGTCCAGCCCCCACCAATAATTGGTACATGTGACCACATGGTACATGTGTGTATTTGTGTAATCTTTACACAAGGGGTTAAGAAACAACATGTTAAGTACAAAGTTGAGATGCTGCTATGGGATATTCTTACAGCACAAACAGCTACAACACACAGTGAATTACATGTACAACACTAAACAGGAGAACTATGCGTTCCTTTATTTGGATCAACCTGGACCAGATGTCAGGCAGGCTACATGACTACTAAGAAAACCCAATTGGCTTGAATGCTCACCCAGTTCTATTGAAATAAAGTAAGTTCTTGTGTTGTGTTAAATAGCAATGTATATCCATACACACTCTGTAATGGGAATGAAATAACTGTTTTTAAAAAAAAATCTGATTACCATCTTTAAGGTATCCTTTATTCTAGATTATAATTGGAGACACCTTTCATTCTAATAGATTGTTGAATGAGGTTTTATGAACCCAAGTTCATTTGACATAAGTCAAACATGAGAAAATAAAGAGAAACCAACAAGAAACCCATGTTAGAGTTGTCAATGCAGAGTTAAAACAACTTGTGTATTTACATGATAGCTCTATTACTTATCCCAAGTCCATGATAATCATGATGTAAGTAAACCACATGCTTACAGCTTGCACTCACTGGCGGGACTTATTTAACAATTGAAGACCATTAAAACAATTTCTTAAAACATTCTTTCAATTTAGGTTTCAGACACACACAGATGAAGAAACCCCCGGACATCCCTCTAGTTGATGGTGGTAAATGGGGAAGATATTGCTTGCTGTGCCATACAAGATATAATAGGACCTCTCTCTATTCAACCAACATTTATTATAATGGAATATCTCCTAACTTACTACCACATCTTTGGCTGAAAAGTGAAGATTGAAAGGGGAATTTGATGTCGTTTTGAGAAAAAGTAGAGTAATTATAGTGTTTTGGTGAATATTGGAGGGAGATGTAACTATAACACAGAATTCTGGCCTGTCATCATCAGATGTTGGCAGACTGCCACTACTGATCAATCCATCAATTTAATATAAGCTTAGGGCAACATCTGCCACATAGCATGGCATCATCCTCTGCTGTTTTATTCACTTATTATTTCACTCATTCCGAGAGAAACCTAATAAAATAATTTTAATTGAGATATTCCATTTAAATTATAGAAACCAACAAAACACACCAAATAGGTCAACTAGGTGACTAACAACAAAGCTCTCTGTATCAATTATGAAGGATAGAATTATGGTATAGAAATATTATAAAGTTTGGTTATCTTTTGTGTTAAGTTACATCTTCAATGGCGCCAACACAACACTCTCACAATGCTCAATTATCAAGTGTACAGGAGGTTTTAAGAAATTACAGGGGAGAGGATCCTGGTTACTTCTATTTTATATATGCTAGGTTTGAAACATGCCCTTGTCTAGAACATTACTTGCCTACACCTTATATAGGAAAGTGCATCTAGTACTAAGTACCATGCTGAGACCATCACTGACCATGATGAAGGACAATCTCTCTTGTACAGTAGAACTACCTCTCTGTAAAGGACAACATCTAGTTTCTATCCAAAGGTAAAGATGTCCTCTTGCCAGAGAGTTGCTAAGTAGTAATAACATTAATTTTAGGTGGTGGATAGGGGAACAACCTTCAGATATGAAGGCCAGCTGCGAAACAAGCAGAATAACTCTCGACGAATAAGCAGTTGCGAACCAACAGCAGCATTGTTAGAAAGAGGAGAAAGACCTCTTTAAAATCCTTAGTTCAACTGGCCCAGTTGATGGACCTCAGCAAGGGTCCCTCTCCAGGTATACGGAGGAGCTACGTCTGTACTCATGTAGAGTCAGCAGCAAAGGCTTCCATGTTAGGAATGGCCTCAAATTACAGGCAAAGTCAGACTTTCACCAAAGTGTGCCTGGATTATGGTGCCATGACCAACGAAAGCTGCACCCCTACACCCCAGCTCAAGGAGCATGAACACATGGAATTTGTATAATCTTTACATAAGGATATAAGAAACAACAACACACCTTATATATACACTTCTATCTATTTTCTTGTATACTTCTTGTCTACACTTCCTGTTAGTATTGTTGGTATTTGATACCAACAAGTATTACATGTTAGTTGTAGGTGTTATTAGCCCACACCTGACAATACAGTACAGTTTTGTACAGTTAGCCATTGCAAGGGAATGTACCATATTAAAAAAAAGCTTGCAGAATATCAGCTTAAGAAAAATATGATCCGACACAAATTGTTAAATACAGCTCCATCTACCTTCATCAAGGGAAAGCAAAACTTGGTCCCAATTGGTGGTCCCAGTGAGTTCCCAATAGAAGACAATTCAGAGAAGTTATTCAATGAGACAAAGATACCTTCGTAGTTGACCTGGCCATCTCCATCAATGTCGGCCTCCCGGATCATCTCATCCACCTCCTCGTCTGTCAGCTTCTCTCCCAGGTTGGTCATAACATGCCGCAGCTCTGCCGCACTGATGAACCCGTTGCCATCCTTGTCAAACACTCTGAAGGCCTCGCGGATCTCCTCCTCGCTGTCCGTATCCTTCATCTTGCGGGCCATCATGGTGAGGAACTCCGGGAAGTCAATGGTGCCGTTGCCTGCAATCACATTCCAACCCTTAGAATTTACTATATTCAAATTGCATTGAACACATAACAAGATCCAAACACAGGCTAATATCAAAGAATTTTCTGAATTTTGAAAGGATTAAAATTTTTTTAAAGGGTCTCTAAAACTTACTAGATGTTGGTTGTGCATATTTACATGGCAAGCAATAGAGTAAGGACCCAAAGAAATACAAAAAGTCTAAAAATGAACTGACCTCTGTCACACTACAATGACTTACAGATTGTGTTGGTATTCCTGGAAATAAACTGACAAAATCTGTGATAATAAGTTTGCAGGAGGAAGATATTTAAAAATGCATCAAATTTGAATTAATGACAGAGTGTGTCATAACACCAGCTTTGGTAAAGTCAAACAAAGCCAACCTGTATACCACAGTTTCAGGCTATGATCCCCATCAGTACAGAGATACAATTTCTTAACATTCTATGAGAAAAGCTATCAGTGAATTGGCTGGCTGTCATAGGCTAAATGACAGATTGCAGGAAAAGATATTCATGAGCCATTTATATTATTAGACCCACAATGTGCCTTACATGATATTCCACCAAGTGTAGCCAGTATATAGTGAGGATTTCATCAAACACCATTTTCAATCCTGACGGGCTATACATATCTGGCCATACATCCATCGCAGTCATTCCTATCAGTAGCACTCTCTGAGGGTTTGATCTAGGCTTTCCTTGAATATAAAAGTGAGTTCAATGCTTTCTTTTGGCAGCTGATTTTCTCTGAAGATTCATGATGTGTTTTATTTATTATGCTATTATATACTTTATTTTGTTTAAATCCAAACAAAGGAAGACAAAAGTTTTGTTGAAACATTGATTTTCAACACAGGCTGAATTTAAAAAATATATATATCATATATAAATCTGTGTACAAATAGCTCTAAACATGCCAAAGTTTTCATAAGGTTGAGTATATACAGAAAGATGATTTGGCATTCTGTCAAAGTAAGCAAGTACAATTTGGTTAGTCAGAGGGCACGCCAACAAAAGATGCTCTGATGTTTCAACATCTAGACAGCATTCACATGTTGGATCATTTGTAACTCTCAAGTCAAAGAGAAAACTTAAAAAGGGTCCTTTGCCTGTGAAGAATGAAGTAGTGAATTTATCAGGAGTATTGAAGCTTGGTACATCTCTCAGAAAAAATCTCTTGAACATTGCATTAGTTTGAGAAAGATGAAATCTAAATTTTGTATTGATTTATTATTTATTGAACTCATTTGAAAGGGGCTTATTTAGTGTTTGGTCTGTCAGAGAATTCTTCATATTGTATCTAATTAGTGATAATTTAGCCTGATGCTGATCAACATCATCAAATGTCTTTACATCTTGCTGTTAGTTTTGTACAGATCCAATTTTCCCCTGGGGTGAATGTTTGCCCACCCCAACCTATATAGTTTTAGCAGATTTATTATATAACGGCAATAGAATAGTATTTTTAAGGAGTAGCAGTGATGACAGGAATTTATTCAAATATTCTCATCATTTCTAAATTCCAATTGGATAATGTTATCAGACTAAGGATAGTGTGACCTTCCACACAACTTTGGGTTTATTCAGAGAATAAATAATACTTTTATGGAACTGTAATGTTGTCTTACATGAGTTAGCAGAGCCATTCTTTATTTGAAAATTGAATACTTTAAAATTTGTTTAAAATTTTTCTCAATCAAAAAACTGACAAAGGAAATAGTAATTTTGTTCAAGATTATATTTTGATAAAGCACAATTTGAATTATAGATTATAGATATGTGGCGACCACACTTTGCTTCAGTGAGCGCAAGCTGGGACAAAGCTCCACTACACACACGGGCAGTGGATGGCCTCTGCAACCGCGAGCGTCAACTGACTATGCCTGACTACTCTGGCCACTCGCGCGGTAAACAAGAAGGCTTGATCCCAACAGCCGTTACTTCTTTTCTCTTTATATATTTCTGGGTTTAAATAAATTAATTTTGATTATAATTTTATCAGCGGCCTTTCCACAAGCCACACCAACACATCACGCAACCATCCCACAGATACAAGAAAATAAGACCTAATTCAAATAATTTAATAGTGACATTTCGGTAACAGCACGGTAATCAGTCTGATGATGGTAACAACGCTGTTACCGAAACGTCACACACTATTAAATTATTTGGATTAGGTCTTATTTTCTTGTATCAAAGATTATATTTTATTTTTCCAAAAATATCTTCTCTTTTCCCAAATTTTAAAAGCAATGAAGCAAAAATAGTTACATCAGTAAATTTGCCATGAGCAGTATAAGAAAGGAAAACAAAAAAATGTTTGCTGTGCAATATTCCTTTCACCAAAACAATTCCAAAGAAAATCCTACATCATAAAATAAAATTACATTATTGAGACATGAAAACTCCTTTTTTTTCAATCAATCAATTAGCCTTATATCACTCTCAAAATTGAGAACCAAGGTTGTGGACATGCACTTGGTCTGAAACACAATGTCAAAAGGAAGAAACAAGCAGAAACCTGAAAAAAAAAATGTTATGCCCAGGTGACAAGTTTATTGTGACATTCAAAGGGTTCATTGCAATGATTTCTATATACCAGGAGTTATATTCAAATTCTAAATTTAAAAGTAATCAACATTAGGCAAGTTAAAACAAAAACTTTTTACATGAGAATCTATTATTGTGGCAGCATTCTGCTAAAACAGCAAGCTTGCTCTGAAAAAATGGACTCAAAAGATGAAATTTAATTCCAATGTCTATCAATTTCAAATTCTGGCTTCTTTTTTTTTTAATAGAATACTAATTTTGTAATGGTGTAGAACAAAACAAGGTGTGGTTCCACCAGATTAGGGCACATACATCTTGTTCCATAGTAGAATTCCTAGAGCAGAAATATATCTGAGGCAGGAATTTAAAGCACATTGTTCTCACCAATACTTGCTAAGTATCCACATCTGAGGCCCATGGATTTTTGTGCATTTGGCTTGTTGAAACAGAGGCTATGCAATAAGAGACACGATCTGTGACCTTTGGAAAGCTGTTTGAAGTCCAGAAATGAAATTGACCTCAAAGTTTCAAATATAAAAATTGTATATATTTTTTTTTAATCAAGATTTAAAATCGCTATTTTAAATCCTGGATATCTTCTGTGTTGTATAAATGTCTAAAGAACAAACATTTTATATTGATACAGATATTTGTATAAAATGCAAGTGCAGCATTAAGAAGCAGTTTTCCAAAATAATAAATTGCTTCCATAAGGCACAAATTTACCTGTCAGTACAAGTAACCAAATGAGGCTATGGAAGCTTGTAAGTACAAGCTATATGTGGTGTACTTTACACAACAGTCACTTATAACAGAAACCAACAATAAATTGACTTAACAATCTTTCTGCCCTTGTTTGATAATCAGTGACTTGCTGCCACTACAGGGCCTACTATAGGATATTTGTGGAAATACACTCAGAGCCAAGCACCTTATGGAGTACATACATCTAGAGCAAAACCCATCTTACTGAAGCTGGATGACAAAGGTTTAAATTAACAGCCTTGGTGACCACATGGTGCGAGCAACAGCTTGCCACTTCAGACAGGATTTCCTGCAGTAGAGATACTGCACAATGAAACAGCCTCCCAGAAGAGACGACCCCTTGGTTAAAAAACTCCTGGAGGGGGTCATTCACTGGAGAGACAATTCCTAGTTAATCTTACAAAAGGTGCTATTTCAGTATATCCAAGCTTTACAGAAGAGTGAAGGAAGTTACCATCAGCATCCACTTCATTGATCATGTCCTGCAGCTCAGCCTCCGTAGGGTTCTGGCCCAGGGAGCGCATGACAGTACCCAGCTCCTTGGTGGTGATGGTGCCATCCCCATCCTTGTCAAAGAGGGAGAAAGCCTCTTTGAACTCTGCACCCACCACACCCAGGTCAGCACTACATCTACTAGTGGATTGGTCTGTGAGCAACTTGTAGTGAAGGTATTTATGGACTTTGAGGATAGTAGAAACATTGCAGCAGGCATTGTTCTTCCACAAACAATTCACTAAGGTAACAACAGTCAAATATAAGGCAGGAATTCAACCCAACCATGGCAATAGCATCTAGAATATGTAAACTGTAGGCAGGTAAGATTAAATCTAAAATTACTTGTTTATAGCCGGGTGCCTATTGTATTTTTAAAATTCAACTTCACACAGTTTAGTGGGTTCTTATACTTATTGCCTGCCATAAATAAACTCAAATTTATAAATTCAATTGCCAATCTATTGATAAAATCTGTAACAAATAAATTTACTGGCAATGTGTCTCTTTTTAATATCATCAAATATTATCTCTACAGACCTTACTGCAATGATAAAAGTTATTGAATGAGAAGGCTTGGCTCTTCAGTGACTTTACCAAATTTAATTGTTACAAATTTTATCGATAGATGGAAATTGAATTTAGAAATTTAATTTAATATATAATATAAATTTGTTATGATAAGGCACAATTTGGATTATGGATTATAAACACAAAGTAATAAGACCAAATCCAAATAAATAAATAGTGTGTGATGTTTCAGTAACAGCGTTGTTACCATCTTCAGACAAAAAAACTGAATGAATGAATGTCTGAAGATGGTAACGATGCTGTTACCGAAATGTCACACACTATTTATTTATTTGGATTTGGTCTTATTACCTTGTGTTTATAAATTTGTTATGAAACTATATTTGTGGAAGAGCTTTGCTCGATGCAATTTCTTGAAATTATATGTATGTACCTCTACAGACCTATAAGCATATGTCCATAGGTTCACTAAACACCCCCTAAGCTGCCTTCCATAGAAAATGCAGGGTATATAACGAAACCAATCCAATACAATAGTAGAGCGGTCTGAAAATTAATTTGGCGAAACCGTTGAGAGGGTTCACCACTGAAGAGCCAAGCCCTCTCATTCAATGACTTTTATCATTGTAGTAAGGTCTGTAGAGATAATATTTCATGATATTAAAAAGAAACACATTGCCAGTAAATATATAGTAAAAAAATAGACCCAGGGTGAACTGGAACGTTTGAGGCAGGAAGCCAAAACCCTCACAGCAGAGGAGCAACAAGCCCAGATTGACCTTTCCTAATGAACATTGCCAGTAAATTTATTTGTTACAAATTTTATAAATAAACTCAATTCTCTCTACAATTGTATGTAGAAATCAAAAATACCAAATTCAAACACTTGAAAGTGTCATTGTAATTGAAATATCAAGCGCACAAGTTCGAAAGATATATATATACAAATATATATATTTTTTTTTGCATTAAAAAAAACTTGGCCGCCTATTCAAAAATATTTTAAAGAGACTACATAAGGCTTTAGAAGATGACTAGATAAAAATAAGATGGGTAATTAAAAGTGATTATAATTATAATCACTAATTATTTTGTAATAATTTTTTTTTTAATTCTAGAACCATTAAACAGTGACACCATTGGAAGGGTTCATCACTGATGAGCCAAGCCTTCCCAATTTTTTTCATTTCATTTCATTCTTCCATTTAGTAGTTGTATAAATGTGACAAAATAAAAATAGAAGCAAAGATAGCAAAGAATTACACATTTTCCCATATAAATGGCGCTAAGTGATATTTTCAAAGAACAAGGAGGAGGCCAGATAAAACAACTGACCATACTTGTACAACCATCACACATTTCAGTAACACAACTTACTACAGTCTCATGTATAGTTCCTCACTTGGGAAACTTTGTAACATCAACCTTTTCCAGTTCCACATGTATGTAAATCAACAGCAAGATATCAAAATGTCTAAAGTATAAGCAAACCATCTAACTGTAATTGGAGAAAAATGAGTGAATAGGTGATATCTATCCTGATAGATGGCATCAGTTAAACTGATTATACAGCCTGATCTGGTACAGTGTCCCCTTGATGTACTTAGGACCACCTTTATTGGCCATGTACCATGAGGGCCAAACAGCCTGGAATGTAGTTAGCTCTACTTGATTTATCAGGTTTTCAGTCTAAAGATGAGATAAAAAAATCAAAGATCAGTTGATGGTTGCCCAGGAGAATATTTTGGTAACCTTCCCCCTCTAAATAACTTTGGGAGAGATAAGCTTATATTAGAAACTCCAGGTTTAGAATAACATTGATGTCTAATAGTGATCTTAGTTCAATTTTACATCCCGTCCTTGTGCGATATAAGGTCTTATATAAATTTTACACTCCAAGATAGTTTTATATAACTAGTATATTCTTTATATAATTTTTTTTCTACATGTACATTTTATAAGAGCTATAAATAGCTTCCATACAGTGATGAAAAAAAAATATATTGGAAGGGTCTGGCTCATCAGTGGTAAACCCTCCCAGCAGTTTCACAGTTTGGTGGATTAAAGATTGGTGAAACCACTGGGAGTGGCACCACTGATGACCCAAGCCCTTCTAATATTTTTATCCATTGCAGTAAGGAGAATAGGAAGCTATTTTGTTTATAAAAGAAGTTGCGCTAAAATAGTTTATAGATACAATAGCCTAATGTTGAGCATATTTTATCCTATATGTGTGGCAATAATGTCCCCAATACATGACACCAGATGTACCTGTATTTCATCACTATAACATTGATTTCATACTTACCAATCCTTCATTCTCCCAGTATAAAATTGATTTTATACAATACCTTAAAATAGAGTTCTAAAAAGCCCCTCCTTGACATAAAAATCAGAATTCTAATGCCCATGTAAGGAAATTGCAATATTTGCCTAAATTATGTAAATATAACAAATTCTCAAAATGTCCTTCATAAGGAGTAGTTATAGGGAAGATATAAAGTTGGCAAAGGTCTCATTACTAGTAGGTAATGTTCAGATTGTAATATATAGTCTTCCTAACTAATTCATTCCAAACTAAGAGAAGACATTAAGTTACATATGTCCTTAGATAACACTTCTTCTACAACATACATGGATGGCAACAGAGCCATTCAAAGTATCAGAACCTTTCCTATTGTAAAGTAACTGGGATTTCTTTTTTTTTTTTTTTCAATATATACAACAATTTGCTTGTCTCAAATAAAATGTGAGAAAATATTATCTCAGTAGAAAGATTTTTTATTTTAATTTATAATTGAAAGGTGTTCAAGAGATTTCCTTTAGGACTATATATTGATTTAGCTAAAAAAAATGTATGCTTACTACTGTATCATTGCAGTAAGGTCTGTAGAGATAATATTTGTTGATATTATTGAAAAGAAACATATTGCCATTAAATTTATTTGTTAGAAATTTTATCGATAGATGGCAATTAAATTTAATTTGCTAATTAAAGTAACAAATAATGTCCAATTAGAGATAGAAATTACTGGTCATGTAAATAACATCTAAGTGATAGTTGGGTGATAAAGCTGTTACCAACAGGTAACAAGTAATATACAGACCTACTCATCCCTAGAAGACATCAAATAAGTAAATTACACACTGGGTGGTTGTAGCAACATTTCTAACATCAAGGTCTTTGGTCAGATAAGAAATTGCTGCTAAATTTTTATTAAAATGAGCTATAGAAGTTTTTTCTTTCTCAGCATGTGTGATGGGTACAGAGAGAGTTTAGTCAAATAATAATCTAAGATTCATGTTAAAATGGGAGATAATTGGCAAATGGCATAATAGTTTATTGAGCCTTAGTTAAAAAATGTATTTCTGTTAATTGAACTAAAATGTACATCAAGCTGATGAAGGTTTTTTTCGATAGCTTCTTTAATTACTTTTAATAAAATGGTTGTGGCATTACTCTTTTGTTATACTAGTGTCAAAAGCTGCAATCCTCTTGATCATGGCATATTATATATTCTTGTTACATCTAGAAGTCTAAAATATCATTGAAGAGGACCAACATCTAGGGGAGGAGCTACATTTATCATCAGTTAAAGAGACATTTATATAAAACTGGAATTATTTGGTGGTTACAGCAGTTTATCCTAGATGCTGGTGGCAGAAAACTCACCTTGATCCACCCACAAAGTAAACCACCACCTTTATTAAGGGTTTTTTTTTTTTTAGGTTTGAGTCCATAATAATCAGGTCATTTAACATTGTAAAAAAAAAAAGCAATTGTGATTTTAAAAAAGGGGTGAAAACTGTAAAGACTGAAATGGAGATCCATTAAATAGAGAGCTAGTAGTAGCTATATGAGAGATGTGTCCCACATATCCTCCAGGCCTCAAACATTGTGTGAAAGGACAGATGAGATCTCCCCCACCACCACAGTTCCCCCAAAAATAAAAGGTTAAAACAATAAGGAGAGCACCACCAATCAATGACCTCCTATCATCAGATAGGGGGGGGGGAGATGTTGACCTGAGAGAGGAGATAGAACAACCCTATATATAACTGGGGGGAGGGAGGGAGAAGTGGGTCAATGGTGACTGTATTGATTTCTCCTTCCTCCGTCGTCAGCCAGCAGCCACCACTCACCGGCAATCTGTTCTTCCGTCAGTTGGTCAGCCTACACCACACACTGCCATTACTACACCACAACTACTTCTATTGCAGCAAACAAGGGTGGTGGTGGTGCATTTCTAGGTAGTAGTACATACTACTGGTGTGTGTGTGTGATACAAGCTACAACTTAGATTTCTTTTTTAATCCCAAGGCAACAAGACCAAACCCAAATTAGTATTTTTGTTGTTGATATTTCAGTAACAGTTTTGGTACCACCCTCACAGAAATATCATAGGTAAATTATAGATTGGATCTTATTATCTTGGTTGGTTGTGTGTTTTCTAATGGCCAATAAATTTTCAGTAACCAGGTTGAAAACATGCAGTAAAAAAGCTCTTTAAAAAATTTGCCTTCATGGCATATTGATTCTTATAAAAGTCCCAATCCCATTGATGTGCTAGTGACCAAAGGGGGGCTCTGGAATCTTCAAAGTACAAAAGTCTGCTTGCATGTAGATGTACAGCTAATGTATGCCACTATGGGCAGCTTCCCATTCCCTGAATAACAACAACAAGATTCTCCAACCAAATGGAGTAGTCATTAAGAAAGGTGACTTGGCAACTCTGGGAAGAAGTGTCAATAGCACAACTTGCTTTATCATCATCCCTTGGAGGTCACATGACCTAGCCATGCCAATTACCTACTATATATAAATATAGTGATGTGTGTGTCTGGTGGACACTCAGCAGCCAGAAACTGAAGCCTTTCAACAAATCTCTCCTTTGACAAAATGTTGGAAGTAACCGGTGCCAAGATATTAAACCAATCTCTGTGTAGATGTGTATTGTGAGAAAGCCAAGTAACATTTGTAATAACAATCAATACACCACATTTCTACTGAGAGAAACTTCACATTTACCAAACAGGGTTTACCATCTGTCAAACAGCCCCAGTTATATTTTTATTAAAGTTTATTTCACTTTTTTATCCATTGGATTTTTTAAGGTTACCTCTCACTAGTGAAGACCTCAATAGAATGGTCTTACTGTGGGAGTTACTTCCACCATTCCAATACAAATTGCAGAGAATGTGTCAACAGCAAAAGTCTGTATAGGTTCTAGCAACCAATGTATGTGGGGCAACAAAGGTTCATTCCTATAATAACAGTTTTATTGTACCCCAATTTTATTCCAAAGCAGTTTCCATACAATAGAGAATATCTCCCATAAGAGACCTCCAAAAATATTCCTGGTCTCCCCTAGAGATGGTTTAAAATAAAATGTTGAAGAGAGACAAATTTCTTGTTTCAAACTTGGTTTAGTTAATTTCTCCAACACACAGGTGCTTAATTTTCTAGAGATTAAGGAAATGAAAACCTTCTCAAAAAAGGTAATAAGACCAAATTAAAGTAATTAGATGTCCATCATGGCATATTGATTCTTGCACAAGTTCCAACCCCATTAGTGGGCAAATAACCAAAGGAGGGCTCTGGATTCTATTAAGTGCAAGAGTCTGATTGCATATGATGCACACATCACTAATGTATTTGTGCAGAGTTCCCATCTATATTGTGCTGCTTCTTTCAAAGTCATCTGCTGGACACATGTCACCTCCTAAATAACTAAATTTAGGTTTTAAAATGTTTCAGATTCAAAATTTTGGGTGATGTTTTTGTTATACTTCATATACTGTGAACCTTGTTATAACAGCCTCTTTATAACAGCAACTTGGTTATAACATCCTAAAGTTCCAATCATTTTAACAACATAAAATATTGGTCCCAAGTGATATGCTATAGTGAGGTTTAACTGTATTATAAAATTGCTATCTTTGCTTTAAAATTACTTGTGTACGTCACCAAGTCATTGAGCTAAGTGTTGAAAAAGAAGATTGCTGGAAGCTGTGGTGGTGGATATAATAAACCACTCCAGGCTTCAAGTGGAGAGAAAGATTAATGTGTCAATGGAGGCTATCTATGACATCTGCTATCTTCATCCCCACTTTATCTCTGTTTCATTTAGAAAGGAAAGACACCTTTATATTTATTTAAACTTTGTCTCACCAAATGGAACTCTTACTGGAAGAAAGATAAAAATCTGTCCCAATAATGTCCCTAATTATAGTCCCAATTACCAAAAGTTTGCGGCAATTTGCAAGATCTAGTGGATATTTTCAATAGGAAAACCCTTTGTCAATTGGGAGAGACCTACCTACTTAGGGGATAAAACCCATCAAGTTCCAATTAGTGTAATTCATTTCTTCAGGAATATTTATATATTTACCATCTTACAAGAGAAGGAATCACCAGACCATCTTTAAGGCATTGAAGTTGCATATTCCCAAAATGGCTCAATTAGTTCCACAGTTTGACAAGGTGCAGAACAAATACTCTGTCTTCACCCGGACATTCACTCCCAAGGCCTGTTGCACATTGAGCAGCAAGCCCTTTCCTTCCTCTGTCAGCCAGGACTGTACTTCCCATTAAATAATCCCAGGATGTGATGACACTTCTTTCTTGACCTACCTGCAATTTCCACGTCCACTCTCTCTTACAATATCTTTAGCCGCTCATTAACATCACCCAACAAAATAGAATATTGTTTAGCGTGTAATTTTGATGAGGGAGTAGTCTTTCTTTTAAAATTCTTTGATGACCAGATATATTTATATACAATAAAGATGAATGAAAATAAACCAAATTATATACAAATACCTACAAAATTAGGTAATACTTAGTGTATATTTCAGCTAAGTCATCCCAACTTGAAGGAATGGAATTAGGTTCCACACATGCTGATGCTCCATCCACATTACAACTTATGTTCAAAGACTTAGCTGCTAGATTGAGGGTTTCCAACTTTATTTCTTTGATCCAAATTTGATTTGGATAATTGAAGATACACTGTATGTCGCCATTTTGTGGAGCATATATATTTGGTTTCTTAGACTAGGCATAAATACAACACAATGAAGGTTGGCTTGTAATGTAACAGCAGTCATGTGATGGTACCTCAGTACAAACATCTCTAAGCATGTATTATATATAGAGAGATTTTTTTTTTTTTACAACAACAACAAAAAGCCTTTATTTAGGGTCACTGACCCTATACAGGATTCACCAGAGGTATGCATAAGAACAAAGCAGTGAGACAAAGGAAACAACGATATAGACAGAAGAAAAATAAAAAAAAAATGAGAAAAAAGAAAACAAGAAAGAGAAAGAAGGAAGCAAAAAAAACAACACAAAAAGAGTAGCAGTAAGAAAGTGAGGAGTGAGTGTCACTTGGCCTTCTTCTGAGATATGGACTTGTGGAAACCATAAAACGCCGTAGTAATATACTTATTCTGGGTCCTATTGTCAATTATTGATGGGAGTGAAGCACAGAGATAGAGAGATATTGTGTGAATTTCCTAGTCTGATACAGTACTGTTGCTATCCAACAGTCATTTGTTTTAAGCTTTCTTATTCAATCATTAAAAGATTATCTATTTGTTACCACTGGTTAGACAAACTATTTTGTACTGTTGAATCATTCTAGCTAAAAACTTTCCCTACAAAGAGTCTAAACCTTGTTAGTTAGAGTGAGATATAGAACATTACAGATAAGACTAATTGAAGTAACAAGACCACCAAATGTGATGTTTTGGGAAGAGGCTTCTCACCAATTTTCCTCCTAACAGAAGTACCACACTTTAATATTCTAGTAATTATAACACCACTCAACCTACTCAAGAGCCGGGGAAATTGTGTCTGTGTGGTAGCGATGCTGTTATAAAAACTTTTTGTTTTATTTGATCTTGTGATTGTAGATGGTTTTAAAACTTGTTCTCATTCTCTTGACATTTTTATATAAAATTATATATATATATATATATTTTTAAAAAACTCTCATGTTAGTGGTCAGGATATGTCTAATTTGTTCTCAATACATTTAATATATATCCCCGGTATCAAACAAATTAAGAACATGAGGCGGAGAGAGTTTAAAACATTTTATTGACCAGTCAATGATAGGAGAGAACAAATACTATATCAAGTTACAGCTTGGCACTTTGATAAAGAGTAAAATAATAGACTGAAAAATATACAATTAGGTTACATTGAGGAAGCTCTCCCAACAATGATTTCTGTGGAGAGATAAACTTCTATTTTTTTAAATATTTAATAGGACTCTGTCTGTCTCCATCGTTCAGGCCCAAAAGCTAAAAATTCATATTTGATATTTTAAAATAAACTACGTGATGTTTCACAGGGTGAAAACCTTAATCTTTGCTGCACACTTTTGATTACAAAGTTTCAAAATGTTATTTTGCGTCAAACCCTCAATTTTATAGTCCAATCTAAACATAGGCAAAAGTTTTAATTTGGAATCTCCTATTGCATTTTTATTAGGAAATTTCCAATTTGATAGGTTTTGAGCACACACAGAGATATTGTGTCATATCCTATTACTTTTATATTCTTTCAGAAGTGTTAGGTTTTAGTAATGTAGTAAATAGGTCAATGTTCATTCTTGCATATTCAATAAGATGGGCAAGATTCCTTTAATGTTCCTCATTGAACATAAACCTTTTTTTATAATAATAATAAAATATTTTTGAATATACAGTTAGAATAATAAATGTCTTAGGATGAAGTAAAATCAAGGGTTGTGGCACAATATATAATATAATTGATTATATTTTATTATTTTTTAAACTCTTTTCTTCCCCTCTTTTTAGCATTATTTAAAGGTGCAAAAAAAATCCTTGAGAAAAAAAAAACAATTTTAAAATGTTAAATATGGTCAAGATAGAAAAATATTGATGCATTAACACTTCTGTAATTATTATAAATTATAAATTAAAACTAGAATGGCAGAAATGGAAAAAATAAATGATATTTTAAAAAAACAAGGTTTGGCTTAAGGCAACATAAGAATATGTTCATTTTAGAATAGATATTTTTCATTAGAATGACTGATAAATATTTAATTGTAATTTTTTGATATTTTTAATAAATAGTCCTAAATGAGTGGAATTTTTTTTAATCACCTAAAGTGCTAAAAATAAAATTATAAAATGATGTTTTATAAATATTTTGTAATTTTTTTTTTCTTCAAAATATCCTTTATTGAACCAAAATATGAAATGAATATGCGAAACTTGGCTATAAATGTATGGTGAAATTGGATAGCGTCGCTCTCTATATATATAGTTTTAAACAATTCATTCGAATTTATAAATTATTTTTAATTTTCCGAATTTTTAAAGATATATTTATTATTAAATAAAATCGTATTTTTGAGATTTTGAACAATATATTAAAAATTGTTAAAAATCCATCTAAAATGAATCGCCATAAATATAGTTCAACTCAATAAATTGATGAAAATATTTATATTAAATTTCGTATTTATTTGATATTTATATAAAATGGCTTAGCTAGGTGCATAAAATGGCTAGTTTTACGTGAAGAGAATACTCACCATTTCTTTCGAGTGGGAGTGGTTAAAGAATGTTCACCAATGTAGAAATCAAATGAAGTTGTTAGATGATTTTAATTTAAGTAAATTGTAGAAAAGAGATGTTTTAAATCAGACACAGATGAAGAAAACCTGCAAGAAACAAGCGACTTAGAGTACCACTCAATGCGTAATGTTATCAGAATGTGCCATTGCCGGCTCTATTTACAAGGCGCGCATGTAAAACATATCAGGATTGGTGGATTCTTACCTGCATTGCGTCGTCTGCTCTAGGCCTTGTTGCAGTGAAGATAGTGGCGTTTTTCAGCCAATCAGATTCAAGGAAGGGAATTGGCGTGTATGTGTATTTTTATTCAGTGATCAAAAATAAATATTAAATAGAAATGCTAAGGCAATAGAGAAAATATAAATATTGAATTGGGAATAATTTTATTAATAATAAATATAATTAAGCAAATTATTTATTCTTTAATTTGATAGTTTATTTTTAGTTATTTTTCTCAAACACTAGAAGTTCTGTAAGTTTTTGAAAATATGACTATTTTTTATCAATAGATATCTCTATATCTATAAAAATGAAATGGCACATATAGATTTGAATTTTATTTTTGAGTATACATATATAATTTGTTTAATTTTATCAATATACTCTATATATTAAATTTTCTTAATCCATTTTATAAAATAAAAATGTATTGACAATAAAAAATAGAACTATAGCCATTTTACAGTCAAACCTCTTGAATTCAACACCACAAGGGATAGTTATTCTTGTTTATTTAAAGTCGGTATTGGATTATAATTGATTAAATTGAAATAAATATTTTGATGGGGATTTAAAAATGTTTGAATTCAAGTAACATCTCTTGAACTAATTTATTTTGATTTTTGGTTTGTGAGATTATGGAATAAACACTATTTTAATGCTACTATTTTGATTATTTGAAATTTCTACACTCCAGGAACCAGGGGTTATAAATATCTCTCTTATTTGAAACAGTTACTTTCAAAGAGGTTGCTTAACACTACAAAGTTAAAATTAAAATATATTCTTCTAATTTGTAAACAAATTTCTCATTATAGTGTCGCATTAGATGATTTATTTTTTAAAAATGATATTTAAAATTACTTAGTGTTTTAAAACTTAATTAATTTTCCAAATATTTAGGAGAAATGTCTGTAGAAAAGTTTTTAACTCAAAGCTTTTCAATTTTAATAAATTATAAAAGAAACCTTTTACGGAGTAGTTAATTAAGTATTTAAAGTGATTTTTTTGCAACTTTTAAAACACGATTGAATATAACTTATAGCATTATATTGTTGCAAAGTATTTATTATATGTACAGATTACACAGGTCTACAAAACTCAAAGTAGTTGTACCTTATAGCATATATATATCGGGATTCAGAAAAAAAAACTCTGAGAGATATTTGATGCACAGGGATATTTATCACTGTGCATCAAATATGTCTCAGAGTTTTTTTTCTGAATCCCGATATATATATGCTATAAGGTACAACTACTTTGAGTTTTGTAGACCTGTGTTATTATTTTTTTATATTTATATTATTCATGTGTTGCTAATCTAGAACTTCCCTCATTGCTTATCTTGTATCTTATAAATGTTGATTTTTTTGTGCCTTAAATAAATTGCTGTGTCATTCTGATTTTTGTCCTTCCTGATTTTCTACATTAGATAAAATAGAAGTAAACTTTTCTCATTTACCTTTATATATATTGTTGCGTCTACCCAGGCGCCATTTGTGATCTTTGTCTAATCACGATGATACATAGATAGCATGTGATTTCATAAATGAATACAGCTTGAGCTTTATTATATAGAGGTACAAAATAGAAGGAATACAGTAAGTGGGACTTGCTGAAGGATCCTTAACGCTGGCACCGTGCTCCACATATGGTCCACATTCAGCCTGGAATACGCCAACTTGTAGGCTACCCTGCAGCTGACGAAAAACTCGTTCCAATGTTCACCTTCACATAGCATTCGCCAACCCGACAGAACTCCCTTCGTTAGGACTCCTTGCTGTTGAACTGCTGTCACCAAACTTTCTATTCCCTCCCCCCCCCTCTCTCTCTTCCTTGGCTGACCCCTTTCTTTTAATCCCACGGTCCCCCTGGGGCCAGTAGCATTCCACGTTGTCTTGGCTCTTGTGATTGGTGGAGAGCCAGATATCACAAAATGTTTAATTCCTTTTACCATTTGTATTTCTGAATTTTGCAATGATACAAAACCCTTGGGACCTGGTCTCTTCCTATTCCATTCTTCCTTGAAGCCTAGTTGGCAGTCATCTGCAATGGATGCCTGGGTCATAGTTTATGCCCAATACTGTTAGAACAGGAGACTCAGAAGATTCACTTCCACTCAAAACCCCCTCAAGACATTCTGGTCCAAGATCTGTCTTCGAATGGTTACTACCATCATCCTCCTTACAGGTTACAGTTATGTCCATGCAGATCTCGCGCTCTGGCATATAGATATTGATTAAACATATCGTCACCACTGGGAAGAGCCAGAAACGGCGGATCACCTCTTTTTCAACTCTCCAGCATTTCTGCCACACAGATTAAAACACTTTTGGAGTAAGAGCCTTAGCCCTCCATACTTGGCCCCTCTCTCTGACTCACTTTCGGCCCGAAAATGCCTAGTCAATTAGTTTACTGAAACAAGCAATTCTCATGATTAGAACCTACTTCTAGACTGCGGTGCAGCAAGGGTAGTTGGCGATTTGCACTCCAGTAACTGGACTACATCCATTCATTTCTCTATATTTTGTTTTCTTTAAACAATATAAGTAGAATTAGAAACCTTTTCTTTTTTTTTGCAAAGAAAGTATCATAATTTTATTTGAACTTTCATATTTTATGTTCAAGATAAATATAAAAAATTTTTAATTCACGCACAAAGTTGATAATAATAATTTGTGAGGGCTTGCCCCAAGAGCAATTCAATTTGCAGCTAGGCTGAAAGTGTTAATATGCTATACACAATGTGACACCTTCTGTAGTATTGAAAGAAAGGGAATTTGGAACACTGAATTTCAGTACCTTATTTCAACAAGGAAGTTAGAAGATTGAAAGTAAATGAACATATTTGGTATGCTTACATTTTGGAAAGGGAAGAAGAAAAGAGATATAATCACTTCTATAAAGAAAGAAGTTTTAATGATTAGGAGAATATGAAAAAAAGTTGAAATTATTCATTGTGAAAAAAAAATAATAAAGAAGAATATAATTGATATATGGAGAACGTTATAAAGAATAATATCATTAAAATTGAAATTCCATCAAAGAAATATGCTCCTTATTCAAATATGCACCTACTGCTGATAGCACAGAAGAAATGCATTATTTTATTAATATATAACTCTTAGAACTACTTTGATTATTTCTGGCAACTGGAATGCAAAAATCAATGAAGATATGGCCATTGTTAGGAGGGTAAACTTAATTTTTTGTTAAAAGTTGGAAAACTTTATTTGAACAAAATCCCAAAAATACATACACTCTGGGAAAATTTGAGGAAATATACATCAGAAATACAAGGTAATCAGACCAAATCCAAGGCAAAGTAACTCAGTAGGGAAAGCGTTAGACTGAAGATCTAAAGGTCCCTGGTTCAAAACAGGGCTTCAGATTTGGTCTTATGGCTTGTACAGTCGAACCTCTTTAATTCAACACCCCAAGGGATCAGAGCTTTCGGTTGAATTAAAGGAAGTGTTGAATTAAGGTTATATGATTAGGTAATCATCTAACTCGCTAAAATAATATTTTTTTAAAATAGCTTTGTAATATAAATTAATGATATTAATTGAAACCATTGTGTGTTTTTATATTATTTTCATGATTAACTTTTAGTATCAGTGACAAAATGGCATTAATACATATTTTAGAAACATAAATAATTGTAACAAAAAAAATTATTGGCAATGTGTTTCTTTTCAGTAATATAATCAAATATTAACTCTACAGACATTAAAATATTAAATATAATATATTAAATAATATTTTATTCTAATTGAAAAATATAGCAGTTGAAAGGAAATAAATATGGTAAATATATAAAAAGAAAATTTTAAAATATTATTTTTAAATAATCATGAAGAGATCTTTTAAAAAATTCCTTTATAGATATCTGTTTTTGCACTGAAATCCTATTCAAGATGTATTCCAGATGGCATTTTGAAAAAACATGCATGCCTTTCTTCCTCTGAAATGTCTTTTAATAAATAAATTTTAATGTATTAAAGGCATCCACTGCTGCTGCAGGTGTTATTGATTTTGTGTTTAAATCTTTTATAATAACACAGAAATGGAATATTGAAATAAAATGTTATCATAATCATTGTTGGATCATTTTATAAAGATTTATTTATTTAAAAAGAAATTATTTATAAATTTAAAAATAGCTAAAATATTTCAATGTTAAAAATAAAAATTATTATTAGTTAGCGCATGATGCCGAAATTCCCGCGTAAAAAACAACAACAATAACATCCGCGAAATTGCGCAACGGCACTGCAAAGTGAAACTTAAACTAACCAGAAACCAAAAGTGCGCATGGCGCGATCGTATCGGCGCCCGCCGATCGTCGCCGCCCGCCGATGCCGATCGTCACCGCCGTAATACCGTTTAGCGGTAAAGTTGCATGTAAAATAACATTCAACTGTCGAAATTCGAATTTTAAAATGGTCGAACTATCGGAACTGTCGTATTATCGATACTGTCGAATTACGGTTTGTTATTTGATAGGCTGGAGGTCGGGACATCGGAACATGGTCGAATTATCGCCGAGTGTCGAATTGGGGTGTATCGAATTAACGAGGTTATACTGTATTTCTAATCTATAACCCAAATTGTGCCTTATCAAATTCGAATTTATACCTCTTTTAGCATTTATATCAGGATTCAGACAACTCTGGAAGATATTTGATAAACAGTGACCTTTATTGAAGACACACAAGATAACCAAGTGTGAACAAAATGGCCTGTCCCCTTCAAAAAAATAGATGACCAGTGACATTAAAGACTTGCCTCTTCCTTAAGTTTTGTCTATGAGTATACTTGGGTTTCTTTTCATAAAAATGTTTAAAATAGAGGATTTTGGATTAAAAAAAAAATAGCATAAAAAATTGTAAGGCCATGCAGGGCTCAGGTTGTAAATCAGACCATATTCCTATAGTTATAATAATAAAAATTGATTGGAAAAGAAATTTTCAAAAATATCTGTTAAAACAGAACACAGATGCTATAAAAAGGAAGGAATTGTGGAACAATTAAAAGAAAAATTTCAATTAGAAAATAGAGCAAAATAATAAAAGAGAAATGTGACACCAATAAAAAAACCCAAATTTTTTTCTTCTATTAGTTGCTTTAAAAAAACTCAATGAGAAAAAAAGAGATGAATTAAAAATATATATATAGGAGGAGTGTAAAATTCATTCAATTGATTATCAACTTCTTGATTAAATTATATGGGGGAAATGAAGAAAACAATATTTACATTAAAATATAAAAATAGATTTTAATATACTCATAAAGAGAAATTTTAAAAACTAATCAGAAAGCCTTTGAATCTTCAAGTGCTGTGAACTAAGTTGAAGGTTAAACCACCTGGACCTATAAAATATTTTTGGAAAAATTCCAATTTTAAAAATACACTAGAACCTCCTCTGTGAAGGACACTTAGTTACATCGCCAAATTGTCCTTTAGGGAGAGGTGTCCTCTTACTGGAAAGCTGCTAATTAGTAAAAATGGTAATTTTGAGATAAAAACTGTTCTTGTAGAGAGGTGTTCTCCATCGGGAGTGTTCTCTAATGAAAGAGGTTCTACTGTATACATATATATACTGTAGATATTGTCGCATATAAGGCCTGAAAACATCTACAATCTCTGCCAATAGATGACGCTTTCGCCTGTTTCCGATCTGAAACTGGTGTGGGAATTGCCGACTGCTGTGGTCCTGTTTCCTGGGGAATATGTATGTAAATACACTTTTATATTGGCCCCAGGAGGTGGCAAATATCCGTTGTTTATTATTTCAGTTTATGTAATGTTTAGTAGAAATGACAATAAAAGGGTAGTGTTAGAAGTCTTGGTGCTGCTTGCTGTTTTTACTCTCGCCATCACCACATCGCTGCTGCTACCCTTCTGGAAAGTCTCTCGTGTCCCCCCACCAGTGGTAAGGCCGAGAGATACTGCCAGAGGAAGGGAGTTCCACTTGAGCGGTGGTTCTCTGACATCCTTGGGTGCTCTGCAGGGTAGAGCTGCAGAAGGAGAGCAACGGGAGCCCAGGTAGGTGATCCACGAAGGAGGAAGCGGCGTCGTGGCAGAGAACTGGAGGGGTCAAGCACGACAATATATATATATTGTTAAGTAGAAAAAAAAAGTGGCACATTCCAGAATAGAATGTTCTAGAACGTTCAAGAAAATTAGAAAAATCGGAGAACAACTGATTGGCCAATCAGTAGAGATTGAGCAAGGCTCAGCGCTCGTGGCTTTCTGATTGGCTAACCAACCATGACCGTTCTGAAAAGATCTACTCCGGTATATATAGGGATGAGGAACTCATTCAAAGGGGTAGAAGAAAGAAGCTACGTGGTGTACTCCAAGCAAGCTGCTGTCTCAAGAGGTCGGACTGCTGCTTACCGCCGACGCCGGTGTACTTCCTGGAAAATTCTACGAACTTCTGTCTTCTGTTCTGCTCCTGCTTTCCCTCACCGTGCTGCAGTTGGTGAGTTTTTAACTTCTGTTTTCTTTATTGTTGCACTCTTCTGTAATTATTTTATCGATTAGGCTTAAATAAAGTCCTAAAGATCCTTTGTACCCACGGAAGTTATTGTCAACCAACAACGCAACAATATATTGAAAATAGAGTAATCCATAAATAAATATTTAATTAATATTGGTAAAATAAATGATATTTTGATCCAATATATGCCTTTTTAATTAAACGTTTTATTATGGATTTTTCTATTAAAAAAAAAGCACATCCTGACTGCTCACATGTTGCAAGGCACATATAATTTTAATAAATATATATTTATCATAAAATATTATTGTGTCACATTTGACCTATCAGTAGCACGAGAGACTTGATATATGAAGAAAGTATGTTGGGGGCATTAGTGGCTTGTATTCTGCCAAGAGGAGAGATTTCATCAATAGCACTGAATGGTTTAAGAATCTCCAATGGTTTGAAGAATAAAAAAAAAAGGAACTTTTTTACAATCAAACAAAGAAATAAAAAACAGGGAATAATATGAGCAACATCTTTATAGAAATAAAGAGAATAAAGAACATTTTGTCTGTGAAAAATATAGAAGGTGTCAGAGATGATATCAGCAATTGAACAGATAAGGTAAGGCATGTGGTGTTAATAGTGAATTTTATAATATAAAACTGTTGATTTCATAAATATATTAGTTGAGCTCTCTTTAATTATATATAATTATAGAATGAAAAAACCCTGTACAATTTATAAACGAATACAATAAAGCATCAAGGGCTGCGTATCTTTATTAAACCGACAATTTACGAGCACATACGCCCTTCTACAGGAATTAATAATACAATACAATACAATAATTATTGTATTATTAATTCCTGTAGAAGGGCGTATGTGCTCGAAAGCTCGTAAATTGTCGGTTTAATAAAGATACGCAGCCCTTGATGCTTTATTGTATTCGTTTATATATAATTATAGGGGAGGTCGACTTTATAAACATTTTATTCATGCTGGGCAGAACTCAAACTGAGCAGGACTTGGCTTGCTCAGAACTCATGAGTAGAACTCTGCCAGGTCAGAAGCAGATTAGGATCTGCAAAGAACCTGACCTGCTCATAAACTGAACAGAACTCTGTCTGTTCAGAACTCAAATTGAGTAGAACTCTGCCAGGTCAGAAGCAGATTAGGATCTGCAAAGAACCTGACCTGATCAGATCTTGGCCTGCTCATAACTCAAACTGAACAGAACTCTGTATGTTCAGAACTCAAACTGTGTAGAACTCTGCCAGGTCAGAAGCAGATTAGGATCTGCAAAGAACCTGACCTGATCAGATCTTGGCCTGCTCATAACTCAAACTGAGTAGAACTTTGCCTGGTTAGAACCTAATCTGCTAAGAACCTGACCTGATCAGATCTTGGCCTGCTCATAACTCAAACTGAGCAGGACTTTTGGCTTGCTCAGAACTCGCACCGAGTAAAACTGCCTGGTCAGAACCAAATCTGCTAAGAACCTGACCTGATTAGATCTTGGCCTGCTCATAACTCAAACTACATCCATTCAATATGAAAAAAACAATTTTATGCCAGTAAAACCTGCATGTCTATCTGTGAAATGACAGCACGAAAAACTTTACTTTCAAAATAATCTTTTTAATTTGGCAAATATAATTTTTTTTTCTCTGAAGAATAACAAACAATATATATATATTTATTTACAAAAAAAGTACAATTTCTCTCTATATATAATTTTTTTAAATATAAAAAAATGTCACACACACATTTGAAAGCAAATAAAAAAAAAAGGTTATAGTTCTACCACAACACACAGAGAGATATGGTTTTTAAGGGGTATCTATAAAGTAGAGATTGTCAATGGGTACAAAATAGAAAAGATACAAAAGTCAGTTTATCCTTATGTGTCATTAACCTTACATAGTATCATTTTGCATACCTCCATAGCAAGAAAGGTGGTGGGGAATCAACTTGTATATTCAAAATATGCAAAAATTTTCCAAATTGATTTGCATAAATTGTAAATAATATCAAAAGAAAAGCATATTTTCAGTGCTGGAGAAGAACCATGCTATCAATAGTAAACTAAACAAAAAAAGAAATTGTTTAATTTTTAAAAGGATCATAGGTGTCTATAATAGTTTTGAATTTTCAAAACAAGGTGAATGTTCGGGAACAATTTTTAGACAAGAGAGTGATGGGAATCACATGGATATTAAGACCAAATCCTCATCAAGTTTAGCAACTATGTACTTCAGTCAGCCATGTTTTCACCACAGAAAAATATCTCAATAAGAAAAAAAATATATTTTTTAAAGTTATAATTATATAAACCAAAAGTGAGAACACAGGTCGCATCAACCATCTATTTTATTCTGACAACCCACTGTTGTCTTCTTTTCAAGGAACCATCATCTAGGACCAATATTTTAGGTTGCTATAACCATGACTAAAACACTTGGGAACTTGGCTTAGAATTATGAATTTATATAACCCAGTTGCTGTTATAAAAAAGCAACAATAAGGAGGCTCCACTGTAATTATGCTTTTAAGTTATTCAGATTTCTATATCGTTTTATAAAACTGTAACTCTCCTAAGCCATATATCAATATCTCTCTAGAAAAGAATGACAAGTTGGTCTTCAAAAGGTCTGTATAAAAATGAAAATTTGAAGTTTATTTCTTCTGTTTTTACATTACTCTCATTGACAAAAGGAAGTTTTTGATGTCACCTGTTGTCTATTTTTTTTTTTTGAAGGAGACAGAGGCAATTTTGTTCACACTTGGTTATCTCTTCAATAAAGGTCACTGTGTATCAAATATCTTTCAAAGTTATTGTCTGAATCCTGATATAAGCTGAAAGGTACGACTTCCTTTAGTTTTGTCTATGAGTGTATTATTTCAGGAGAATCAGTCCTAAGACTAGTTTGCCTCAACTCAATCAGATCATCCAAGACAATCCATCCACAGCCATAGCAGTTTCTAAGACTTAGTTGTCTTGGATTCTCTCAATGCATCCCACAAATGCTTAATGAGAGCATCTTCTTCCAAGAAACAATTTAGATTTTATAAAATTACATAATACTATAGGATGGAGATTTGGTCTTTATTACCTTGTGAATTTGGGGGGAGGGACTTTTTATCTTGTGAAAAGAAAGAAAAAAAAAAAAAAGTGAAAAGTGATGGCAAAGTAAAAATCAGGCTGCCAAAAAATAATTAGAAAGAGTACTTCTGATCGTGTAAATAAGTGTCATAAAGATGACTAGCAAAATTGTCTCAAACAATATATAAAACTAAAATATATTTAAAATTTTAGAGTAAATAATGATTAAATATCTTTCTCTGATAAATGAAAGGTGAAAATATGAAGGAAAAAAATAGAATATTTAGTTTTGTAATAGAGAGTAGCATTAATCTTTTACCCGTTTAGCTATGAGGCCAACTTCTGTAATTATAAAAACAAGGTAGAGACTTGTTCACAGAACTGATATGGACCAAACACTCTATGGATAAACCAGATAACCTTCCCATCAATATTAAGACATAAAATTAATCTAAATGAATGTCAATTCTCTCAGAATGCTTTTAAACCCATGTTCTGACAATAATTGCCACAAACTACTTTGTGAGTCCATGTTTTAAATATAACTTTCCAAAATTTGTTAAAACCTTACTAACTTTCAGTCCAATAAGGAACAATATTCTTGAGGTGTTGTTAATGAATCTTTCTACTGTTACCTTGTTATTGTAGAGGTATTTCAAATTGTGGGGGAAGTACGCCATTATGTAAGCATGGTTGATATGCATTTAAAGGATTATTATTTTTGTCCCACAAAAAAACAAAATATATAAGAATTATAATATTATATATTATTGCATATAAAATTATTAGTTGGTCACTTATATTCGACCCCATAAAATTCAGTTCTATCTATACCTAAAACTCGACCAATTCATACCTCTATCTTTAAGGGGAAAAAAGAGTAAAGAGAAGTAGAGAAAGACCAATCAATGGATGAATAAAATAGACCCCATCAATAAACTGATTAAGCCATATGTTATATATAGATAATTATAGTGGGTAATATTATAAATACAGTAGGACCTCCCTGTAAAGAACACCTAATTGCAGATCCAAAGTGTTCTTTAGGGAGAAGTGTCCTCTTACCAGAGAGTTACTTAATACTAAAAAATTGTAATTTTTCAAATGTAAACTCTCCTTTATAGAGAGGTGTCTTCTAACATGAGTGTTCTCTCATGGAGGTTCTACTGTACACATTATGTTAAAAAATGCATAGTTTACACACATATATAATAAATATGATATTCATAATAATTTAGATGTAAATTTATCACCTTATTTATCACTACCTATATAGTTGACATATATATAATAATTTAGAGGTAAATTTATATCACATATTTGCATATTATCTTGTAGGAATATCATAGGTTGTACAGAAATGCACCTTGTGACAAAGCTGGGAAAAACATTTACCATAAACCATTATATTTTATTGGACAAGAGTTATATATTAAACAAAGAAAAAAATGATATGCAAAAAAAAGCAAGTCTCCTATTTTAAAAATGCAAATCCATAACCCCTTGTGGATGTTTAAAAAGAGTTAAAAAGTCAAAAAAGGATCAGGCACCTCCTGATTATGCAATTGGATGAAAAGGTTAGGCAATTGTAGCTGTTCGTATTATGCTGAGGGCCATGGTCCAAAACCATAATAAACATCAGATTTTGCCAGAGCTGGTGTTGTGCAAATAAAGGAATCGGCTTGTTTGCAAATCTTACACACAGATTCTCGACAAAATACAATGTTTCAAAATACATTCAGTAGAAGTGCTTCTTTTATGCATGAATATCATTCTCTCATAAAATTACTGAAGAAGTAAGAATGTCACTGTAGAGACAATGTGGTGGTGAAACACCTCCTATAAACAGAGACAACGTATGGATTGAGAGCAATGAACAAGTGGTGAGGAAGAAGGAACTAAGAAATGACTTTACCAACTTTCAGGATATATTTTGAATTAACACACTTCACTATAAAGTCCCTGGAGAATTATATCCAAAATTGCATACACACTTTAATTGCATAGCTTAGATCAATCTAAACAACTCTAAATATGCTCACCACCTTTTCAAGTGCCCAACAAGAGGATTCACACCAACATGCTTTACTTGCAGTGATAGAACATTCTCTGTGCAAGGCTAGGTAAAATGGCGGTAAAAGTCCACTTATAAGGCTAATAAGCATTGGGCTGAGTCCAAAAAATAACATTATCTTATATCTTTATAACATTCCTATTAATTAATAAATATAATCAATTTATTTTTGTCTATCATCTAAAGATTGTCAACATGTACATTATAAAGAAAACAAAAACTTTTTCCCTGACAATTAAAGAATTGATATACCAATCATATTCTATTGTTGTAAACATTTTAGCTGAGGCATTTGTCCATATTAAAAAAAAAGTAATAAAATCATTGAGAAGCCTTTAATTAAAAAAAATCATAAATTAGAATAAAAGCCAAATAATAAGCACACATGGACTTGAAAATTCCTAAAGTCATGTAATCTAGACACATACACCATATTTATCTAACTGTTGGGAACAAACTTAGATATCTGAATTACTGTGGTTGAGCTCTTCTCTAAAAAAAGGACTACCACTCTTTAAAATGAGCATTCTATCAAGTTGTTCTTTATAATGCCTGACAAGGGGTTCAAAGGTATAAATTAAGATGGTGATTATCACAACTTGTATAAGAATTATTGCTAACAATACACTCTTTAACAATGAGAATAAATTATTTTAAACTAATTTATTAAAGGAATTATACAAGGTGTAATTGATAAAAATCAATTATAAAGAAATACAGTAAAACCTCACTATAGTGAACCTAATGGGACTGGTCATTTGGCCCACTATAGCCAGTTGAACTTATTTGTAAAGGACACCTAGTTGTAGAGCCAAGGTATCCTTTTACCAGAGAGTTGCTATTTAGTAAAAATGGCAATTTTGAGGCAATGAAAACTGTCCTTTATAGAGAGGTGTCCTCTAATGGAGGTTCTATAATATTACATGATAACTGGGAATTATTTAAAGTTTATTTTATCAAGGTTTTACTGTAAAAGGTACAATATATAAGTGAAATGGATACAATAAGCTCTTCTCCTTCCTATTCTCAAAATTTAAAAGAGGTTCAACTTGGACTGTAAATAGATGGATAGACTAACAAAACAGTAAGTAAACCATTGACATTTCAACATAACACCAACAATCAAGTTGTTGTCATCAGATGTGCAGACACATCATGGAGGCTATCAGTGTATCTAGCTGTAGCCCAGTTTGAGAGAAGGGAACAAATGTGAGACAGTGGAAATGACCGGGGGAGAGAGAACTCTTTGTAACATAGAGCAGAAGACTGAAGGTGCACACATGTGAGGATATCTCAATAATGGGGGACATGGTGTTCCACTGGGTGTAGAGAGGAGAACAAGTACAGTGTTGTGTAGGGAATCCTAGACACACAGATCTAGACAAGTCTACAACTGCTAAACAACAACAACAACAAGTGTGGTTTATTTGTTTACTCCAGTGTACGGCCCACTGCGGTGAAGGGCAGGATGGGTGCAGTGGCCTCCAGGTCGATGGCAGTGGCCATACAGCCAGCTCCAGCCTCGTGGTCCCCCACATCCTGCAGGACACAGCCCATGTTGAACCAGGACTGGTGGGACATGGGATCCACGGCCACGGCATCACGTAGAGTCTTCTCTGCCAGCTGGCTGCTGCCTAGACGGTGGTACACCATTCCCTGTCACACACATCAGGCTGTACATAGAAATACATGTTGTTTGATTGAAGAGATTTTCTACCTTAAATTTAATTGGAACTTATTCCCAATTACACTTCAACCTTGTTATAACAACAAAACTTGGGAATTATAAGTGGCCTTTATAAATAAGACTTTTATAACAAGGTTGCAATCTGTTTATTTTCCCCATAAAAAAATAATTACAGTAACACCTCCCATGAAAGACCAGCCATCTTTGTAGAATCAAAATGAATTGACCCAAACTAACCCAACCCCCCAATGAGATACCGCCACCTCCAGGGGATACCAGGGATGGACTTACCAGGTGCTGAAGAGCTTTAACATGGTGAGGGTTTATTGCTATGGAGTTCTGGAAGCAGACCTTGGCCTCCTCATACTCGTGCTTGTGTTCATGGATGATGCCTTTCTGCAGCAGCCACAACTCAGGTACAGGGAGACAGGGGCTGTAGCAACGTACCATGAGCATGAGATGGTGGGAGAGAGGGAAGATGGCTGCAGCTTCGCGCAGGCAGCCCTCAGCATCAGCTACCCGGTTCAGGCCCAGGTAGAGCTCAGAGGTGAGCAGCCAGACATGGAGCTGCAGTAGCCAAACTGACTGAGGGCCACCTGAGCCAAGACCACCTGAGCCACTGCGGGCTCCACTCAGAGAGGAGGCCACCTCTGACAGGGCCTGCTCTATCCTTGTCACTCCCAGTCCCACAGAGTTGCAGCCTGGAGTGTCCACACAAGACCAAATCTTAGAAAACACATTTTTCAAGTTTATGCAACCCCCCATCCCTCTATAATCCTACTGACTTGAGTCCCGACAAAGCCACAGTTTTGGCAAATTCAGAATGCCCACCTGAAGACCATGGTTTCAAGCTATGGCCCTCATCAGCCCAAGGTCGTAGTTTCATGAATTGCCCAAGGGTTGTTTTCCCAGCAAAGTTGCCAGGCCATTGGCAACAAAATGAAGGTATATTTTCTCTAGGAAGAAATTATTTTTAAAATAATAAAAATATAAAGAGTTCTCACTCAGCAAGACTATATATAGTGTCTGATATAGCATATCTTCAATCAACTATCATAATTCAAATCTTACTTTAATTCAGCCAATATTTAAACCATTTCCCTTTCAAATTACCAACTTTAACTCCAAAGTCTTTCAAATATCAATCAGCCTATTTACTTTAATTTAACTGACCATAATTCAACACCCCTTAAGAGTTGACAGCAAAATATCCACTAGCTGTGAACATGCGATGAATTGATTATCTATTGGATTGTTGAATTAAAGAATTTAAACTGTAGGTTGAAAAGAAAATGATTTTAAATATTACTCAAAAGCTTTAGGAGAGAGATTTAATTTTATAAAAAAAAAAACTTATATCTCATCACACATGCACACACTAATTTCATTATTATAAAAGTGTATATATATATTAAAAAATAGTACAAATGTAACATTGTACTGGGATAAGGTGTATAAATTAAGAAAAAGGCATCTCCTTATCGTGCAAATCTTTGCACGATAAGGAGATGCCTTTTTCTTAATATATATATACACAGTAGAACATCCCTTTAGCAGACACCTCTCCACAAAGGACAGTTTTCATTTGAAAAATTATAATTTTTAAAATTTAGAAACTCTCCGGTAAGAGGAGACCTCTCCCCAAAAGGACACTTTGGCTCTGCAATTAGGTGTCCTTTATAGGGAGGTTCTACTGTATATCTATATATTTTTACTCTACCCTGTGAAAATTCAATAGAATAAATTTATAAAATTTCTCATAAACCAGCTGTCATCATGTCCATTTACAATATGTACTGTAGATAATTTACAATGGGGGGGGGGGGGTCGGTGGAAGGCTGGTTAAACCGTTTGGTTTTCGACCACTACGACCCGGGTTCGATTCCCACATTGGACACTTTTTTCTGTTTAAAAAAAAATGCTCTAATGGCCCCTGATTCTTGCAAAAGTCCAACCCCACCAGCAAGTGCAAGTAACCAAACGGGGCTCTGGCACATTTGTAAGTGCAAAGTCTAACTGCTTTTCACATGTGTGGACATGTGGTGCGCTTACAGTAAAAGCAGTCGCTAACTACCCACCATGATTATCATGGCTTTGAGATAAGAAAGAAGAAGACAAAGGGGGAAAAAAAAAGGTTGGAACTAGTTTCTAACTTTCAGGAATGTAAACCCCACATCTCACATCCAGACAATACATGGCAGCACTCACCAGAGTCATTGTCAGAGAAGTCTGTGGTGTAGAGCTGGAAGACACTCTTGCTGTCACTGGCCACACGTTGCAGGCCCCCTGGTGCCTCGCTGCAGTCACATTACCACAATACCTCAGCTTTACAGTCATCCCCCATTACTTTCTGATACAGAAATAATTAGCAATGGCTCCTCCTCAATATTTTTATATATTTCATATATTATGTATCAAAAATAGAATGTGGATGTAAACAAATAATACCCCAAATTCATTGCTTTGAAATTGTGATCTGCGAACTGAAAAACGTGCTCAAAATTTTTCTGTTAAAAAAAAAATGATTATGTAACAATTTCAAGTTTGTTATAAGCCTAGTATTTTAATTATAGAATTAGGTTTGTTATAAGGGGGTAGTTCATTATATTTAAAAAATCTCAAAGTTTGTTATATATAAGGGAATGTTTGCTATATCCCTAGGTTTGTTTTAGTAGGGTTTACTGTATAAAAGTGTAAATTTACCACGTACACAAGGTAATAAGACCAAATCCAAATAAATAGTGTGTGACGTTTAGGTAACAGCGTTGTTACAGAAATGTCATACACTATTTATTTATTTGGATTTGGTCTTATTACCTTGTGTTTATAATCTATAATCCAAATTGTGCTTTATCAATTACCACGTACAGTATATACAGTCCCCGGATATATGAAAAACAGGCCTATGCCCTCGACTGCTCAAATGAGCATTTTAGATGGCAAAGCCCCATCTATGAGAAAACATATCTATTCCAGGATATGGGATAATAAGTATAATACAGTCTCCACAAACTTCTAACTTTGCAGCTTCCAAGCAATTGAGAATTTTGCAGTGCAACATAAATGGATTGTGCTCAACAGCAACAAAAATAAAATTCGAAGAAATAAAGGAAATAGCTGAAAAACAAAAGATACAAATTATAGCCCTACAGGAAACCAAATTAAATGAAAAATACAATCTCAAATATAAAAACTATAATATCCTCAGAAAAGACAGAAATAAAGAAGGGGGTGGCCTTGCATTTTTAATTAAGAATTTGTACTATGAAGACATAGCCATTAATATTCCAAATACATCAGACCTCGAAGCCCAAGGTATCAAAGTCTACCTCAGTCAAAACAAAACCATCGACATTTTCAATATGTATCACCCACCAAACAATAAACTTATTGACGATGGAACAATGGCTCAATTTCTTACAGACAACACTATTATTGTAGGTGACCTTAATGCCAAACATCAACTATGGGGATTTTCCTTGCCAAACCCAAGAGGCAAAATACTTTCAAACTTATTTGACGACAATGCCTTAATGTGCTTAAATGATGGGAATCCTACCCACCATTCTTACAGCTATAATACTGCACAAGCACTTGATATAAGTTTCTCCAGTCCTGACATTTTCCACAAATGCAAATGGCAAATATTAAAAAGTATTGGAAGTGATCATTTGCCTATTTTGATAGAAATTAGCACCAAGACCAAAACCAGCTCAATTAAAGAAAAATTCTGGAACTTCAAAAAGGCTAATTGGAATCTTTACCAGCAAAACACCAATGAAGACTTTAGAAAAGCACCCACTAGAATAAAAGATCTGGAACAAAATTGGATATCTTTCAAAAACACCATTATAAAACAGCCAAAGTTTCAATACCAAGAGGTAATATTAAGAAATGGATTCCAAATTATACACAACCAGGCAAAAGATATTCAAACACTTATAACTAAAAGAAATGAACTACAAAAAAAGTGCACCCAAAACTAAACAAATTGTAGAACTGAACTGAACATTGTGAATGCAAAAATAAAAAGGTTATACGTAAATATGAAAAGGGAAAAATGGAAACAAACTTGTGAAAACCTGAACCCAAGAAACCCAAATACAAAACTTTGGCATTTGGCAAAACAAATTGACAGAGCCCAGCCACAAACTGAAAACACAAATATGATTAAGAATACAGATAGTACCCCAGCAACTAATGACAAAAATGCTGCTAATCTTTTAGGTAATTCATATCAAATAAGTAGTAAAATCAAATTTGAAATAAAAGATAAGAAAGTTGAAAAAAAGGCCCGAAAGATTATTCATGACTGTAAAAATTTCACCAGCACTCATAATATTTTCCATGAAAAAATCAATATGAAAGAGCTAGATTATGCATTAGAAAACACTGACCTAAACAAGACTCCTGGGCCAGATGGAATCCATGGCCAAATGATATCACACTTGGGCAAAAATGGCAAAGAAATACTTCTTGATATTTTCAATAACTCCTGGAAAACTTGAAAATTGCCTCAAGACTGGAAAACTGCAACAATAATTCCCATTAAAAAACTTGACAAATCTGCTGATGACCCAAAAAACTATCGACCTATCTCCCTCACAAGTATTTGCTGCAAATTAATGGAAAAAATTATACTCAGACGACTTACCTACCACCTTGACACAAGAAATCTCTTACCAGAAGAACAATATGGATTTAGGAAAGGACATGGGACAATAGACCAACTCTTATTTTTCACACAAAAGGTAAAAGATGCACAAAACAGAAAACCAACTAACCACACCATAGCTGCTTTTTTAGACCTTACACAAGCTTTTGATAAAGTATGGAAAAACAAGTTAATTACAAAATTATACAAGCATTTCAAAATTGATGGAAAAGCTATCACTTGGATAAATGATTTCCTTAAAAATAGATACATCAGGGTCAAATATAATGGAACTCTATCTAAAACCTTCAAATTGTACCAAGGATTACCACAAGGATCAGTCCTTAGCCCAACTCTCTTCACCCTATTTATTGCAGGCATAGAAGAAAAAATTTCACATAAAACCAATATTGGACTTTTCACTGATGACATTATTCTATGGAGCAGTAACACTAACTGGAAAAAAGCTGAAAGGGATTTGAACAAGACTCTTCTCCACCTAGAAAAATTTGCTAATAAACATAAATTAGAATTTAACCCCCAAAAATCTGAAACCTGTCTTTTTACTACCGATAAGAAACTATACAAAATAAGGCCAAAAATTATTCAGAAAGAACAACAATTACAATATAATAAACATCCTAAATATCTTGGCTACACCCTGGATCCAGAAATTAACTCCAGTAAACATATTGAAGAAGTTATTAGAAAAGGAAGAGACCGACTAAAAATCCTGAAATATATTTCAGGAAGAGAGTGGGGAGCCGATGCAACCACACTAAAATTAACTTACACATCTCTAATTAGACCTATCCTTGAATATGGATATCAAATCTATGGTACAGCATTTGAAACAAATCTAAAATCACTGGAAAGGATACAACTAAGTGCAGCTAGAATTATTACAGGTCTTCGAAATACCTGCCCTAACGATATTGTACTTTACGAGGCAGACATTATGCCCTTAAAGGATAGAAGCTACAATCTGCCAAAATATATAAACAAAATCAAGAGTTATGGAAACAAACACAGAACTTCCAATTACATACTTAATTGGGAATCCAATCTAAGACTAAAAAAGAAGGCCCTCTCCACCTGGCCAAAAGAAATGGATTTTTAAAATATAAAGTAGAAAAAAATTATTTAGCAGAAAAATTTTCTCCATGCAAACCACTACAAAATGTTATTTTTAATGCCTCTTTAAATGAACCCACCAACAAACAATGCCAAAATCCAGAATACTTAAAACAATTATCATTAGAAATAATTAATAACATTCCTAAAAATGCAATAACTATTTATACCGATGGTAGCAGAGACGAGCTAGGACACACTGGCAGTGGCTGTCTCATCAAAACCACAAATGGCATTGAGAAAATGAACAGAAGAAACCCAGATTTTTGCTCAGTCTTCAGATCAGAACTTATAGCCATCTATGAAGCCTTAAAATCCATCAGAAATACTAATTATCAAGATATCTGGATTCTTACTGATAGTAGAAGTGCCATACAACACTTGAGTCACACAGGGGAACTTAGAGACAAAGTAAGCAGGAACATAATTGGCTATCTCCAAAAACTCTCAAAAACCTCAAAAATTCACCTTCAATGGATACCCTCACATGTTGGAATTGAAGGCAATGAAGCTGCTGATGGGCTAGCGAAAAAAGGCACAAAAGAACCCTTGCCACAGAAAAATAAACTTACTTTTAAAGAAATAGAAACAGTAGCCAAAACAAAAGTAAACAAGAACTGGAGGATCCCACCTAAGCACAGTTGGTACAGTGGAGTGAACCCAGGAGGAGCTCTGAACATCAGAAATAGACAGCATCAAACAACACTAACAAGATTTAGAACAGGCCATCTCAAGCCATTGAAGATAGAAAATAATAACAAAATCTACCCCACTTGCCCAAAATGTAGCTTGTCACCTGCAGCTCCAGAACACATTTTGGCTTGCATTAGATGCACTAAACAGGACCTTTGGGAGAGGCCGCTGCTCATCATAAAACAGCTCGAGGAGCATGAACTCATGGAATTCGTGTAATCTTTACACAAGGGGATAAGAAACAACAACAACAACAACGGGATATGGGAGGAGACAATACCACTATAGTACATACAGTACCTGGAGATGAGAAAAACAGGCCTATGCTCTCGACTGCTAAATGAGTATTTTAGATGGCAAAGCCCCATTTATGAGAAAACATATAAATTCCAGGATATGGTCTATACAGTACCTGGAGGTGTAGAGATGTTTCCACCTCTGCAGCATATGTTTGCAGGTGAGCAGGGCAGCCTCCCCACCCCGGCATTGTTCCTCCAGGTGGGCCTTGGTATAGAGCAGGCTGCAACATCACTCCATGTTACCTCTATTGACCAGTCTGATTGAGGAAACTACGCAATCTGGATCACAGATGCACGTCAACAAGTAATTTCTGATATCCCAACAACAACTTCCTAATCATTTTGAACCTGGTATTTCATCAAACATCCCCTTGTCAAGATACAATACCACACAATAGTCTGGAGATTAAACTGGCGATATATTGAGGGGGGGGGGGGGGGGGGGGGTTTGGCCTATCAGTGGTAAACTTTCCTCCCAGAGGTTTTTCCCCAGTTTTATCTCCACACCACTCTACTATTATATTGGGGTATTCTGTCACAATATATTAGGCATAAGTATCAGTCACACAGAGAAACAGAACACAAGGAAAAGTCAAACAGTGGAACAGAACACAAGGGAGTCAGTCAACACAGTGGAACAGAACACAAGGGAGTCAGTCACACAGTGGAACACAAGGTTACTTCAGATGTGTAGGGTACTGCTCCAGCGTGGCCTCCAGCAACTGCAGGGCCTCCTCCAGCTGCTTCTGTGCAGAGAGCAGCAGCACCAGCAGGTGGAGGGCATGGGGGTGCTCCGGCCGCAGGGACAGACAAGCCTTGGCGTGTTGCACCGCCTCCTTCAACTGTCCACACAAACTTGATGATCCTACTGGTTGAAACAGAATGGGTGTCTGGCATGGCTTAGTAGATCTGGCTAATACTATCACTCCCAGCACTAAGTAAACAACTGGGATAGCAATGCTCTCTGCCAGACTCAGTGCTTAATGGAGTAAATACTCTTGTTTGAAATTGGAGGTAGGTTTGCTAGCATCAATTCTTAGTTTATAAATTTGTTCCTTTTCAGTTTGAACATGTTGTTGTTGTTGTTTCTTATCCCCTTGTGTAAAGATTACACGAATTCCATGAGTTCAAGTTTGAACATAGAAGTGACATACAGGAAGGAGTAAAAATGGCCCAAGAATATCTGAGGAGGTTAGAGAGATGTATACCTGACGAGCTTGAGCATAGTGGAGGGCGATGTAGAACTCTGCCAGGTGGTCGTTGGGATCAGCATTCTGGGCCCTGCACCAACACTCTGCCATATGAGCATTTCAAGCAGATCCAGCTCGGTGACCCCCCACTACCTTGGCTTTCTAAATTTGCTAACGCTGACACTTAATTGACCTCTATCTGCAGGATTTCCAAGATAATGGCAGAACGATGCATATATTCCACATGGTTTTGAACCAGAGCCTTTCTTAAAGAAAAAACGCTAAAATATTTGGTTTTTGGTAGTAAGCTCCTTTACTGATTGAAATGACACCTTTGATTGCACTTTCCTTATCTTTCTTCCCTTGTTTCTTTCAGGTATGCAGCTGATGCTGCTTTATTACAGCACCAGCAGTATACTTGGGAATGTTGATGTGGGGGGGATGTTCTCCCAAGGTGCCTCTGGCAGCATTGAAACTGACAGAGATGAACACCAAGAGTTCCAATAGCAACTGCAGCAGTGTATGTAAGGTCAGGCACTAACCGTAGAAAGGCTTGGAAAGCCTGAGCACGGAGCTCTCTCCGCTTGGGCTGACAGCGGGCCAGATCTGCCTGCAGGTCGAGGCCCAGTCCTACAGCTAGATGGCAGCGGCCTAACAGCCCAGATGGCCTGGCCTGCTCCCTGGCCAGGGCATCATGGGCCGCTCTCAGACCCTCCACTGGCTGACCCAGTTGTTCGTAGCACAGCCTGGCCTGGAGAAGTCGAGGGAGGGGGTCTGCAGCCTCCATCTTGCTGCACTCCTCCAGGACCAGCTTGGCTCGTTGGTACTGCAGCAGCCACCATGCCGTGGTATATCCAGAGTGGCACACACACACACTTGTATAGAAAGGTGAAAGTAATAGGAGAACACAGTTGCAGCACGGCCTTTTAAATTCAAGTTGAAATAGGTATGCAACATGACATGGTTACTAAGTAAAAAAATGAGTGAACAAAAAAAAGGTTTCTATAATCATCATACTTTGATAACTATAAATAAATACAGGGTCTTGTAATAGGTAGAATAATTTAGGTGAGCAACAATGTGTAGTACAGAACTGGACTAACTTTGAGATTCCATAACAATGACACATTTCTTTTGTTTAAATCTCAGCTAGCTCTCAAACTACAGGCTATACTTGTGAAATATATTTAGGAAAATCTGAAAAAGAGCCTGTGGCTTGAAATCGAGCCCAGATTTTTACATAAATAAAAGTGTATCTCAAAATATTATTAAGAAATATCTTTATAGAAAATGATAAATAATAATTAAAATAAATTACCTTGCCTGCCCCCATGAGGGAGAGGGCAAACTGGAACCAGATGTGGTATTCCTCGAAAGCAAACTTCATGGCCCTCTCGTAGGTCTGAAACGTAGGATATAAGGTGGATGGGTGAGATGGCAGTGTATACACAGGCTCCCACCTCACACAGGATGGAGTACTGGGACAGCCGAGCTAGCATCAAGGTCAGGAGGTCGTACACTGCAGTCACATTGTGGTAGGAGAGCTCCCGGGCCTCCTTGAACTCTGGGGACCGGTCCAGCACCGCATTCCTCACCGCCTGTACAGCCAGGTACCTGTAGGATGGAGGGGGGGCTACAACCCTGCTGCAGCATACCACTCTGTGGTATCTTAGATATACTCGTCTATCTTTTGTATTGTTGCTTTTTTTAAAAGTATAAATACAGTAGAACCTCCATGAGAGGACACTCTTGATAGAGGACACCTCTCTATAAAGGACAGTTTTCATCCCCAAATTATCAATTTTACTATTAAATGACTCTCCAGTAAAGGAGGACACCTCTCCCTAAAAGACACTTCGGCTCTGTGACTGAGTGTCCTTTACAGAGAGATTCTACTGTATATATTATCATGCAATATCCTGCATGGGATACTCTGTGGCTCACCATCAATCATCAACTCAGTTTCAGTTTTCATGTGCACATATCATCTCCACATATGTAAACATTGAAAAATGTAAACAATAGAATGTAAATACAATGTAAACAATAGAATGTAAATACAATGTAAACAATAGAAAATAACAACAAAATCTACCTCACTTGCCCAAAGTGTAGCTTGGCACCGGCAGCTCCAGAACACATTTTGACTTGCATTAGATGTACTAAACAGGACCTTTGGGAGAGGCCGCTGCTTATCATCAAACAACTCGAGGAGCATGAACTTATGGAATTTGTGTAACCTTTACACAAGGGGATAAGATACAACATGAACTCAGTGCCTTCTATTATAAATATTTAGTTGATATTCCCTCAGTCTTTCTTGAAATTGTAATGGACAATAGTCATGAAAATACTAGTTATATAGCCTATGAAAAAATAATTTAAAATATAAACATAAGGTAACAAGACCAAATTGATAAATTATACATGAATTTTCAGCAAGTGTTGTTACCATCTTCAGACAAATGTACAGAATGCTCTGTCAGTAAATTTGAATTATTTCATGACTAATAGTTTAGATATAAGAAAATTTGATATACTTTTATAAAATATCAAAATCCTTGTGCAATAAGTTTCTTTATTACAAAATATATGGATCATTCCAATACAGTATTAGAGCTTTAAAGAAGCCAAGACCTTTCAATATTTTTTCATCACACTAAGGAATGTAGAAGTTTGATTGATGTGTCAAAGAAACAGTCCCGTCTTAATGTTTTCATTTGCTGTATATACGAGGTGTGTTCAAAAGGTATCGCGGATGCATTCCGAATGTTGACTGTGGCATACGGAGAAGCTACCTTGGACCGAAGCAACGTTTATCGGTGGTACAAAATGTTCTCAAAAGGCCGAGAAGATGTGAACGACGAAGAGCGTGCCGGACGCCCGAGCACTTCAACAACAAACGAAAAAATTAATGAAGTGGAGAAAATGATATCGGCCAATCGTCGAATCACCGTTAGAGAAGTTGCTGAGGACCTAAAAATTTCAATTGGCTCGTGCCATTAGATTTTTATCAATGATTTGGGCATGAGATGGGTCGCCGCGAAATTCGTACCAAAATTGCTCAATTGCGACCAAAAACAGCATCGCATGAACATTGGTAATGAGATGTTGGACTCTGTCCACGACGACCCAAATTTTCTCCAGAGGGTCATAACTGATGACGAAGCGTGGGTTTATGGTTATGACGTGGAAACCAAAGCTCAATCATCTCAATGGAAGCTGCCGCACGAACCAAGACCGAAAAAAGCGCGCCAAGTTCGGTCGAATGTGAAAGTTTTGCTGACAGTTTTCTTCGATTGCAGGGGCATGGTGCATCATGAGTTCTTGCCACAGGGTAGAAGGGTCAATAAGGAATATTACCTGCAAGTTATGCGCAATTTGCGTGAAGCAATCCGCCAGAAACGCCCGGATTTGTGGAAGAACAAAAATTGGCTTTTGCACCACGATAACGCCCCTGCTAACACATCGTTGCTGGTGCGCGACTTTTTGGCCAAAAACAACTCACTAATGATGCCGCAGCCACCGTATTCCCCAGATCTGGCCCCCTGTGACTTTTTCTTGTTCCCTAAACTGAAGAGGCCCATGAAAGGACGACGTTACGCTACGCTTGACGAGATAAAGACGGCATCGAAGGAGGAGCTGAAAAAGATTTTAAAAAATGATTTTTTGAAGTGCTTCGAAGATTGGAAAAACCGTTGGCACAAGTGTATAATATCTCATGGGGATTACTTTGAAAGGGACAAAATAGGTATTCATGAATAAATAAATAATTTTGAAAAAACACAAAAGTCGCGATACTTTTTGAACACACCTTCGTAGATGGCGCTTTATTGTTTTTATTAACTTATTAATAGCTTATATTTAGTGGGATTTTGGTCTTGCTTTGGTTTTCAAGTTTCATAAACAACCCAGAAATTCAGCTTTTTTTTTCCATTCAGTATAGAAATAGGTGAGATGAACAACTTCCTTGAAAAGAGAGCATGGTAATTCTAAAGGAAAGGGGTATATAATTTGCTAAAAGGTAGTGTGGAAGACATGGACTCACCATGGCCTCACTGATGAAGAGAAGGAGCAGGAGTTCCTCATTGAGGTCCTTAGGGTAGAACAGGCTGTGGGGCAACCGAGGATGTTAGCCGGGACCAAAAGACAAACAGAATAGCAGTGGACCCACCTGTTGCCAGTGTATCGCTTGGGTTTCCAGGGGTCTGAAGTCTTTTCCTGGTTGAACTGGTAACTCTGGTAGGTCTTCTGGCAGACCCCTCGCAGCAGGACTTCTGCCAGTTGCCGGGACAGGATCTGGCCAAGTACCACATCACTCTGTGTGTTTTGTGGAATCCTTCCATAATATTAACCCATCTAGAACTACAAGGTAATAAGACCAAATCTAAATCCAAATAAATTGTAGCCGCATTATTACTGAAATCTTACACTTTATTTGGACTTGGTCTTATTACCTTGTAGTTCTAATCTATAATCCAAATTGTGCCTTATCATTTTACCCATCTAGTAAGCCTTGAAGAAATAAAAAATGATTTGAACTGACAAAACCTCTGTAAAATACCCACTTACACAGTAGACCTATGACATTTTCTAGGATATCAGAGAGATGTTTTCAATTAAAACTTGGTTGTTTCCTCAGTGGTAAATGTTAACTTAAGCCCTCTGGTGGAGGCATTCACTTCCTGAATACAATCATCCTAAAAGATAACTGAAGATGTATATAAAATACTTTCATTTTTTTTTACATGGGACTTATTGGGAAGTTAAAAGTAATTTTCTAATAATTATCAGTAATTCCAATTTTTATTTGTGGCAAAAAATCATCCAGGACCAAGTCTCTTATATAAATCTCTGACTTTAACACCTTTCTTCTACAGGAGTATTTTGGGCTATTTATAACCCTGCCTCTTAGAAACAAAAATCTATTTATACTTTATGCAAAATAAACTAGAATAATAGGTAAATATAAGTTATAATGACCGTAATTGTGACTCATTTCACAATTACTATAAATAAAGGGCGGGAATTGTTGTTGAAATTGCCATCCCATGAACAGCTGTGGCTCATTGGAGATCCCTTTATCTGTGTTTGAAGTAACTAGATTGGAAACAAATTATGCCAACCTGTAAACAAAGTGAAATCAATTTGATTATTTCTTTTGGAATGTGTTAGGGTCTATAAAACTTCCAGTAGGAATGATCCAGTACATTCTATGATCAAATGGCTGGCTAGAATAGAGTACAGTGGACCCTCGGTTTGCGAGCATAATCCGTTCCAGAGCCATGCTCGTACTCCAAAATGCTCGTAGTGCGAAACTAATTTCTTATTTTTAATAATTGAAACTCGGGCAATTCTTCTTGCTACGAACAATTGCACAGTTTCCCACATTTTACATATTTCCCGAATCTGATCTGAAGGGAGGGATTCCAGTGAATTTTCATCCATCACGATTACGGGCAACCATCACGAGTTGCTCGTAATGCGAAATTTCACTCGTAATCCGAGGTAAAATTTTTCAAAAAATTTTGCTCGTACTGCGAAAAGCTCGTACTCCAAGGTGCTCGTAAACCGAGGGTCCACTGTATAGCACAACAACAACATCATAACCTGTGGATATAGGGATTGAGGGGTAAACATGGATTCAACATCTAATGATATAATTCTTTGATATCCTTTTATGTTCATGTCAATAATATCTTCTTTGAATTCATAGGAATTAAATCTCATTTTCATTAAAATATTGGTAGATTTTTAATTGTTGTCCTAACCATTTTGCCTTCACCAACATATGCCTTGGCAAAATGGTTAGGACAACAATTAAAAATCTATCAATATTTTAATGAAAATGAAATTATTAATTCCTATGAATTCAAAGAAGATATTATTAACATGAACATATATAAACGGATATCAAAGAATTATATCATTAGACATCATAACCTGTTTAGGAAGGGGAAAATTTTTTTCTATAAAAGGAGGAATTGAAGAAATAGATATGGAACAAGAATAATCCTTCAATAATGATTTAATAAAATCTATGATAAACCTGGAAAGGGGAGCACCGGGGAAGATGAAAGGGATGACATTTCTGGTTTATAGATTTTCTGGAAGCCATTAGATGTTTACTTCAGTATTGGTATTGGGAACAAATATACTCTTAGACTGAATTTCAATTTACTAAGTTCCTTTTTAAATAGGTTATATGCTTGAGACCTTTCTGTTTCAAATATGGGAACAAAAGTGGCATCGTCTGAGAAGATTAGGCAATCTGAACTATCACTGTCTGTGATCTGATTGGACTAAAGTTTATCTATTTCCTGTTTTTCAAGCTCCTGGGTATAGTTTTGTGATGTGTTGAAGATACTAATGACCATCTGTCTGACTGTTTCGAACATGAGGCGTTATAATTAGCCCAAAATACTCCTGTAGAAGAAAGGTGTTAAAGCCCGAAAGATAGAAATAAGATTTATATATATGAGACTTATCTATAGATGATTTTTGACCGATACTAGAGAGAGAGAGCAAGAGTGATACTAATTTTCAAAATATATTTTTTAAAATGCTTGTAAAAATACTGCAAATGCACCATTTTGCTAAGTTTGTAGCTGGGTTCACAGCATTGTGGAAACTAATGTGCTCTATTGTCTAGGACAGTGATGGGCCGACTGTATTTGCCATAGTCCATGGAAAATTTGCCACCAGAATCCTATATAAGAAAACATCTAGAAGTATCTTCTATAAGACTAATGTGTCTTAATAAAGGTTTTTTTTTTTTATGGGAAAATTAGGGAATTATGAGAAAATTTCCACAAAGCAGGTTAATGCTGACATTGCCAACTTACCTGCCGCAGGTTCTGTGTGGAGGAAGTCTCCACGGCATTCAGCATCCTACGGTATTGGTCCACAGCTTTCTGCAGTTGTCTGCCACATACCTTAGTTCCCAACAACAAACCTGAGATTGAGGTTATTCTATTGTCAAAACTATCTACCTTTACTCATCCTAGTGGTCTGGAGAAACACTAAGGAATGCCTAACCAATTATGTGTGTTGTATCCGAAGGAGAAAAATACAAGATCTCTATATCAATAAGCTATAATTCAATACTTGCTAAAATTTAACTAGTTTTAAGATCTCAACCAAATTATTGACTTACCAAGTTAAACAAATATACTTCAACTATAAGCGCCTATACTTTGTGGTGTTAAAATAAAAAAAATTTGACTATTTCACTGTATCTTTTTTTTTAAATCTTCTAATATCTAACTTTTTGTTGCTCTATATAAGGTGCATAGTATAAACTATAACAAGTTCAGAACAGGAAATTTCTGAAATTGGACAAGGATACTAAACAAAGTGTCTGCATTGACACTCTCTGAAATAGCATCATCTATTAACTGTGAGTGTGATGGTGGAAATGAAGAACCAACCATAAAAAGGTCTATTACAATGTCTACAAACATCCCACATGCTTCACTTACTTGGTGTCTTGCTACTTTTTTATGTTCATTAAAAAAAAGGTTTTACAGTAACACTAACACCTCTCTGCAAAGGACATCTACGTATTTTTAGAGCAAAGGTGTCCTTTAAAGAGAGGAGTCTTCTTATAGAGAGCTGATAATTAGTGAAAGAGGTAATTAAAGGCAATGAAACTGTCCTTTGTAGAGAGATGTCCTCTCATGAAGGAGGTTGTTCTATTGTATATCAAACTTGATACTCTGTGTTCTCTAAAACCTTCCACCCAGGAATCCATCTTGGTTTCAAAAAAAAAAATTTATTAAACATACGTTTACAAAGTAAAGTAGAGGCTGACTGGCCGGCATTCATAGTTTTTAAAAAGCCTACAAAATAGTTTTACCAAAATAAAAAAAAAAGCAGAAAACTTATTTCTAATCCCTAAAATAACTACATATTAGAGTAGTATATCCTGAAGATTGTTATAGTCATATATTGAACACTACACTAGAACTAAACTATCTAAAGGACAACACCTAGTTGCAGAGCCAGAGTGTCCTTTAGAGAGAGGTATCCAGAGAGAAGCTAAATAATAAAAAAGTGGTAATTTTGGCAAAGAAAACTGTCCTTCATAGAGGTTCCCTCTAGTTGAAGTGTCGTCTAATGGAGGATCCACTGTATTTGAACCATCTCACCTTTTATTCTTAGCTTTAACATAGGAACATTCTCCTTTTCCAGTGCCTCATTACAAATGATACTACCAACCTCTGATCACACCAGTGAACAGGAAACACCATTGAAAAGCTCCATCACTTGACACCATTCTATGATGAAGTGAAGCTTACATAGGCTAGATGACATAGTGCTACAGCATGATTGCTATTTAGATTCTTTACTAGCTTTTAGAGTTTTCCTGTTGTTACAAAATTTAATTTTAAAATTACTTTCACTGATATTCAGAGATATTTGAAGATCTCCTTTATATTTAACATCACCATGCCTTTGCTCTTCTTTGGATGTTGGTATGTGGACCTTTCAGAGATAGAAGTCAAGAAATGACTAGAAGACCATCAGACCTGTAAGAGGGAAATATAAAAAAACTTAATCAAACTAAAAGGTACAGCATAAAATCTCTTTAAAATGAACCAGGGATATATACAGTAAAACCCCTCTATAGTGAACCCCATTGGGACGGGACTTTTGGTTCACTATAGCCACGGTTTGGGTATTTTAATTTTTTTTGAGGATATAATTAAAGGGCATGCGCAAAAAAAAAAAAAAAAAAAGGCTACCTCTTAATATTGGCTGCTTTTCCCCCCCTAAATTAACCTATTTCTATATATTAAAGCTGTATATTAAAATAAAAACAAAATCATGTGAAAATATTGCCTTTTTGATCAGTTCCTCTGATAATTTAATTAGTATAAATGCAACCTGCCCCCCATATGTCAAAAAAATCCAAGAAAAGTATACTTTATATATAAAAATTAAATAAAAACTTTATTAATAATATTTTAAAAGGTATAAAAATATATTTTAAATAAATATTATTATATTACAATATAGGATACAAAGGCTTACTTGAAGAAGTCTGTTATTTTTTTCTGCTTTAACATATTCCTCAAAAATTTGGTTTCATATCTAGCAAAGAAATCTTCATTTTTTAAAATTTCTTCTGCAGTGAAGTCACAAATTCTAGAATATGTCTTCAACCATTTTAAAGATGACAGCACTTGTGATGATGATGGCATTTCCTCCTCCTCTTCTTCTGGTAAATCAATATCAGGAACATTTGTAACCATTTTAATAATCTCCTCATTTGTCATTTCAGCGAAGACCTGTTCATTATCATCAACATGGACATATTGCTCAAAATTTGAGGTTGCATGTGATATTTCTTCAAGGCTTAAAAAAATTGTAGAATCTTGTGGGGCTATTTCAGCTTGAAAGCTTCCAAACCCAGACAAGGAAAAGCAATTTACAATAGTTGATTTAGGGACAGAGTTCCATGACATATTCAACAATTCTATTGAATCAAGCAATGTAATATTTGTTTCTCTATCATTTTCCATGTCTAGAAGGCATCTTTGTATCAACCTCATCCTGTATTTTCTTTTAATATCAAGAATAATCCCCATATCCATGGGCTGTAGCTTGGCTGTGGCATTGGGGGGGAGAAATACTACCTGAATATTTTCCAATTTTTCAGGGATGTGGTGTGCTGGACAGTTGTCCAGGATGAGCAGCACCTTTCTATTTTCACTGCCAAAATATTAATCTAAATAGTGAAGATATTTTTTTAAAATTACGGCTGTCATCCAAGCTGTTTTATTCGCCTCATAATGGGTGGAGAGATTTTTTCTTTTCTAAAACATCGTGGCTTGGCATATTTCCCTATAACCAGGAGAGGAAGCTTATCTGAGCCATCCATATTAGTCCCAGCCAAAAAGGTAATTCTCTCCTTGGACCTCTTTGTCCCAGAACAAGTGTCTCCTTTGAAGGTGAGTGTCTTGTCAGGCAAACATTTATAAAATAATCCTGATTCATCAATATTATAAATATTGGAGGGAGAATACTTTTCCAAAAAAGAAGGAATTTTCTCTTTCCAATCTTCCACCACCAATGGGTTCACTGCCCTTTCCTTTCCACAATTTTTTCTAAAAATAATATTTCTTCTGGCCTTAAATCTATCAAGCCAGCCATTACTGGCTTCAAATTTATCATATTTCATACCCATGGCATAATAAATGGCCTTTTGTTGTAAAATGAGTCCATTTAGTGGGATGTTTTTTAGCCTAGCTTGTACTAACCACGTATACAAGGCTTCTTCTAAAAGTGGATAATGACACTGACGATGGCGGCAATAGTTGGGATTGATTCCTCTTTGTAGCATTTTTTTTTTATAGTCTTCTTTTTGCCCCATATCGTAGAAATGCTACTTTTGCTCATTTTCATTTTCTTCCGAAGTTCCGCTAGCGATGTACCACTCTCAATAACTTTTATGATGGTTAATTTCTTTTCAAGTGATATCTTGGTACGAGCGACTTTTTCTTTGGCACTTCCATTATCTTTTAAAACTGGTTTTAATAATTCAACCATGTTTTAAGGAATTTTCCTAATGTAGAATTAAGAAATTTAGTTTTCAATAAGGCATGAAAAATTTATAAAAGTGCGCAAAATAAAAATAGAACGTGAATAAAAACACCCAATGTTGCTAAATTCTTTGTTTTGAATTGCGATCTGTGAGCTAGAGCTCACACAAAATTTTAATTAGTTTTGAAAATTATAATTTTGGAATTTTAGAATTAAATTAAAAGTTCATTATAAGCATGGTATTTTTGATAGAATTTAATATTTTGGGACCAAAATTGGGTTCGTTATAGCGATAGTTCGCTAGTTTGAAAAGTGAAAAGTTCGTTATAACGATGATAATTTTAATGGAATGGAATTGGGATTTTCGATGGGTTCGTTATAAGGGAAGGTTCGTTATATCCATGGTTCGTCTTAGCGGGGTTTTACTGTATATATCAAACATTCCCTTATAACAAACCTAAAGTAATCCTCAAAATTGGTGAAATGATATGGCAAACCATGGTTGTAGAGAGCCAAAAGTTCAGTCTCATTTGGTAGGCTTTGCTATAGGGAGGTTTTACTGTAATTGGTTAATTCTTATTTCTATCTATTATTGGAACGATGCAGAGAAGATTAGCATGGCCCCTGCGCAAGGATGACACGCAAAATCGTGAAACATTCCAGGTTTAAAAAAAAAAAAAAATTCTATCTATTGTTTAATGATATAAACTCTCTTTTGAAAGGTGTAAAAAATAAGTGAGGAGAATATTAAGGTTGGCAAACCCACTAAACATATATCAGGTAACAATATATATAACTTCAATATGATCTGACTAGGGCACAATGTAATTAGGTAGTAACACATATTCCAAGGAAAGCTCCAAATCCCAGGGTAAAACTCCACCATTGTATCACCAACTGACCCAGACTTGATGAAGAGGATGGGGGAGCGCTGCAGGGCCATCTCCAGCACAGGGCCAATGCGGAACTCTGTGTTGGGGGGCAGCGGGGAGGGGGTGAGGTGAGGGGGCAGTGTGCCCCCTGTCTGCCCCTGGGACTTCTCCATCTCTTGCAGGTAGCGGAGGGCCAAGTCCCCGGCTCGGGTGAGGTTGTTGAGGACCTGGGAGTCCCGCTCCACGGCCTTGTACCTGCTGCTGGACTCCAGGGGGCATTTCTCCAGACACAGCCCTGTCACAGCTCTGAGTGGACTTCTCACATTGATAGCATTACTTTAATGGCTATATAAAGACACTAGACCAAATATACAAATAAATTAGATGTGACTTTTCAGACAAAAGAACTGAAGAATTATACCTTATCAGGACTCACATTCTCAGCAACAAATGTCTTCATTAATAAATATTTTTATAATTCACAAGCTTCGAAGTAAAAATATTCTTCTACATTTTGTCTATGTCTAAAATATTTTATACGTTTTGAAAACCCTTTACACACATCATATGACTGGACTCGAGCATATCTGTTTTTTGCTTGATTTCTGCTCTTTCTCAAAAAGTGTTTTGAGATTCTAAATTCACTAATAATGAAACTTAATGTACAGATTACTATTTATAGACATATCTGGACACGACAACAACAACTATTTTATAGATTTCTTACAATTTTCATTGCCATGGATCTTTAAGAAAGGTTGTTGGGATGTTTGTAGCAATGCAGCTCATCACTAATTTATATTACATGAAGATGAATGGATTTGATGAAGAAAAGTTCTGGTAGGTTCTGAATAGTAAAAGAAGTATTGGACTGATGGACTGGATGGGAAGTTATGAAGAAATAAAGAGAAGAGCTCAAGATAACAGAAGGGTATGGTGCCACTGGAGACTAGGACCTGATCAAGGATAAAGAAACTGAAGAAGAGAGATGAAATATATGTACACAATTTGACTTTGATTTTAAAATGGCCGAATTATAGGGTAGCGTGTTGTTAGTGTTGAATTAAATTCATTTGAGAGGTTATACTGGACATGAATAAAATAATTTCTGATGTCATATGAATACTTCATTAATAAAAATGACATTTTTTTAAATAAAGCTTTTATTAAAATGTACTAAATAGGAGAAAATAAACATTTCAGATACCCCGCCATTGAACTATTGGATTTATAAGAGTCAAAATATGCTCATGTGTTCCAAATTTCAGACTTCTAGTTGCTTTGCATGTTAAAAATTGATTACAAGAATTGAGTACAGACATGGAAGCAAGTTGAATAAAAGTTTTTTTAAAATATATTATTTTATAAATCCCTGGCAATGACAACACCCACAACCCAGTTTCAGGATCTGTGCAGAAAAGTGCAGGTTTATTTCACCCAGCTACCATAGAATTCAAATCATTTAGTTTGAAAAATGGCAATTTAGAAAAGGGACCTTTACACCTGTTTATTGGCAAAGAAGGTTGTTTCATCAGACTTGGAAACTGTGTTGTTTTGCCATGTGTCACAAATAATAAATAGAAAAAAACAATTGATAAGATTCCTTTGTTTGGTTGGACAGCCATGGCAACATCAATTACTTATTAAATCATAAATTATGATAGCACAGAGCTATTTTTTACTATAATTTATAAACATTACGTTATCTTATCTTTTTTTTTCATAACAAATTTATATAATCTCAAGCGAAAATTCAATTAAAAATGTAATTTTTTAAAACTATATAATTAGTCAAATTCCATTATTTGGGGACTTCTTGTTGGTTTTATAAAAATGAGTGCTAAATAATCAGGAACATTATTGATTAAAATAGATAAGAGAAGTCGGTGGACGAGTGGGTAACACCCTCGATTCCCGACAGTCATGAACTGGGATTAAATCCCACGTTAATTTTTTTTTTTAAATATGTGAATAACCTTCACATATTATTCACTGTAGCAAATATCATAAACTAGATTGCTCTTGTTGAGCGATACCTAATAAAGTGATTTTGGAACCAATCTGATTAAAATAGAGTTTCTCTCTCTCTTTTTTTTTTTTAACCGAATACACACAGGAATTGATAATGATTTGAAATATCAGGAAAATGCTAAGGTAACAAGATCAAATCTCTATATAAGTAAATTATGATGTTGCTTATTTCCTGAGACAGAAGAGAAAGAATTGAGAAAGAAAGAAGGATGCACCTGCTGTTGGTCTGGGGACCTGGAACTTGGTAAACTGATTCTACATGTGACATAGTAACCATGATTCCCCACCCAAATCCCTGGATACAATTAGGAACTAGGTTTTGGTAGCAGCCACTTGCTAGAGGTTCAATTTGGATGATGGATGGATGCCATTCTCTAATAGAAGTTAATGGTGTGGAATTAGAAGATTTGAAGAGGCAAAAAGAATTGAGCAGAATTGGTGTTCATAGCAGAGATGTTACTCTAAATGAGGATATCCTATATGACACAGAACTGGAAAAACTTTCACTTAGAATTGATCTATTGGACTGTCTATAGCATGAGATATAAAGGCAGGTAAGGACTAGTACCAAAATTTCAACATCCGAGTATCTCCAACTGACCTTTGATGGCAAAGGACTCTGCCACCACCTTCATGAGGCGGTTGGAGAGCTGACGGCGGGCCAGGGCGTCGATGCCACTGCGGGTCAGGTTGGCCAGGGCTTCCTCATAGAACCCCTGGCAGTAGAGGAGCTTGGCCAGGAGTAGGTGGACATCCATGGCAAACTCCACCTGCACACACACAGCCATTGTACGCCATGTGCAACACCATGGTAGGACATGACACTGCTGCATATCATTCCTACTTTACAACGGTTGTAGGAATTGAACACAACTCTGGCTGCAGGATCTGGAGCCATTCCTTCTGTAACATCATTCTAAAGGCTATAAAGATTGTAGCCTCATTCTTCCACCAAGTCCAGGAAAACTGATGAAAGTGTGCAAAGAAGTCACAATTTAATAAAGGAAGATATTATTAGAGATGTCATAGCAATAAGATTGTAACTATATTTATGATCTAAAGATTCTAAAAAATAAATAATAAAACTAAAAGTAAAAAAAAAAGACAAATGGCAATGTACATCTTTAATTGCATTGCAATTTGTCTTTTTAAAACTTTTATTATGATTGGACTATATGTCATCACAGAGATGATAGTTGAAGGCCTTATCATGGTAAGGACTTGTTTGAAGCTTGTCTCTAAAATTGTGTGAAGAGGGAACCAAACAACTCACCAGAGTAACATTTGCCTAAACATAGGATTGAGATGAAAGAAAATGACTTGGAATGGATGGGATGAATAAGATCACAACTGGGGATGAAACATGGCTTTTTATAAGTATAACTCGGTAACAAAACAGCAATTAAGCCAGTGTATCAAGCAAGGTGAATGCAACCCAGGAAATCAAGGATGGCAACATCCAAAATTAAAGTTTTAGTTGTAACATACTTTGATGTGAAGGGGCCTGATCAATCCCTATAGGTGGAAGTTTATCTGGGAGAGATTTGTGGCAATTACAAGAGTCAGTTAGGAGGAAAGTCCACAAAGATGAAAAACAAAAGATTGGCTTCTTCACATTGATAATGTCCATCCACATACTGCAAGTTCCATTTTGAATTTAAATAATTCAATAATTAAATATTGTTGTTTTTTCTTATCCCTCCTTATGCAAAGATTACACAAATCCCAGTAATCCAATAATTCAATTTTACCAACTTCTAAGTTCCCTGGACTTAACCTCCAATTACTTCTTGTACCCAAAGATCCAATTACAATTAAAGGGACAGAAACATAAAGGAGGTTTTAGTTTAATCTGAGAAAATTTTAAAACTTGTTTTGACAATTATTAAAACCATTTACCAGGGAAGAAGACCACACACTTATTTATTTCTATATTTATGAACATTCTTTAAAATTAATCTCATAACACCTTGTAACAATAAACTATTTAAAGCTGTGCCATTTTAATTTATGATAAAGCACAATTTGGATTATAATAAAAGAAAATAAGACCTAATCCAAATAATTTATTAGTGTGTGACGTTTCGGCAACAACATTGTCACCATCATCAGACAAAAGAATAAAATGGATTTTATTCTTTTATCTGATGATGGTGACAATGTTGTTGCCGAAACATCACACACTAATAAATTATTTGGATTAGGTCTTATTTTCTTGTATTGTTTTAATTTATTATTAAGGCTATCTTGAAAATCCTACATCTCCTAATAAAGAAACTTAGTGGCTGAGGAGTGAAATAACTTGTGATTATCTATAATCCACAAATTGTACCTCATCTCTACCCGGGGGTAGGATTCTATGTTTCAGTGAAATATCCTCAGATGTGACCCCATTAAATCAGTAACTTGATAAATCACACACCATATATAAATCTGGAGCTGACTGCACTTCTAATAGTACAAAACAACCTCTCTACTTCAACAACCCACTCTATTTCAATACACACTATAATCTAACACTTTTTCAAATCCTCAACAACTCCTTAGTAATTCAACCCAAGATTGAATTAAAGATGGCAATTTGATAAGGCACAATTTGGATTATAGATTATAAACACAAGGTAATAAGACCAAATCCAAATAAATAAATAGTGTGTGACATTTCGGTAACAGCGTTGTTACCATCTTCAGACAAAAGTACTGAATGAGGAATTGGTTAGGATTTTATATTTAGTAGGTATTGAAGTGAGGTTATTATATACTGTTTACATATTTGTTCTTTGTTGTAGCACATTTGCATAGTACTGATTTTACATATTGGTGATATAAATAGGATGTGTAAATTTGTAAAGCAGTCCAGAGTTAGGAGTTAAGTAGTCCAGAGCTTGTCAAGTTAGCTCTCAGTAGTCTTGTTATTTTAGACGCCTTGTTTTCTATAGTAGTTTTAGCTAGGCAATAAGGATAATTAAACAAAAAAAAATGTTACAGGTTTCTGGAGATGAGTTCCTTTAGCTTTATTAAACATAATATCGAGCTTTCAGCCATCTCTACCCTTCTACAGGGGAGTACATAGAAATGGTGTTTCTATGTACTCCTGTAGAAGGGCAGAGATCAGCCATCTCTACCCTTCTACAGGGGAGTACATAGAAATGGTGTTTCTATGTACTCCTGTAGAAGGGCAGAGATGGCCGAAAGCTCGATATTATGTTTAATAAAGCTAAAGGAACTCGTCTCCAGAAACCTGTGGCATTTGTTTGATTAAATCAATTAATAAAGGGAAGGATAAGTAAAAAAAAATAATTAATAAAGGATAATTGCTCAAGAGTTGGTTTGTGGTTAAAGTGCAGCAGTAACATAGAGTGTAATAAATAGAAAGAAATGTTCCCACAGTGGGAATGATACCTTGTTGCTGCCATCCAGGCAAGCCTGGAGGTAGCGCTTAGCATCTGTGAGACCTGTTCTGGCCTTCTGGACATTGGTCTCAATGGGAGGGTGATCCTCTAGGTACTGCTCTAGCTTGCTCTCTCCAATCAGGAAGTTGGCTAGACTCTCTGCACACACCAGGGTTAACTCTAGCTGGCAGCACTCAGTTGAAAACATGATCAATAATACACACTGTTCATGTATTGAATTCCTCACAGTATAAGAATAATACAAGGGACTTTAATTAGATTCCCTGAATTTTAAAAAATCACATATAATAAAGCGTTTGTTCGTTGAAGCCGAATAGGATTGATCCATTCTGTGTCACGTGTTCAAGTTACGGATGTTATGGATGTTTGTTTGTTCCCTAACTCCTCTCTTAATATTTTTATTTTATACGACAATATTTCGTATACATATTACATTTAGTCCCGGAATTATTCAGGTAACTTCAAAATTATATTTAAACTTTTAAAAATAACGCAGTTAGCAAAAATACGCATTTAGCTCGACGTTAAGCTCGACGTTAGCGACACGCTCGGCCATTGATTTAAATAAAACGAAATAATTTGATATATAAATATTCGTAATTTACACTAGCCACATCAGCCACATATTTGATAATATTCATAATTTACACTTTAAATACTTTTCATACTTGCCTTCTCTTTTCTAATTTTTATAGTCTAAATATTTAAATGCGTACTTTTAACGACGACATTTTTCATTTTAGTAAATCTTAGTAATCTTTAGTAAATTTTACACTTTAATAACATTTTTCATTTTTCATTTTAGCACCGTTTTTATTTTGTTAAGGTCATTTTTCATAAAATGTCTGTTTGTCTGTATGTATGTTTGTTCCCTAACTACTCTCTTAATATTCTATTTTATACGCCAATATTTAATTACGCCAGTAATTGGCTATTTTAATATTGCTTATATTAAATATGCCTATGCGTATTTTTTATTTTATTAAATATTTATATTCTTTATTCGATTAGCTCGGCCATTGATTGAAATAAAACGAAATAATTTGATATATAAATATTCGTAATTTACACTAGCCACATCAGCCACATATTTGATAATATTCATAATTTACACTTTAAATACTTTTCATACTTGCCTTCTCTTTTCTAATTTTTATAGTCTAAATATTTAAATGCGTACTTTTAACGACGACATTTTTCATTTTAGTAAATCTTAGTAATCTTTAGTAAATTTTACACTTTAATAACATTTTTCATTTTTAATTTTTCATTTTAGCACCGTTTTTATTTTGTTAAGGTCATTTTTCATAAAATGTCTGTTTGTCTGTATGTATGTTTGTACCCTAACTACTCTCTTAATATTCTATTTTATACGCCAATATTTAATTACGCCAGAAATTGGCTATTTTAATATTGCTTATATTAAATATGCCTATGCGTATTTTTTATTTTATTAAATATTTATATTCTTTATTCGATATTTAGTTAATATTCATTTCGATATTTAGTGAATATTCAAAATAGACGCTCAAAATAAAATAGAATAAAATTTCAATATATATCGAAAATTGATCTATGTCACATTGTTATATTATATAGTGTTATATAGTGTTATATTATAGTGTAATGTTTTTTTTTTGCATTTTTACACAATACATTTTTACACTATACTATAAAATGTTGATATTATGCCGTGAGAGTACAACTGAGAGTACACACTAAATAAAATAGTAAGAATAATGTTATTTCCAATTACGGTTTTTCAATAACGAAAACATATTGATGTTAGAGTTTCAAAGAAAATCTAAAAATGAAAATGTTGTTAAAGTAAAAAATTAAATTGTGCTGTCTTATATTATTGTTTTTTATTGTTGTCTCTTATAAATGTCTTAAAGTTGCAAAACCTATATATAAAGAAAAAAGAATGACCGTTTCTCTTTATTATATCTACCTTTGCCAACAGGGACATGTTTCGAGGAAGATCAAATTCCCCTGCACCTTTGTGGCCAACTTGATCAAGTTTGCCCAAAATGTAGAGCAAAGTATTTCGAATTGGCACAAACGACAAACAGTAAAACTTTTCATAAATGCTGTTCCAGAGGAAAAGTCGAACTTGAACCGATTCAAACCTCTGAACTACTTGATAGTTTAATGACTGGAAAGCATCAACTTTCAAAGAACTTCATGGAAAACATCCGTTCCGTCAACAGTGCCCTAGCATTCGCTTCAATGGGAGCAAACCTTGCACCTCCTCCTGGATATGGGCCCTATTGTTTCCGAATCAACGGACAGATTTATCACCGCTCAGGTGCCTTGCATCCTGAAAATGATGATCATCTATTTACCTGAACCAGTTTTTAGCCATGGTCAGTTATATGTTGCTTTTTCTAGGGTGAAAAGCTCTAAGTGTGTTAAAATAAAAATAATCCACGGAAGCAAGCAAGGAAGGCTTCTTGAAAATAGTTCAGCTTGCTTCACCAAAAATGTTGTTTACAAAGAAATTTATTCATTGTAAGTTCACCTCTTTTAAAGTAAAAATGTTAATTAAAAAAATATCAATAAAATGACCCGAAAGGTAAAATGTTGCAACGCTCGGAAGAGAATCGATCCCTGACGGACCATGAACGTTATTTTACCTCGAACGCTTCCGATTACATATTATTAAGTATCAAAAAGGAATGTGAGAAATAAAATTAGGAATCCACCTGCTCTAGCCGATTCCGTCCTTGGACGGGCTTTTCTACTAGTCTAAAATAATACATGATCAAAATTAAAAATGATAAAGCACAATTTGGATTATAGATTATAGCTACAATAAAATAAGACTTAATCTAAATAAATTAATAGTGTGTGACGTTTCGGTAACAGCATTGTTACCATCATCAGACAAATGAATAAATGATAAATTATCTAATGATGGTAACAATGGTGTTACCAAAACATCACACACTCTTAATTTATTTGGATTAGGTCTTACGTAGCAAAATAAAGAATATTTCTAGAAAATAATGCTTGTGGTTTTTTAAGACTCAATGTCCACAAATATGTTCTTAGTTTTTGACATAGTCATATTTTAAAAAATGAAATCATTCCAGGAATGTAATGAAATTACCTTTTACAAGACAATAAACTAGCAGAATAAAACCAATTTTCTTTGGAAAGTTCAGTTCCATTAAGTGGATAGCACCTTTGAAGAATGGAGGGAGGAGGTAGGCCAAGGAAAGGTCTGAGATTATGTTGTTGTTGTTTCTTATCCCCTTGTCTAAAGATTACACAAATTCCATGAGTTCATGCTCCTCGAGCTGATTGATCTCATGGAATGGGGTGTAGGGGTGCAGCTTTCGTTGATCATGGCACCATGATCCAGGCACACTTTGGTGAAAGTCTGACTTTGCCTGTATTTTGAGGCTGTTCCTAACATGGAAGCAGACGCCTTTGCTGCCGACTCTAACATGAGTACAGACGCAGCTCCTCCGTATTGCTGAGGTCTATCAACCGGGTCAATTGAAGTCAGGATTTTTAAAGAGGTCTACTCCTCTTCTAACAATGCTGCTGTTGGTCCGCGACTGCTTATTCGTCAGAGTTATTCTGCTTGTTTCGCAGCTGACCTTCATATCTGAAGGTCGTTCCCCTATCCGCCACCTGGGGACGCGCCCTATAGCAGTCAGCTCTGCCAAGGGGGTCTGAGATTAGAAAACACAGAGGTGAAGAGCATTGAGTAGAACAGAGTGAAATGGAAGTTTCCATGATGGCTGACTTATTGTAAATATATAAACATCATAAAAGGTTGATAATAGACTCCCTAATTGGCTTATATGTTGATGTTTGCCAATAACTGCTGAAAAAAAAACACATTAGGGAATGTGGCCATCCCATTCAATATTAGATTTCCTTAAAATTTCATTGTTGTGGATAAAGTAGCCATTGTTGTGGTTAAAATTTCCTTTTGCGGATAAATTAATCATTGTTGTGATGATAAGTTTCATTGCTATGGAAAAATCCATCATTGTTGTGGATAAAGTATTCATTGTTGTGGATAAAGTTTCATTGTTGACGATAAATTAGACATTTATATTGAAAAAAAGGAGAATACCTGAAACTGTGAAAGAAAAAAAAATATTTTTTCTTTCACAGTTTCAGGTATGCCCCATTTTTATATGAATAAATTTAATGATAAGGCACAATTTGGATTATAGATTATAAACACATGGTAATAAGACCAAATCCAAATAAATAAATAATGTGTGACGTTTCGGTAACAACGCTGTTACCGAAATGTCACACACTATTTATTTATTTGGATTTGGTCTTATTACCTTGTGAATAAATTTAATGGATCATCATTAACTATTTTGGCCACATATGGTCACTCCTATGTTTGTATCGAAAACTGAAGGAAATTTACAAACGCTTATCATGATGGAAACAACATCTTTCAATCAATCATGAATGTCTCACAGTTTGTTTCATTCCACCTACCCATTGCACAATAAATTTATAAAGAGGGAGAAATTCCTTGAAATATTTTGAGAATTTTTTTTTTTTTTTCTTTTTTACAAATCCAACTACGCCCTTTTTTTCCTCCCATAAATATATTCAATGGATCGCCTTTTGACCCAAACTAGTAATTGTTGTGGAAAAATTTTCATTGTTGTAAATAAATCAGCCATTGTTGTGAATATTCTTCTTCTTTCTTATCTCCACTCAATCATATTGGATATCAAGCTTGTAAAGCTTGAGACTTTTCATGGTGTCTGCTGGGGAAGAGTAGAGCTCATCAATGGATGAGTCAATACAGTCAATAATGTGCTTTGGGGTTGCAGGTTGAGAATTTCACTTAGGGAAAACCTTGCAACCATTCTGGAAAGTCATTGTCCGTGGATGACCAGACTGGAAATCAAAGACTGTTGTTCTCTTGGGAGGACATAATTGTTGTGAATAAAGTTTCATTGTTGCATAAAAGTAGTCATTATTTTAGATAAAGTTTTATTGTTGTAGAAAAATTAGTCAATGTTTTGGATCAAGTTTGATTGTTCTGGTTAAAAGTTCATTGTGTTGGTAAAATTTCCATTGTTGTAGATAAATTAGCCATTGTTTCAGAAAAAGTAGCCATTGTTGTAGATAAAGTTTCATTGGTGTGGAAAGAGTCATCATTGCTATTATTAAAGTTTTGGCATGCCCCTTGTAGTGTATTGTCAGTAACTGCTGGTCCAGGATATTATAATGGCAGACCTCAGTCAGTTATACTTCATTTCTCATGAATGGGTTTAACACATCCTAAAAGATTAACTCTGCGTAGCTTACTGGGTTGATAGGAAATATTAAATTGAGGGCTTGGTCCATCAGTAGAGAACCCTCTCAACAGTTTCGCCAAATTATTCTACAGGCTGCTCTACTATTGTATATTGGACTACATTTCTTATATAACCTGCATTTGTTGAAGAACACAGCTTAGGGGGGGGGGGGGGGGGATCTAAGGAACCTATAGACATATGCTTCTGCAGAGAGAGAAGTGTATATACAATATATAAGAAAATATATATTGAGCGATGCTCTTCCAAAAATATTATTTTATATTAAGGCTATTATTAGCAATTGGTAGATGGCAATTGAAATTATAATTTTCTAAAATATAGATTTAATATAAAATAATATTTGCAGAAGTGAGAATTGCTCCATGTATTTTCTAGTAATTATATGTATCAAAATTCAAAACTATTTTAAAGGCGTAAGATTCTTTTTGATATTAAACAATTTCAACTGCCCTTACTGCAATGGAAAAATTAATGAGAGGGCCTGGCTCATCAGTGGTGAACCCTCTCAGCGGTTTCGCTAGTTTAATCTACCATACCGCTGTTATATTGCATTTTTGGAACTTCCTTTTATAGTGATACTGATGGTAGACTCTTTGAATGGGTATTTTAGAAGAATTATGGACATAAGCTTTGAGGACAGTAGAATTATATACATTTATAAATATATAATATGCTTCGAGCAATTGCTCTTCCGCAAATGCCAACAGTATCACTATAAAAGGAAGTTCCAAAAATGCAATATAACAGCGGTATGGTAGATTAAACTGGCGAAACCGCTGGGAGGGTTCACCACTGATGAGCCAGGCCCTCTCATTAATTTTTCCATTGCAGTAAGGGCAGTAGAAATTGTTTAATATCAAAAAGAATCTTACGCCTTTAAAATAGTTTTGAATTTTGATAACAGATGGCGCGCTAGTGCATCAAATTATATGTATGCACTCTGCACACACAGACATAGGTTCTCTAAACACCCCTATAAGCTGCCTTCTTTAGTAAATGCAGAGTATATAAGAAAGACAGTCCAATACAATAGTAGGATGGTCTGGAGTATAATTTAGTGAAACTGCTGAGAGGGCTCACCGCTGATGAGTCAACACCTCTCATTTAATAACTTCCATAATCACAGTAAGGTCTGCAGAGGTAATATTTGATATTATATCAAGAAACATAGTTATTGGTTCCGAGTATGTTGCTCAACTGTAAGGTTTAAAGGAGGCAATCAAGATGTCGTGGAATGTGTAAGAAGTGTGTGTCCACCAAGATTTACACATTGTTGCAATAGTGTCCTGAGAAAATTCCTTCTTAAAGAGACCAACTTTGATCCTGTATTTGGTTCTAGAGGCCACATCTTGTGAAATGACATTTCATGATGGCAGTATTGGAGATGGAATTATAGTTATCTCTTCTTCTTTCTTATCTCCACTCAATCATATTAGGGTGTCAAGCTTGAGACTTTTGAAAAAGAGATTTGACAACCATCAAGATTGGGTGAAGTAGAATGCGTCTGCTTTTGTCATTAAGACTGGGAGCATTACTCAGTGGCAGGCCGACTTAGCTCCAAAAGAAATGGCCGCCTCTGACATGAGGAACAGATGCCATATGCAGCCGCTCCTAATATGGAGTACAAATGCTGCTCATCCTGTATCCCTGGATCAGGAGCCCTTACAGGGTACTATCAGCAGGGCCAGCTGAGCCCAGGTTTTTTAGTGAGCTTGTTACTGCTCCCCCTCCTCCTTTTTCATCCGGGCTTGGGACTGGCAAAGGCGGAGTTAATTACAGGATGATGGGGCTCAGTATCCACCTTAACTTAAACTGTGATTGGGCATACCTCTAGGTCAATGACAGAAATCTTTGTAAACAAACACTACATGATTGATGGCTAACCATTAATGACAGGTAAGAAGACAACATCACAAAGTGTAGTCAGCATTGATAAAGCACAATTTGGATTATAGATTATAGCTACAAGAAAATAAGACCTAATCCAAATAATTTAATAGTGTGTGACGTTTCAGTAATATCATTGTTACCATCATCAGACAAAAGAATAATCATTCTTTGTTCTGCTGTTACTGAAATGTCACACACTATTAAATTATTTGGATTAGGTTTTATTTTTATTGTAGCTGTAGTCAGAATTGATGTTTACACAGTTTTTAAATGTTCCATAAATAAGAGATGGTGACCAAACTAATTAGACTTAGGAATATTTCCATTTTTCTCCATGTCCATTTTGTACCAACCATCTATTGTGACTGCTGTGATAGAGATGCATGGAGACATATGAGGCTCTTTTTTAGACACAACAACAAAAACAACAACCAGCTTGAAGACTTTTATATACAGTTCATAGAAAAATGCAATAAAATTTTATATAAAATAACCCATCTGATATAAATTTACATAGAGTTCCTGTTCTATGAGAAATTAACAAATTTAGAACAACTGAGGCTAAAAGTTTTATCTTTATTATCATTTATATTATAATAATTTATTTTGTTATCATTTCTTTGGTTTCAAACAAACACACAATTATATAATTAGATATTGAGTAAAATTAATCAATTCTCCAAGGAAAATAGTCTTTTCAAAACATTTTTATTATTCTCTAGCTTTGGGGCACAGACGCCCTTCTACAGGACGCCCTAAAAGTCAAATACCAGGTTTTCTCCTGTAGATGGGCGTCCGTGCCCGAAAACTAGAGAATAATAAAAAATGATTTCAAAAGGCACTTTTCCCTGGAGCCTGATTAATTTTACTCGATATTGATGCAAGGGATTATTTTATAGAATAATCCGATATATATATTTTTTAATTTCATAGTTTACAAAGGTAGGGTTTAAATGAAACGATTTGGGTCGATTAAGCACCTTCACGACAATTTAGTAAAATTGACTATTGCTTTGGTATTAAGAAAGCTACCACAAAATAGAGACAATTAATAAAATATAAAAGACCTCAAGCTTATGTAAATAAAAAGTTAAGAATTCCGAAAGTAAATAATACTTTAAAATGAGGTGAAAAACTATGATTTTATTTTAAAGGTGATTATTTACTGACCGAATCCTGTCTTTTTCTGTGTAAGTTGTTCGGCGAGTTCTTGTACTTTTTTCCAATTCGATTCTTCTCTACTTTTCTCTATTTCCCACTCGATCTTTACAGCCGTCTTTTGTTTGGACGCCATTTTGTAGACAAACTAACATGTTATCAGTATCTTTAAATGATGTAAACAAACAAATAGTTTTATTCATTAATTTTATTTTGTTATAGAAATTATTTTAAATTATGAAATTTGATATTTAAAAGAAGTTAATTGAAAATTAAATTTTTCAAATTAAATGATTTTGCTAAAATTTTTTCCTCAAATTTAAATTTTTGGAATTCAATTTTAGTAGCGTGAATTTGAATATATATATTTAAAATTTAATTAACATGATTTAATTTTATTTACTAATATTAGAGTGAAAATTCGAAATGATTTTAAACGCGTAAGATTCTTTTTGAAATTAAACAATTTCTACTGCCCTTACTGCAAAGGAAAAATTAACAGATGGCGCTCTAGTGCATCATATATAGGTTTTTAACTTTTAATTAGACAATTTTAATTTATATTTAGACATTTTTCATTTTAATTTAGACACTTTTCTATAAAAATTCCATGTGTCTAAATTAAAATTAAAAATGTCTAAATTAAAATTGAAAATGTCTAAATATAAATTAAAATTGTCTAATTAAAAGTTGAAAACCTATATTAGGGTGAGCTATTTTAATTTGGCATTTACATTATTATAATAGTATTTACCAAGCGGAAATGAAATGGAACATTTTTGATTTATTTAGTTTTTTTTTTTTATAGAGAGAAGTACATTTTCAAAGTTGCTTTGTCTAGAGAGAGGCTAAAAATATACTGGGACCTCCTTAGAAGAACTAAGGTTGTAGGATTTATTGAAAGAAGGAGGCCCTATAGAATTATGAGCTAAGACATTATTATTTCATTCTTAAAATTTAATTTTTAATTGTATGGGAGAGAGCGACATATATATGACATATGGTTGGGAAAGGAGGGGGGGGGGGGGGGGGGGGGTTACTCATTACACAGAGAGTTCTCAATACTTCATAGTGGTGGTATCAGAAATTTCTTTGAAAAATTATTTTTTTTAATTATTTATTACAAAACACACGCTATACCCTTTGTGGATATTTGCGTGTAAATGTTTAAACTATTTTATGTACATAGTATTTAAATATATATACAAATTATTTCTAGTTCAAAAAAGAGAGAGAGAGTGAAAGTTATTCAAATTTATATTTTAGAGCAATAATTATACAAGAAATAAAGTGTATTTACGCACACATTATCAAAAACGTTTAATAAATTGTTAGAATTATAACCACTAAATTAATGGTATAAATATAGAATATTTAAAAAAAATAATTTTAAATGACTCTATTAATTAAAACTAGAATTTTCAATTCATTAATGTAATTTAGGTCCACGGAAGTTGAGATAGAGTCTGCAGAATTTGTTAAATTTTCTATATTCTTCTTTACTGGAAACCATTTGACTTCAACTAGAACTGTTCATTTGACATTGTACTCTCAAATCTGCAACAAGTGGGCACTGGATTAAAATATGCTCAGGGTTGTGATCTTTTTGGTCACATAAGCATATTGAAAAATCAATTCTGCCAATTCTGAATAAGTATGTGTTAAAGTCTCCATGCCTGTAGAAAATTGTGTATTATAAAATTTGGCTGGATAAAATCTGGTAATCTTGAGTTTTCAAAAAATCCTCTGAAATTATCATTAGAATCTTCATATTATTTTGAATTTTTTAATTTATAAAGTTAGATATTTTCATTCTTTTTGCTGAATCATCTCTATTATGATCCATTTCAATTTTAAGTATGTTTGATAAAATGAAATTGTAATTTTAGGTATTATTGCGAAAACATGTGTAAAATTCAAAGATTTTGTATTTTAAGCATGTATACAGTGTTTAAGAATTTTATACTGTAGTGAATTCAATTTGTTTTTAGATCTCTCGTGTTTATTATAATCTATTTCAATTTTAAGTATGTTTGATAAAATGAAATTGTAATTTTAGGTATTAAAGCGAGAACATGTGTAAAATTCAAAGATTTCGTATTATAAGCATGTATACAGTGTTAAAGAATTTTATACTGTAGTGAATTCAATTTGTTTTTAGATCTTGTGTTTATATATGGGTACCAGATTGTTGAACCATAAGTTATCGTGCTTCTAAATAAGGTCTTATATAATGTTCATGATCGCCCACAATCCAATCCCCACGATTTTTTTTGTTAAACCAAGAAGATATTACGATGCACTTGCGCGCCATCTATTATAAAAATTCGAAACTATTTTAAAAGCGTAAGATTCTTTTTGAAATTAAACAATTTCTACTGCCCTTACTGCAATGGAAAAATTAGTCTAGTCGTTTTTGCAATAACACTGTCTTGCTTGAGATTTCTGAAGATACTAGTTTTATAGCGCTATCGCAAGGCTTTTCCCTGAACAAAAGTCATACAGCTCGCCTTTCTTCTTCTGCTTGCAGTACACTTGCATCGTTTCACGGATCGACAAACCTTTGAAAAAGCTTTAAGATCTTAGCATCTAACCCCATAAGTTCCAGCTGTTAAGATTCTTTGCGTATAACAGAGTATATATTTTTAACTGCATTGTTTATTTAAATATATAAAATATCTATACATAATTAAAAAATGGGCGCCAGTGATTGATGAAGCAGGAACCAAAATTTATTCTTCTATAGCACATGTAGAGATCTAAAGACTGTACCTGCTAGCAAAAAAGTTATATGTGTGTGTTAAAGAGGGAATTAACCACTCCTTTTCAGTTCAACAAATTTTATTCAGCAACAAAGATAAAATGTCAATGTATTTAAAAAATGCAATAATAAAACAAAAATGAACAAAGGGGAGAGTCACTTAATATATGCAATAATGAAAAAACAATAGGAAAAAAAAAGATAAGTGGGTCAGGTGTTGATATTAAAAATAAAGAGGGCATATCCTGACCACGAGCACATGTGCTTTTTAGATGGCAGAGCGCCATCTAGTGGAGAAAAAATAAACTAAACGTTTATTTAACTTGCTCCGTGATATTTGGCCAACCCAATTTCTTGATAAATTAAGAAAAGCCATCCACGAACGCGTTTCGCGCTGTTGGCGCTCGTCAGCGTGGCTGTACCACTGCGAACAAAAATATTTTTGGTCCCAGAGGCTTCTTGAGAAACTAAGAAATGGGTATTTAAGGATATGCCCTCTTTATTTTTAATATCAACACCTGACCCCCTATTTTATTTTTCTATTGTTTTTTCATGTGTTAAGCGTATTTACGCAAATTTGGCCTTAAATACCCATTTCTTGGTTTCTCAAGAAGCCTCTGAGCCCAAAAAATGTTTGGACGCAGTGGTACAGCCTACTCCACGCTGATGAGCGCCAACAGCGCGAAACGCGTTCGTGGATGGCTTTTCTTGATTTATCAAGAAATTGGGATGGCCAAATATCACGGAGCAAGTTAAATAAACGTTTAGTTTATTTTTGCTCCACTAGATGGCGCTCTGCCATCTAAAAAGCACATGTGCTCGTGGTCAGGATATGCCTTCTTTAATTTTAATATACAATAATGTACATAAAAGACTACCAAGGAGGATTTGATATGAAAACTATTGATGTCAATGAATAATTCTTCACTCATCAATCTATCATCACCAGGGTAAGGTCCAGGATTGAAAAGAGAACTCTAGCATGGCCAGCGGCTGGAAAAAGCAGCGATATTTGCTTTCAGCAGTTCCTCCTATTATCCCTCGTTTACCTTCTCTAAACCAAAATCTAAGATAAAAATATCCCGCAACTTGCCCCAGTGTTGCTGATATCACTCCAAAGCCAACCCTTCCTACTCAGTGAAAATAAAATATAAAAAATATGTTTAAAGTTAGAAGGGATAAAATATTCTTTAAAAATTCATTAATAAAGGTATTTATGATTGAACAAAGTGAAACCTAAGCATCTTAGGGTCTGCTTTGGAATGGTTCTGAGCTTTTGGTGGTTCTGGCATTCTGCTTGAAGATGGTGATGTGATCAGCCACCATGGGACCATGGGTCTGTGGCTTGTCCAAAGGTAGGAGCATTTAGGCAGAGTCCATGCTGGATTATGGCTTGGTTCTGGTAGGCTCAAGTCAGCCACCATCGATCAATGTGGCTCGACCACAAGGAAGGGATATTTGAGTCCATCTCAGACTATGACTAGGTGCTATCAAGGCTGAAGGCTTCAAGTTCCATCCATACCTCATTCACTAGAACTTTCAGCTTTGAAGGGAAAGAGTGAGATGGATCATGGTTAGGTAGGTTTTGAGATGATTCGTGGTATACTTATATGCATTATAAAGGTTACGAAGGTGTCTTAACTCAGCCGCTATCAATGGATTGTTTATGGGAAGGGGGAGAGAACTTTTATATTCACATAAATAACATTTTTAATAAAAAAAATAAAATTGCAAAAACTAATCAAATATGACATCAGAATTTGATTTAATGCCCTATTTTTAATACTTCATAGGCGTAATTATTCATTTTCTCAAATGTATTTTGTAGCATCTAAGAGAGCGAGATGCTATAAAGAACGCAGACTTATACACTCCAAAATAGATTAGATTGACATCTTAAATGAAAGCACATATCATTAGCATAAAATGTAACACGCACTTCAAAAATTCGCATTCAAAATTTTGACAAATTAACTATTTTAAGATATACATATTTTTAAACGCAGAAAAGTAACTTGATATAGTTTATAAATTGAACAATCACATAAAATAAGTGTTTTAATTTAAGGAGAGGAAATGTGTGTTCAAAGAAACGATCAAAGGGTTAAGTTATTGTTCGAAATAATAAAGGGAGAAATATTATATCAATTATGGTAGAGAGAGATATTTATAACCCAGGTTCCTGGAGCGCCAAACGCCAATTACTTGGATCAATTATGGTAATAAATAATCAAGGTTATTTATTTTATAAAATATTGCATCAGAACTCACTTTTAAGGGTTTAAATTTACATTATTTCATAGAATTATTACTAAAAAAATAGCATTTCCAAAGTTCTCAAGTGACAATTGGATTACTTCGGATGATACTATTGCATAGATAGATAACAATCGATTAGAATTTTTAGCGCTATAGCACTAAAGTTTTGTCATTAAAGAAAACACGTAGAAACCCTGGCTAATCAGTTATTTAATCTTGTTCAAGAGATGCTTGGATCAGGTCAGGCGGTTCTCCTTGTTGTTTTTTTTTAACAAGAAATGTTCTATCCGAAAAAGGCACGAAGTGTAAAAAATGTCTAAACACATGTCAGATGGACGCTTCATAAATTTGTAGCCCCCCGGCGAAGGTCTTTATGAACTTTCCAGGATCCCTATCGACAACAACTTTTAAACGAGTGTCAAATTCCTGCACTATTGATAATGTCAGAGCCTTAATCATATCGTTTCCTATGGGAAATGAAGACCTAATCACCATTTGAAGCTATTTTTTTGTACTTTGAAGTCTGAATGCGGGAAACCTTAAGGAATGTAGCGATCTCTGATTTGACATTAAGGAGACGATGATAGCATGACTCTTCATTTCCTGTTTTAACCTAGGTTCTGTCATTTCATCTGAAAAACAGAGATTCAGAAATATGATGTAAATGACAATTTTTCACCCATAATAGGCCTCTCAAGTGCTTTTAACACTTCCTTGTATAAGAACCAATTGATTTATGGCGTGGAAAAGGATGTAAATTTAGCCAATTTTAGCATTTTTTGGTTTAATATGAATTTAGTTTAATAAGATATATCTATATTTCTCCTCTACCCACATATGAATATAAAAATTAATAAAAATATGACACAAAGAGAAACTATATATCTTCAATTACTTATGTAAGAAGATCAAAATCGAATATGAAGAATCTCATGATATAATGACACAGGTAATTATAAGTTGCACAGAAAATCTCAAATTATTCGAAATTCTAATTATCCTAATCGTATTTTAGAATAATTCGTTACTCATCTTCAAAATAAGTCTTAAAATGGAAATATACTTCAAAATTTGTAAAATTTGTAAATTGATATAATATAAATGTTCATTTAGTGAGTAGAGCACTGTATACTACATTTATATATACAAGCATTTTCACTCACATGTACCATGTGCATCACAAGCCGTGGTACTGGCCTGATCAACGTAAAGTGTGGCTTCTAAAATCCGTCGCCAGATCTTGTAGTCGTATGGCCATCCTGATCAATTCTTGAGCCTTCGCAACGTACGGCTTCTGACACCAGTGACAGATCTTGCAGTTGTGGTACCGTCCTGATCAATTCTTGAGCCTTCGCAACCTACAGCTTCTGACAACAGTGACAGATCTTGCAGTCGTGGTACCGCCCTGATCAATTCTTGAGCCTTCGCAACCTACAGCTTCTGACACCAGTGACAGATCTTGCAGTCGTGGTACCGCCCTGATCAATTCTTTGAGCCTTCGCAACGTACGGCTTCTGACACCAGTGACAGATCTTGCAGTTGTGGTACCGTCCTGATTAATTCTTTGAGCCTTCGCAACGTACGGCTTCTGACACCAGTGACAGATCTTGCAGTCGTGTGGTTACCCTGATCAATTCTTTGAGCCTTTGTAACGTACAGCTTCTGACACCAGTGACAGATCTTGCAGTTGTGGTACCGCCCTGATTAATTCTTTGAGCCTTTGTAACGTACGGCTTCTGACACCAATGACAGATCTTGCAGTCGTATGGCCACCCTGATCAATTCTTTGAGCCTTTGTAACGTACAGCTTCTGGCACCAGTGACAGATCTTGCAGTCGTGTGGCCACCCTGATCAATTCTTTGAGCCTTCGCAACGTACGGCTTCTGGCACCAGTGAAAGATATTGCAGTTGTGGTACCGCCCTGATCAATTCTTTGAGCCTTCGCAACGTACGGCTTCTGGCACCAGTGACAGATATTGCAGTTGTGGTACCGCCCTGATCAATTCTTTGAGCCTTCGCAACGTACGGCTTCTGACACCAGTGACAGATCTTGCAGTCGTGTGGCCACCCTGATCAATTCTTTGAGCCTTCGCAACATACGGCTTCTGGCACCGTGACAGATCTTGCAGTTGTGGTACCGCCCTGATCAATTATTTGAGCCTTCGCAACGTACAGCTTCTGACACCAGTGACAGATCTTGCAGTCGCATGGCCATCCTGATCAATTCTTTGAGCCTTCGCAACGTACAGCTTCTGACACCAGTGACAGATCTTGCAGTCGCATGGCCATCCTGATCAATTCTTTGAGCCTTCGCAACATACAGCTTCTGATATCAGAATATAAACGTTTATGGAGATAAGAATCTTTATTTTGATCATCTCAAGCTTTCGGGCTTGTCTGCCCTTCCACAGGAGAACAATACATTAAGAATATAACGCCGCCTGATGCTATATTCTTAATGTATTGTTCTCCTGTGGAAGGGCAGACAAGCCCGAAAGCTTGAGATGATCAAAATAAAGATTCTTATCTCCATAAACGTTTATATTCTGATATCAGATATCTAAAGGAGATTTAAATTGTTTCATATACAGCTTCTGACACCAGTGACAGATCTTGCAGTCGCATGGCCATCCTGATAAATTCTTTGAGCCTTCGCAACATACAGCTTCTGACAGATCTTGCAGTCGCATGGCCATCCTGATCAATTCTTTGAGCCTTCGCAACGTACAGCTTCTGACACCAGTGACAGATCTTACAGTCGTGGTACCGCCCTGATCAATTCTTTGAGCCTTAGCAACGAGGGGCCTTCAAAATCAGCGGCCAGGTCTTGAAACCGCGGAGCCTCTCTGATCAATTCCCTCAAGTTTCTCAACCTGTGGCTTCCAAAACCACCAGCCAGTTATTGCAGCTGTGGTACTGCCCTGAACAATTCCTTGAGTCTTCTCAACGTGAATCTTCGGTGTTTCCTCCATTTAAATTCTTGCGTTTTCTCAAGGTGCAGCTTGTGACACCAGTATCAAACTATCATATTCGCGAAAAATTTTGTAAATTTCGTCCTATGGCTTTGAATTCAACTTTCTTCTTTTTTATACCTCTAAACTTGTGCTTTCAAGTCTAATTGCCCAGTAACTATCTGAGAGAAATATTCCTTTCATTTAGTTATATTTAGCCCTATTGTTGCTATGGTCGTTTTTTATATCTATCTCTTTTTCCATACATATTCGTTTTGAATTATTAAAAAATGCCCTATTCCCTAAATATCTTATATAAAATATTAATATATATATAGAAGAATAAAAAGAATTCTAAATGAAGATTCAAGCGTCTAAAAAATTGATAGATTCGTGAAAAGAACAGCACTAAATATTGTCAATTTTATTGTTTAGAATACAATTCCATAATTTGGAAATGTCACTTTTTATTTTCATTACCTTTACTTGCAATTTGAAGAACGAAAAAATGGTATTCACAGAGATGTGATTGAGTTTATCAAGACAATCCAATTGATTGGTCATCTCAGTGCGTTGATCCAAATAGATGAATTTTCGAACAAGGATAAAATCCAGGCTGGGATTATTTTCTGTCAAAACAGGTGTGGTCGTCTATTCAGCGAATTGAATCTGCGCGGTGAGGAGATCGAGAACAAATGTATTTAAAAAAAAAACTGAAACCGAAACCTAAAATAAATCCTTCTCCTTCACAAATTAGTACCATTTATATATATATGCTGTTGAGATGTGGAACAAAAAACCATTGAATTATATTTTTTCTCCCCTCCTTATTTTATATAACTTCGAACTTTTTAAAATTTATGTTGTAAGATTTAGGTACTTACAGCTTGTAGGAAGGCATGAGGACGTTGATGATTATATGATAATAATCTTTATTATCCATTTAGTAAGAAAAACAAAGTTATGGTAGCGAACAGTTATTGTAATATAGAGAAGAAGGTAAACAAACTGTTGTGATGATGATTAGTCCAGTGTGGCGCTAGCTGTAGTCGTAGCATTCAGTTTCCAACAAATCCCCGGCATGAATGTGGAGACATCACGAGGTTGTAGCGTAACTTCTCAAATGTCGCCCTTGGTAGCGGCTTGGTCAGGATGTCCGCCTTCATGTCGCCAGTTGGGCAGTAGATCATTTTTATCACTGTCTTCTTCTGAAGATCCTTCAGGTGATGGATCTTGGTTGCGATGTGCTTGGTCCTAGAAGACACTTTTTCGGATGAACATATCTTGAGACATGATTGATTGTCTTGGTGGAAGTAGATTGGAGCTTTCTGTTCCAGTTCGAGATCCTTTAGCAAGTCGAGAAGCCATAACAGTTCTTGTGAGGCTTCAGCTGCGGAGATTAGTTCCGCTTCGGTGGATGAGAGAGATACGCAACCTTGTTTCCCAGTCATCCATGAGATGGGGTTTGATCCCAGCAGGAACAAGTTTCCGCTTAGTGATTTTCTGTCGGTGTTGTCGCTTGCCCGTGTGGCATCACTGTATGCTTCCAGTGTGGGAGGTTTTTGGTTAGATATGCGTAGCTCGAGTTCTTTAGTAGTTTTTAGATACCTTACGATTCTTTTTGCTGCATTCCAGTCACAATTTCTAGGATTCTGGTTTCTGCTGCTGAGTATGCAGACTGGAGCTGCGATATCTGGTCTGGATACTGCGCTTAGGTACAATAGTGAGCCCATCAGTTGTTGGTATTGGACGTTGTTTGGTAGAAGTTTTACATCAGATATACCGGGGTATCCGCTTTCCATGGGAGTGAAAGTAGGTTTCGCTTCTTGAAGATTGTACCTTTCAACTAGTTCTTGGATTTTATTCTTTTGGCTCAGAAAGAGTTCACCTTCTCTGTTCCTTGAGATTTCTATACCAATGAATTAAGTGGGGTCTCCAAGGTTCTTTATTTCGAATTCTTTTTCGAGAGTTTTTACAGTGTTTTGGATGATTATTTCGGAATCGCTTGCAAGGAGTATTGAGTCCAACTTTTTCTGAGGCCTTTTACTCAATATTGGAAAGGTGTCTCCTCTTTAACCTCGGGAGACGACCTAGTGCCTCTCTTGTCCAGTCCAGCTACTTATATCCAAGAGGAAGGCCTGAAGAAGGGATAACCACGACGCGCACACAATCTCTTAATTTCAGAACTCCATTTTTATTAAAAACTCGGTCAATTTATACACTAAAAATTTACATAGTAATCTATACAGCAAAGAAAATAACAATTTGTACAACAAAAGAAATTTACATACTTTTTACCCTAGTTTTAAATCAGACATATTTACATAACTAAAGACGACCAATCCAGTGGTCGTAACATACTCCCCCCGCTGTTGAACGGGAGTTCAACAGAAGAAAAGAGCCCATTTTCACAATCTTCTTGATTGGAAAATTTTTCCTCCAGATTCAGAACGAAAAACTACAAAATAAGATAAATTCATATCCAAATTACTATCCTTTTCACTGTCTTCAATAACATTTGAAAAATATTCAGATTCCAAATCACGAACAATCAAAAATCTTTAGGATAACAAAGATCAGCTTGAGCACTACCCTCTAAGACTCGTGAAGCATCAAAATTATTCATTTCCCTTTTAATCGTTCTAGGAGAAATATAAGACCATTTTTTTTCTATGATCAATACTAGGATTCCTATATTCAGCAATCTGTTCAACTCCATAAACAGGAGATCCGCCATTATCAGTAACATCCCTAAAAAAAAAAAACATTTTTGGCCATGTGCCTTTTCCAACAGGGACTAACTTTCTACCCCAAAAGAGCTCATCAAATCTCATTATGTTTCTGTTTTCAGACTTTTCTCAACTTGAGATTTCTCACTTTCTTCAACAACAGACTTTCTCTCAACTTCAGTCTTATGACTTTCTTCCGTTTCTACAACTGGATTTTTCTCAACTTGAGATTTTTCACTTTCTTCAACAACAGACTTTCTCTCAACTTGAGCCTTTTCTCCCCGTGAAATATTTTCTACAGGGTCTCGTACACCCGACATTTCTAAGATCCTTTATATTATAACTCATGGTCAAAAGAACAGGAGATGCATACTCCGAAGCCAAACCCTCTTTCAAAGGAATCTCTCCGAAAATTGACCAACCAATCTTCGTATTGATCGCCGTCAATCCCTCCTCCAAACAAACCACCTGATCAGTCCAGATCTTGCTTAAATTGTCAGCGCCCAACAGAAGGTCGATTTCTGATGTCTCAACATTTTTCTTTCTAATAATGGTGACACCTTTTTTGTCGAGATCCCGCATCCAAGTTCCTACTGTCAAAATAGGAACTCTGTCACAGATCATCCGTTGGCCCATCGCCCTGACCTGTACGGTTTCTTCCTTTAAAAGATTTGTGATGAAAAGGGAATAAAGGCTGTGTTTCTCTTCTCTTGTTTGTCGACCTCCAAAAAGGCATTTCGTCAATTTCCGCTCTCCCAATTTCTCTAATCCCAATTCTTCTGCTAAAGATTCTTTAATGAACGAATATTGACTCCCTGAGTCCAACAAAACATTTATAATTTTTGATGTTTCAGAGCCACAGATTTCCGCTCTCACTGTCATTGAAAGCACCTCGGATGCACAGGACTGTGTGAGCAGAACGGTAGACCTTTGGTTTTGTACTGAAGAATTGCTCTTCCTCTCTTGACTACTTCCTCCATCTTCCGAGATTGAGTTCCTTCTTGAGTTGTTTCCCCGACAGAAAATCAAGTAGTGGGGTCCTCTGCAATTCTGGCAAATAATTTTTGTCCTACAGTCTCTTCTTAGATGATTTCTTTTTAAACACTTGAAGCAGACTCCTGCGTCAGACATCTTCTTAAGTTGTTCTTCCCGAGTCATTCTTCCAATTTTGAAACATTTCCAATTTTCATGACCCATACCATCACAGAAGATGCACTTGGTTTTTCTCTCGTAGCTCGTGGTCGAAAATGATCCTTTTGGATATTTGTACTCTTTATTTTTCGAAACATACAGCTGTGATGCTGTTGATTTGTTGCTCTTATTAAAATGTAAAGGTCTCGAAGGAAAATTGTACTTGGGGTTATTCTCACCCACTCCAATCCTTGAAATGTTTATTCTTTGTTGAGCTTTTATCTCGGCCCGTAAAAAGCCCATCAAGGCCTTCAGCCGGTCCCCTTTTCCTTGCTCCACTTCCTGCTCGTCATCCCGGCCATAACCGGCCTCGGGTGTTCTTTGCCACACCTGCATTATCTCGGTGGGCAGGCAAGACTCCACCAGTGGGAAAAGGAAAACCTCCAGGTATTCCGAAGGAACACTCAATGATTCTAGAGATTGGAGGTAGGCCGAAATCTCGTCATAAAGACGGTCCAGGTTTGCACTCTGTCTGCGTGCATTAAGCACAACTAAATCGATTAACTTTCTCAAGTACAACTCAATCAATAATTTCCTGTCTCCAAACCTGCCTTTTAGAGCTCCTATGGCACTCTCATAGTTTTTTCCGGTGTGGGTGTAAGCCCCCAATAGGCGGTGTGCTTGGGAACCCGGGACCATGGCTTGGACGAGATAGTGCATTTTCTCGTCGTCGTCCAATTCTCTATCCTCATGGATCCTTTTAAATCTGGACCACCATTATATCCATCCTTCCAAGTCACCATCAAAACATGGCAATTCCATTTTTGGTAGTTTCAGAAGTGCTCTTCTTGAGCCTTCACTTCCGGCTTCCGACATTACCCCTTTTTCTTCAGTCTTAGCCTCTAGGATCTTATTGATCTCCATTAGTACATTACTGTACATTTCCAAATAATGTGTAGTGGATTCCAATTCCTTCATCATAGCCTCTTCTTCATATTCCTCTGCTCCAACCATCTCAATTTCTATTTTCTCGTCAAATTCCTTGATCTTTTGGTAACACTGGACAATGATCTCTTTCCCTTGCATCAAGAGGCATTCGTCTGGGGAGACTCTCCTCATTTCTTCCCGAGCTTCGTTTATTCTCTTGGTGAAGATGATTCTTCTTGGCGTTCTGGATCTCTTTAGAATTTTCAAATTCACGGATTCCTTTAAAGTCTCCATCCTGGAGTCCTGAAATGCTCGTATTCTGGTATCTTGTAATCCTGGCAGGCTCGCCACTAATATTGAGTCCAACTTTTTCTGAGGCCTTTTACTCAATATTGGAAAGGTGTCTCCTCTTTAACCTCGGGAGACGACCTAGTGCCTCTCTTGTCCAGTCCAGCTACTTATATCCAAGAGGAAGGCCTGAAGAAGGGATAACCACGACGCGCACACAATCTCTTAATTTCAGAACTCCATTTTTATTAAAAACTCGGTCAATTTATACACTAAAAATTTACATAGTAATCTATACAGCAAAGAAAATAACAATTTGTACAACAAAATAAATTTACATACTTTTTACCCTAGTTTTAAATCAGACATATTTACATAACTAAAGACGACCAATCCAGTGGTCGTAACAAGGAGCATGTCATCCACATATAGAATCAAGTAGATGGAATGGTTTTCTTCATTCTTGGTGAATAGGCATGGGTCTACAATGCTTTGTTTGAAGTTATTTTTAATTAGAGTGCTTGCGATTTTTGTGTTCCAAGATCTTCCGGCTTGTTTTAGACCGTAAATTGCCTTCTTTAGTTTGCAGACTTCGTTTGTTTGTTTTGTATGGAGTCCTTCTGGGAGTTCCATGTAGAGTTCTTTATCTAGGTCGCCGTGTAGGAACGCTGTCTTGACATCGAGGTGGTTCACTTGCATCCCTTTGTAGACTGATGCAGCTAGGAAGGCTCTAATTGTAGAATGCTTTACAATTGGTGCAAAGGTTTCTTCGTAGTCTCGGCCAAATTTCTGATTGAACCCTTTTGCTACGAGTCTGGCTTTGTACCGCTCTATTTCTCCTTTGGAATTGAGTTTCTGTTTATAGGTCCATTTACATCCTATGATCTTTTTGTCCTTAGGTAGAGGCGTTAGTTCCCAGACATTGTTCTTCTCAAGAGAAATTAGTTCTTCGTTCATTGCTTGTAGCCATTTTTCTCTTTCTATTTTTGGTAATTGTAGGACTTCCGAGTAGCTGGTGGGTGTCTGAATGTCTTGAGCTTCAGTTTTGTACAGCATGTAGTCATTTCTTATGGGAGGTATTCCCTTTGTTGGTCTCGTGGATCTTCTTTGTGTGACCACTTGTGTTCCTGTGCTTGTACCGGGTTGAGTGTAATCCTCGGTTTCTGAGTCCTCAAGGTTTTCGGATTGTGTTCCTGGTTCCTGACTTTCCTCTGCATTTCCAATATGATTGGAGGAAGTTAGATCTGTACTTAGTACTTGTGGTGAAGTTGTTTTTGTGGAAGCGTGGTGAAACCCGTTTTCTTTTTCTAGAAATTTTACGGATCTGCTGATTGTGATGTTGTCTGTGTCGTGCAGGATTCTGTATCCTTTGCTTCGATCATCGTATCCAAGAAAAATCCCTTCGATAACTTTGCTATCCAACTTATTTCTTTTTATCTTGGGAATATAGGCGAAGGCTTTACATCCGAATCTTTTTAGATGCTTCAGACTGGGCTTCCTGTTGGTCCATAGTTCAAATGGAGTCTTGTCTGTAGCTTTCGAGGGTATTCGGTTGTGTAGGTAATTAGCTGTGGTAACTGCTTCCGCCCATAGAGACTGTGGGAGTCCAGAGTCAAACAGCATGCATCTTGTCATCTCCATTAGTGATCGATTTTTCCTTTCGGCTACTCCGTTCTGGGCTGGTGAGTAGGGGACTGTTAGCTGATGTTTGATTCCGCTTTGGTTCAGGAAATCTTCGACTTGTCGGTTTGCGTACTCACGACCGTTGTCTGTCCGTATGGTTTGGATATTTTTTCCAAATTCCGTGTGTGCTGAGGTGACGTAGTCTTTTATTTTTCATAGACTTCGTCTTTTCCTTTCAGGAGGTAGATCTTCGTGTATATGCTGTAGTCATCAGTGAAGGTGATGAAGTATCTCTTACCGCTGAGAGAGTTAGTTGGTAGTGGACCGCAGACATCACTGTGGACAAGTTGAAGCGTTTCAGTTGCTCTGTACTCTGTCTTCTTTGGAAATGGGGTTTCGGTGAGTTTTCCTTGAATGCACTGAACGCAGTCTGTGCTGTGCGAACAGTTATTTAGACTTAGTCCTCTTGCTAGGTTCTCATTTTGAATTTTCTTAATTGATTCTATATTTCTGTGTCCTAGTCTGTCGTGCCAGAGCATGAGGCAATTTTTGTTCTTGCAGTGGTTTTGTTTTGCTACATTTGCTTTGAATGTGCGAGTTTGGAGGTTGTCATCCAGGTGGAGTCGGTACATTCCATTGTCAAGTATACCGTTCGCGAGGGCTGTGTTGTCTCTTTCGATGGTACACCAATCTCTGTTGAACGTTACTTTACATCCGTTGGAGGTGGCCGCACTCACTGACAGAAGGTTGTCTGTTAGTTCCGGGATGTAGAGAACTTTTGTGAGAAGTAAGGTGTCAGTCTTTCCTTGGGGTGTGATTTGTCCTATCCCTTTGACCTGCAGCTTATTGCCATTAGCAACCACAACATTTTGTGTTTGTTCTCTGTTAAGTTCAGTGAAGAAGCTTTCATCGTACGCCATATGAGATGTGGCTCCAGAGTCGACGAACCAGTTGTGTACGCTTGCTTCTCGTTGAGTGCAATTGAGAGCTTTTGGGTTAGGTCCTTTTGTTGTTCTATGATTTGTTGATTGTTCTTGGGTGACACTCGACTGATTTGTGTACTTTGGTACGTTTCCTCTTCTGAAGTTTTCATATTTGTACTCTTTGTTGCTGTTGTTTCGCTTTTGATAGTACCAACATTCTTCTTTGGAGTGGTTTGGTTTGTGGCAGAAAGAACAGAATTTATTATCTTTTTCTCTTCTTTGGCTTGAAGCTCCGTGGAGGCTTTTTAAGGCTTTTGATCCGGTGCTTTCGTCTTTCGAGCTTTCTACTCTGCGTGTGTGTTCATCAAGGAGTTTGTTCTTGGTAAATTCAAGCGTTAGCTCGTCATCAGGCCTTGATTCCAACATCGTGATGAGATTGGAGTAGCTCTTTGGAAGCGAGCAAAGCAGTATAGCCGTGATGTGAGAGTCCTTTAGTGTTTCGCCAATGGTTCGCAGTTTGTCAACTATTTCCATCATGGTAGTGATGTGCTGTTGCATGTCTTTGTCTTCTTCGAGTTTTAAGCTGTATAGTTTCCTTATCAAATAAATTTTTCCTGAGAGTGTTTTTCTTTCATAGATATTTTTAAGAGTGTCCCAGGTAGCTTTGGCTGTTAGTAGGTTTTTGACATGCACTATTTGTGAGTCGGCGATGCTTAGATTAATGATAGCTCTAGCTTTTGAGTCTTTCTTTTTCCATTCGATTTTAGGTTCATCTGGAATATTTTCGGTGACAACTTCCCAAAGATCTTCCTTTTGCAAGAGCATTTCAATTTTGAAAGACCATAGTGAGTAGTTATAGCCGTCGAGCTTATTTAGGGTTACATCGTGGCTCGGGAGTGACGCCATTTTTGCTAAGCCTTTTTTTCTTTGTCTTAACTCGTTAGTTGAATTTCATGCAACAAATCAGTCTCATAATCTAATTGTTGTAAGATTTAGGTACTTACAGCTTGTAGGAAGGCATGAGGACGTTGATGATTATATGATAATAATCTTTATTATCCATTTAGTAATAAACAAAGTTATGGTAGCGAACAGTTATTGTAATATAGAGAAGAAGGTAAACAAACTGTTGTGATGATGATTAGTCAAGTGTGGCGCTAGCTGTAGTCGTAGAATTCAGTTTCCAACAATTTATTTTTCTTTCTTATTGTAAAAATGTGTTTTATTAGGTTAGCTCAAGGTTTTATAAAATGAAAATCACCTGTCTTGGAAAAAAGATTTAATATGTACGGTTTTACGATATGGTGATATATTTTAAAATATAATAATAGTATTATACGATATTTCGAGATATAGAGAAATTCTCTCTATAAAGTTCGATCAAATGGTGCTATGATTGTTATAGTGTTGATTTTCGTAATAGTTTAGTTAGCATTAGGCGGCGTTTTATTCGTTTATGTTCTCCTTTAGAAGAGCAGAGATGCCTGAAAACTTGAGACAACGTTAATAAAATTAGAAGAAACTCATCTTCAGAAACCTGGGGTGATGTTCAATAACTGTTGTAGTAGTGTTACCTATACCAGGCAGCAATAGATGTCGTAACTTCGCAGGAAGATAACAAAAGCCATGTGAATTTCATGTGCTGAAGCCATCTAGTTAGCTGGAAAGGACAACCGATAAGAAATTTTAAACTTTGGACGCTTTATCTCTTATAGCTATCTTTTTGGTGACGGAATTGTGCCGAGCTAAAATTTATCACAGGTTTGACTGACAACAGGGACAGCGCTATAACCAAATTGTGAGAATGATTTTCTCGTTATAGCGAGAGCTAAATAACGGTTAAAAGTCGAAGAACTAACTAGAATATGAAGGGTCTAATGACACAGGTAATTATAAGTTGCATAGTAAATCTCCAACTATTCAAAATTATAATCATCCTAATCGTATTTTAGAACAATTCGTTACTTATCTTCAAAAATAAGTCTTTTAAAATGGAAATTTACTTCTAAAGTTTAGTCTAGTTAATAATAAAAATGTCCATTTAGTGGTTAGAACACCATATGCTAAATTTATATCAGCAAGCATTTTCACTCTCATGTATCATGTGCATCTCAAAACTAAGGGAATTATTTCTTTTTAAAAATCCTATTGTCCTTACTGCAATGAGAAAATATTGGAAGGGGATATTGAGGATTCGACAGTTTAATCTAACAGATCGCTTTAGTATTTTATTGAGCTGTTTTAGTTAGAAGAGCAGTCTTTGATTTCCAGACTCAAGTCTGGTCATCTACGGACAATGACTTTCCAGAATGGTTGGAAGGTTTTCCCACTATGTACTAAGTGTAATTCTCAACCTGCAACCCCAAAACACATTATTGACAGTATTGTTTCATCCATTGATGAGCTCTACTCTTCCCCGGCAGACACCATCAAAAGTCTCTAGCTTTACAAGCTTGATACCTTAATATGATTGAGTGGAGATAAGAAAGAAGAAGAAGACTTAGAAGATCAGTAAGCAATTGCTCTATTTGAAGAAGAAAAAAAGCCATCCCGCTAAATAATTTCGAATTTTAAATTCAAATGATGCGATTTTTAAACATATTTTATTAACGTTTATATAAATAACTAGACGAATGACCCGGGCAACGCCCGGTTTTACACGATTAAATGTATATTACATATGGAAGATGGACGTAGTTCCCGGAGGTCACCCGCGAGGCTTTTTTGGCACTTGGCACAGCTGTGTCACCAACTCTGCCCCCACGCGCCAGGACCGCGCGCGGTGGGAACTTGGACTGTCCAACCGGCCGGCAGCCGGACGATTACATTTTCTCGAACGGGGGAAAAGGGGGGGGGGGGGGGGGGGGCAGGGAAGTCACGTGCTCGCCGGCAGCCAACGGGCGCGCGCCGCCGGCACATCGCCCACGTTCTAGAGGGCGCTGCTCGTGAGCTAAGTAGAATAATTCGAATATATAGTTTTAATAATTGATTTATATATATTTTTAAAAAGCCTATCGTCATCCCCGTTATTTTTTACCTATGTATGGAAATTTTGGTTTGAATTAGTGAACTACTGCGAATTTGTATACAGGTCATACAAACCAACAGACAAACATACAAACATTCATTCTTATATATATAGAAGATGATGAAAATTTTGCTTTAGTTGCGTCATTATTTAAAGATTCGTTCTATATTGCCACGTGGAAATTAGGAAAGACAAACTTCAGGATGACACAGCAATTTATTTAAGGCAAATAAAAAATTATGAATGATTAAAAAAAACAATGAGGGAATTTTACAGAGTAGAAAAATATAAACATAAAAAATGATACTCTGTTAATAAAATAATAAATACTTCGTTACAATACAGGGTGATCCAAAAGTCCCGCACAACTTTAAAAATTAATAACTCCGCGAATATTTGCGTTAGAGCAATGCGGTAAACACCATTGTGTTCAGGATGCAATGGGAATTTTTATGGCAAATAATGAAAAATTCGAAATTGATTTTAGTTACAATTTTATTCACCAGATGGCGCTCTACCAGATTCAGATATTCAGCGGCCAAATTGTTTGATAAAATGAAAAATATAATTGAACGACACGTATTTTTCCTTTTTGAATACCAGGAAAGAACCCTAATAATATCAAATAACAAATTAATAAAACACCACTTCGCCAAAAGTATGAAGAATTGGTTAACGATTTTCAAATACAATCAGAGATATGTAAAATAGGCAAATGCAAATTAAAACATGTAGCAAAAATATTTATATTTTATATGGGGTTTTGTGAAATAGATTGAATGTTTGAAAAATACTGCTGATATCAATACACGAATTTTTGATATGTTAATATAGTACAAAAAATTATGATGGCACTACTAATAGGATTTCTTGCTATAAGAAATGTGTAGTTTCTTGACTAATTGGAGACCCTTGACTATTTAACTGGATATTTGCCATGATCCAACAAATGAAATATAGAGGGGAGTGACAAAATATATTTGTCGTACTTTATTCCAAATATCCTATGGGCTTGTCAAATGTTATCATTGTTTATTATACTGTACACAATTTTAAAAAATGTTTCCCCTCAAATAAAAATAATTTTTAAATCGACCTTTTGCGTTGAAAAACGTGGTAGTAAAATCATTTTGCATTATTTTTTTTCACAAAATTTCTAAAGTTATTGGTATACAGAAAATATTCCTTATGCTATTTCTTCTAATGAGCGAAAAGCGAAAACTAAACATAAGGGGAAAAATTGTGTGTACCAGTGTTATTCGAGAAGTTATAACACTCTGGTTTGCACGACATAATATGTGAGCAAATGACAAACAAAAAATTACTGTTCACAAATAAAAAAAGATAGTCAAGATGTGAGGACAGCATTTATTATCCCCATATCCCAACACAAAGAGCTGCAAAATATTGGTAGATAATATAATAAATGGCGGCTTATATAACACATGAGGTAACTGCCTTCTCTCTTGTATTAGGTCACAATCCTTGCTCAATGTGGCACCCTTCATTCTCAATCACCGCCTGCAGACGATAAATGACAGAATGGACAGCATTAAATAACATATTTGTTGAAATTGATAAAACGTGCCATCTGATAGAAGCCTTCAACATGGCCAATGTGGTAGGCCAGCATCGATAAACACACGATTTAATGTACCCCCATAAACAAAAATCGCAAGGCGTCAAGTCTGGTGATCTTGGAGGCCACTGGTTTATAAAGTGGCGACTTATCACACGATTTTCACAGAACGTATCCTTCAGCAATTGTTTGACACCTCGGGAGATATGAGGAGGTCCTCCATCTTTCATGAATGTTATTTCGCTTAGTGCTTTTTCCCTGCAATATGGGAATACCTTTTTCTCTCAAAAGTTGGACATAACGTTCATCAGTTACAAAAACGGTTTTAAAAGTTCTTCCATTGATTTTTCAAAGAAAAATGGCCCAATAATAAAAGAAGTGAACCCACACAAAACTGTAACTCTAGGCTGGTAAAGTGACATTTCTGTAAAAATCCTAGGGTTGTCTGTTGCCCAAATGCGGCTGTTTTGAATGTTAAATTCTCCATTTAGAGAAAAGTGAGCATCATCTGTCCACAGAACATCCGACAGCCAGTTTTCATCAATATCAATTCGCCGGAAAACCCATGCAGCGAATTCTTGACGCATCTCAAAATCGCCAACTTTCAGCTCGTGAAATCTTTGAATTTTGTATGGGTACACACAATAGAGACATTAAGTGACGCGTCTTCGATATCACAATCATACTAGGCGAATTTAACGCCAAAAGTTCAATTTGGGGATCACCTGTCCTGGATAACAAAAGTCAGCAGGTTGAGGACATGCTAACAGACCTCGACCTTACACCGTTAAATAACGGAGAGAACACCTATCTAAGTCCACAGGCACAGAATCCGCAATAGACATCACAGCGATAAATTACAACATCGCACCCACAACACAATGGAAAATCATGAGAGGTGCAATCAGTGACCACAGACCAATTTTAACAACCCTAAACTTCAAAATTGAGAACGTCCATTAGAATAAAAGAACATGGAACTTTAGGAAAGCCGACTTGAAAAAAAATTACAGAAAAGCTTGAAGAACTGTGCAACGAAAAATTGAATTACAGAACGCTTGACAAAAACTTGGAAAAATTCTCTTCGAACATTTCAAAATCTGCAAAAGCATCGATACCTAGAGGTAGACGTAAAGACCTGTGGATACCTTACTGGAAGGACCACAACATCGAGGCAATGATTTCAGAGAGAGAGATAATATCAATGAACTTCTTAAAAAAATAAAACAGAAGAAAACAGAAAGAACTCATTGAAATTAGTCACAAAATAGAACAAGAAATTTGGATATGCACCAAGAAAAATGGCAGAATTCTGCGAAAAAATGGATCAAAGAAAGGACAGCCAACACTGGAATATGATTAGAGTGTTAGAGAACAATCAACACCAACACCAATCCTCCAATACTCTAACCGATATGAATAGAACAGCGCGAACGAGAACAAACAGATGGCTGACATAATTGCTGAATATCTTTCAAACACCTCCATACTCAACTATACGAATGAAGACAGGACTCTAAAAATAATATAAACCAGTTAGTTAAACAAGAAAGAAACTTCCATCAACAAGATATTTTCTCGAGAGACTTCACACTGAATGAGCTAAACTTATCAATAAAAAAATCCAAGAGGTCACCAAGAGATAATCTAATCTTTGGTTAAATGATCAAACACTTTGAAGACAAAGCTAATAATCAACTCCTACGAATACTGAACATTTCATGGCAAACTGGTAAACTACCAAAGAATTGGAAGATATAATTTATAGTGCCAATACTGAAGCCAAATAAAGATGCCAAGGAATACAAGAACTATCGGCCAATTGCCCTCACCAGCAAACTTTGTAAAATACCAGAACGAATTATCCACTCTAGGCTCATAGTCTGGCTCACTAACAATAATAAAATAAACCTCTACCAAACTGCCTATAGATCCCAGCACTGTACGACTGATCAACTGTTTTACTTCTGTTAATCAATAATAGATTCTTTCCACAGGAAAAACCGCCAAAGAAGACCACGGCTATATTCCTTGATATGACCTCAGCTTTTGATCGAGTGTGGAGGGAGAAATTACGTGAAAAGCTGCACAACATCGGAGTAAGAGAAAAACCTTAATCTGGATTGCAGACTTCTTAAGGGGAAGAAGGTTAAAGGTTCGGGTCAATGGAGAATTTTCCAAGGAAGGAAGAACATGGGCTGGTGTACCTCAGGGATCTGTGCTCAGTCCTCTACTCTTCCTGCTATATATTAACGACATCTATCCTTACCTCACAGAAGACACAAAAGTTGTCTGTTATGCAGATGATATAGCCATATGGCACACAAGTAGCAGCATAGAAAAATCGTAAAAAATACTGAACACATCAATGAGAGGACTGGAGAAGTGGGCAATGGAACTCCAAATGACCATAAACCCAATAAAACCAAACCTATGCGTCTTCTCCACTCACAGGGAAAAAGGCATAAATATAACAAAAAAAATAAGCATAAACAAACAAATGATTGATAAAATTAGAAATCCATAATACCTAGGTGTGATACTGCAGTCCTGTATCTTTCAAGTTGGTCTCGAGGACCACGCCATCACCATCTCCTAAGCGGCAAAGTACGCGATCTACGTATTCATCGTAGATCGCAAAATGCGTGGTGTCGCTGGAGACCCACTGGCGATTCTCCACAAACTCTGCAGCGCTGGAAGAGGCGCCATATTCATTGTACATAGTGTATATAATGCATATTATCTTTTTTTAATAGTGCAGACTGTGCATGTATTGACAAGATGTCAACAAAATTATTTTAATTATTATTGATGAGAAATTGGAATTTTCAGAACACATAATTAACACCTCAAATAGAACCATCAGAAAACTAAACATTCTGAGAAGGCTATGTGGAACAAATTGGGGAGCAAAACCCAGAATTCTCAGAACAACATATACCACCTTAATAAGGCCGATAATGGAATATGTAACACCGGTCTGGGCTCCCTCAAGCTCATCACTAAAAGTAAGACTAGACAGTGTTCAAGCAAAAGCGGCCAAAATAATCACTGGTGCTGTTTCATCCACCAACAATGAGAAAATTCAGAGAGAATGTGTTCTAGACCTACTCGCTCGAAAGCAGAAGACAAAATAAAAACAACTTGGATCGGCACTTCGGAAACAGGAACCAAAGGACGAGATCTCTCTGACCACTTGTGGTTTGGTAGATCCACCCTTTTCTGAGAATGAGGTGAAACTGACGGCTTTCAAGTTGGGGAAAAGGAAATCTCCTGGTCCCGAAGGGATCGATAACACGGTCGTGAAAGCCCTGGTAAGGATGCACCCATCGCTTCTTTCCAGGTTATTCAATAGGTGCCTGGACACTGGTACTTTTCCTGAGGCATGGAAGGTTGCCCGAGTAGTGCTTCTCGAAAAGTCTGGTAGAAAGGGTAATTCTCCTAATGATTATCGTCCGCTTTCTTTACTAGTGTGTCTAGGTAAGGTCCTGGATAGCCTACTAGCTCAGCGACTGAAGCACTGGCTAGAAAGTAATGAGCTCCTTTCCTCTTTCCAACATGGTTTTAGGGAAGGGAAGTCCACAACCACAGCTCTGAACGAGGTGTTAGAGGGGGCTGAGATGGGCTTAAATAAGGGTGCTTGGGTTCTTTTCGTGGCCCTGGACATTGATGGCGCGTTCAACTCCATGAACTGGAACAAGCTGATGAGAAATTTGATGGACATGGGTTGTCCTGATAATTTGTGCAGCTTGGTTCGTGACTTCCTGAGGGATAGACGGATTAGCCTCAGTTTTGGTGGGCGGAAGTTGGAAAGAAACTGTGCTAGTGGTTGCCCCCAGGTCTCTTGCTGCGGACCTATTCTGTGGAATATCCTGGTAAACACCGTTTTTCAGGAGGAGCTCCCTGAGGGAGCCAGGCTGGTTCTCTATGCTGACGACCAGTTCCTCATTGTTGAGGCTGCTTCGAGAGCGAGGGCTGAGAAGTGTGTTGAAACTTCTCTCCAAATTCTCTCGAACTGGGACCATGACTCTGGCCTTAAGTTCAATGTCTCCAAAACTAAAGCCCTCAGCTTTAAGCCTAGGGACATAAGAACTAAAAGGAAAGGGATCAAATGGGAACACAAGCCGGCTATAAGGATCGAAGGACGGAGGGTAGCGTTGGTCAATAGGATGACCATCCTGGGGGTGGTCATTGATGACAAGATGGGTTGGCAATACCAGGCGGAGGAGATGGTGGCGAGAGGCCGGGAGGCGTTGTGCAGGCCTGTCCTGGTTGGCTCTCAACAGAGGGGGGGGGGAGAAGGAGGGCACTATTTTTAGGAACCTCTGCCTCTCCTGTGTCGAGCCAATCCTGCTATATGCTTCCAGGGCTTAGTGGCGCCGAAACAGGGATCAGAAGGTGGCGACTACTCTAGAGAGAGTGTAGAGGACAGCGGCACTCAGAATCACAGGGGGATATCGCACTACCAGCAGTGAGGCCTTTTTGGTCCTCGCTGGGCTTATTCCCCTGGGATTGAAACTAGAGGAGGAGACCATCAGACAGAAGATCTGGGAGAACAGGGAAGATGCCTTGGGACTTGAAGCGGGTGCCCTGGAATGGAAGAGGGACCCAAGAAAGCCTCCGCAGTGGTTGCCAAAGTGGAATTGGAGTCCTGGAGAGCCGACAGGGAATGGCACGGAGGTTTTCACTGATGGGAGTAGGTCTGGAACCAATACTGGAGCTGGGGTTGTGATTTTCACTAATGGAGAGCTGATCTTCCAAGAAAGTTTAACACTCAGAGTGGACGAATTGGTCTTTTCAGCCGAGCTGGTTGCGATCAGGGTAGCCCGCAGAGTGTGTGCCGAGAAGAACTTCAGCCCGGACCGCCTCTATTCAGATTGTATGTCGGCCCTCGTCGCCATCAATCTGGAGAAAGGGCAACTCGCGCATCAAATAATCCAGGAGCTGGAGATGATGACGCGGGCTCCGGAGCTCCCTTGGTTTAGGAGACACAGCCTCATCGAAGGTAATGAGTTCGCAGACAGGATCTCTAAGGCAGGATGCTTAAAAGGTAGATCACTGAGGACCACGGTGACCAAGAAAGAAGTTTATAGGAGGATCAGGGGGCACGTCCAGGACTTATGGTTGGACAGATGGAGGAACATTGTGAAGGGGAGAGAGTTATTCAATGGGGTAACAACACCCAAGTAGCTCTGTAAGGTAATGTCCCACAAACTCATTAGGGTAGTTCGGGACATGGGCTCTTCCTCAAGTCTCCACAGATTTGAAATTAAGAGCAATCCTGATTGCATCTGTGGAGAAAGGGATGTGAATGCACGCCACTACGTCTTGGATTGTCCAAGGGTAGTGGGTGTGCAGGAAGAGAGAAGGAGGGCGAGGGGCGCGATCGAGAGTGAGCTGCTGAGAAATCACAGCAAGCTTCTTGAGAAAGCCCACGACGTGGCAGCTGAGCTTTTCCTCAGCTGTGAGTGAACAGAGTCGACCGGGGTCTGCCTCCCCGCGGTCCCTGCTGGACACAGTAGATAGTTTCCTATTTTGCTGTGATTAAAGGCCACCGGCATAGAAATCCTTCCAGACACGTTGTCTGGGAGGTGGTGTTTCAAGGTACAATGTCCAATCACTAGCTTGGATACCGTTACTTGGCTTATGAGTTGAACAGAATAGCAGCGAAGGCATGCTTCGCATGCCGGCTTGTGGACCGAAAGGTCTGGGTGGCCATCTGCTTCTAGGGTATACCAACTGTGCTTAGGTGGGATCCTCCAGTTCTTGTTTATTTTGGCTACTGTTTCTATTTCTTTAAAAATAAGTTTATTTTTCTGTAGCAAGGGTTCTTTTGTGCCTTTTTTCGCTAGCGCATCAGCAGCTTCATTGCCTTCAATGCTAACATGTAAGAGTATCCATTGAAGGTGAATTTTTGAGGTATTGAGAGTTTTTGGAGATAACCAATTATGTTCCTGCTTACTTTGTCTCTAAGTTCCCCTGTGTGACTCAAGTGTTGTATGGCACTGCTACTATCAGTAAGAATCCATATATCGTGATGTTTAATGTTTCTGATGGATTTTAAGACTTCATAGATGGCTATAAGTTCTGATCTGAAGACTGAGCAAAATTCTGGGTTTCTTCTGTTTATTTTCTCAATGCCATTTGTGGTTTTAATGAGAGAGCCACTGCCAGTGTGTCCCAACTCATCTCTGCTACCATCGGTTTAGATAGTTATTGCATTTTTAGGAATTTTATTAATTATTTCTAATGATAATTGTTTTAAGTATTCTGGATTTTGGTATTGTCTGTTGGTGGTTTCATTTAAAGTGGCATTAAAAATAACATTTTGTTAGTGGTTCGCATGGAGATATTTTTTTCAGCTAAATAATAGTTTTCCACTTTATATTTTAAAAATCCATTTCTTTTGGCCAGGTGGAGAGGGCCTTCTTTTTTGAGTCTTAGATTGGATTCCCAATTAAGTATGTAATTGAAAGTTCTGTGTTTGTTTCCATAACTCTTGATTTTGTTTATATATTTTGGCAGATTGTAGCTTATTCTATTCTTTAAGGGCATAATGTCTGCCTCGTAAAGTACAATATCATTAGGGCAGGGTTTTCGAAGACCTGTAATAATTCTAGCTGCACTTAGTTGTATCCTTTCCAGTGATTTTAGATTTGTTTCAGATGCTGTACCATAGATTTGATATCCATATTCCAGGATAGGTCTCATTAGAGATGTGTAAGTTAATTTTATTGTTGTTGCTTCAGCTCCCCACTCTTCCTGAAATATATTTCAAGAATTTTAGTCGGTCTCTTCCTTTTCTAACAACTCCTTCAATATGCTTACTGGAGTTGATTTCTGGATCCAGGGTGTAGCCGAGATATTTAGGATGTTTATTATATGGCAATTGTTGTTCTTTCAGAATAATATTTGATTTTATTTTGTATAGTTTCTTATCGGTAGTAAAAAGACAGGTTTCAGATTTTTGGGGGTTAAATTCTAATTTATGTTTATTAGCAAATTTTTCTAGGTGGAGAAGAGTCTTGTTAAATCTCTTTCAGCTTTTTTCCAGTTAGTGCTGCTGCTCCATAGAATAATGTCATCAGCGAAAAGTCCAATATTGGTTTTATGTGAAATTTATTTTTCTATGCCTGCAATAAATAGGGTGAAGAGAGTTGGGCTAAGGACTGATCCTTGTGGTAATCCTTGGTACAATTTGAAGGTTTTAGATAGAGTGCCATTATATTTGATCCTGATTTATATATTTTTAAGAGAATCATTTATCCAAGTGATAGATTTTCCACCAATTTTGAACTGTTTGTATAATTTAGTAATTAACTTGTTTTTCCATACCTTATCAAAAGCTTGTGTAAGGTCTAAAAAGCAGCTATGGTGTTGTTAGTTGGTTTTTCGTTTTGTGCATCTTTTACCCTTTGTGTGAAAAATAAGAGTTGGTCTATTGTCCCATGTCCTTTCCTAAATCCATATTGTTCTTCTGGTAAGAGATTTCTTGTGTCGGGGTGGTAGGTGAGTCGTCTGAGTGTAATTTTTTCCATTAATTTGCAGCAAATATTTGTTAGGGAGATAGGTCGGTAGTTTTTTGGGTCATCAGCAGATTTGTCAAGTTTTTTAATGGGAATTATTGTTGCATTTTTACAGTCTTGAGGCAATTTTCCAGTTTTCCAGGAGTTATTGAAAATATTAAGAAGTCTTTCTTTGCCAATTTTGCCCAAGTTTGATATCATTCGCCATGGATTCCATCTGGCCCAGGAGTCTTGTTTAGGTCAGTGTTTTCTAATGCATAAGCTAGCTCTTTCATATTGATTTTTTTCATGGAAAATATTATGAGTGCTGGTGACATTTTTTACAGTCATGAATAATCTTTCGGGCCTTTTTTCAACCTTGATTTTACTACTTATTTGATATGAATTACCTAAAAGATTGGCAGCAATTTTGTCATTAGTTGCTGGTGTACCATCTGTATTCTTAATCATATTTGTGTTTTCAGTTTGTGGCTGGACTCTGTCAATTTGTTTTGCCCAATTCCAAAGTTTTGTATTTGGGTTTCTTGGGTTCAGGTTTTCACAAGTTTGTTTCCATTTTTCCCTTTTCACATTTACGCATAATCTTTTTTTTTTTTGCAATCACAATGTTCAGTTCAGTTCTACAATATTTTTGGTTTTGGGTGAACTTTTTTGTAGTTCATTTCTTTTAGTTATAAGTCTTTGAATATTTTTGCCAGGTGTGTATAATTTGGAATCCATTTCTTAATATTACCTCTTGGTATTGAAACTTTGGCTGCTTTAATAATGGTGTTTTCGAAAGATATCATATTAGCCTTTTTGAAGTTCCAGAATTTTTCTTAATTGAGCTAGTTTTGGTCTTGGTGCTAATTTCTATCAAATTAGGCAAATGATCACTTCCAAAACTTTTTAATATTTTCTATTTGCATTTGTGGAAAATGTCAGGATAGTAAAAACTTATATCAAGGGCTTGTGAAGTATTATAGCTTGTAGGAATGATGGGTAGGATTCCCATCATATAAGCACATGAAGGCATTGTCGTCAAATATGTTTGATAGTATTTTGCCTCTTGGGTTTGGCGTAGAACATCCCCATAGTTGATGTTTGGCATTAAGGTCACCTACAATAATAGTGTTGTCTGTAAGAAATTGAGCCATTGTTCCATCGTCAATAAATGTATTGTTTGGAGGGTGATACATATTGTATTTGTGGATGGCTTTGTTTTGATTGAGGTAGACTTTGATACCTTGGGCTTCGAGGTCTAATGTGTTTGTAATATTAACGGCTATGTCCTCATAGTACAAATTCTTGATTAAAATTGCTAGGCCACGCCCTTCAACAGCATATACAGATAGATCTTCAGACCTTACCCTGAGTAATGGAGGGGCCGGAATTAACATAATACTCCAAGATGGAACACACATCAAAATCAAAGAAGGAGCAGGACAGATTTCGTCAAACTTCACTTGTGAACTGACAGCTATCTAGAAAGCCCTTGATATATGCCTTAACCAACCATCCCTGCATCAAGCAGAAGGAATTTTAATATACAGCGACTCCATATCCGCTCTAGAAGAAATTCAGAAGGGCAATACTAAAATCACACAGAAAATACACTCGTTACTTACCCAACTGGAACCATTGGAGAATAACTGCATTCTACAATGAATCCCTGCCCATGCTGGGATCAGGGGTAATGAAATGGCATTCGAATTGGCAAAGGAAGCCAGAAGGTTGAGCCAAAGGAAAGAACAAATGTCATTATTTGACGCTGATTCTTTGTCAAAATACAAGATAATTAAACGAAAAAATAAGAAAAGATCAAAATGCGAAATAAACTCTGAGAGAAAAATGACAAAAACTATAACAAGACTTAGAACAAAACACTATAAAGGAATGACAATACATCCAGATGGGACAAGAACCTATAGGGCATGCAACAATTGTCCTGGTGTGGAACTTACACCTACCCACATATTCTTATAGCCAGCAATGGCCGCAGCCTTGCAAAAATTAGACATAGACCCTGAGCAGCAGCTTTACACACCTAAGATAGTGGACATTGCTGCTGCTGTGATGGAGATACATGGATACATCTGAGGCTCTTTATTGGACACGACAACAACAACGGCATTCCAGAGTAAAATAAATTATCAGAGATAGATACATATTTTTCAAATGAATTAAAATAAATATAATCGATACTGAGTGAGAGTTGAATTAAAAATATTAGAAATTTATTATCTTCGGAAACAAACCGTATCTAAAATATCAATTTTCTTTTTGCTACATGTTTTAATTTGCATTTACCTATTTTACATATCTCTGATTGTATTTGAAAATCGTTAACCAATTCTTCATACTTTTGGCGAAGTGGTGTTTTATTAATTTGTTATTTGATATTATTAGGGTTCTTTCCTGGTATTCAAAAAGGAAAAATACGTGTCGTTCAATTATATTTTTCAATTTATCAAACAATTTGGCCGCTGAATATCTGAATCTGGTAGAGCGCCATCTGGTGAATAAAATTGTAACTAAAATCAATTTCGAATTTTTCATTATTTGCCATAAAAAATCCCATTGCATCCTGAACACAATGGTGTTTACCGCATTGCTCTAGCGCAAATATTCGCGGAGTTATTAATTTTTAAAGTTGTGCGGGACTTTTGGATCACCCTGTATTTTCTCACTGGATACCAAATTCATAAAAAAAAAAACAAATAAGCTGGCGTTGTCCTAGTAGTGCCTAACTAAAGGTTTTTACCAAACGAATATTATTTTATACTAAATAATTATAATTGTTTAAAATATCTTCACTACTAGTAATGCTATGTGTGTGATAGTATAATTCATTAACATATATTATTATCATAAACATATTAAATTATTATAAAAATACGCAAATTAGTCATATAATTTGCATATACCCGGAACGAAACTATGACTGCGAATTCTTTCACACCTAGTTCTAAATCCTATTATAGTGTCATTCAGATAAGTCAAGATAATGGAAGTGAATGCCAAATGAAAAACTACAGACTTTTTTGTTTTTGAATAGATTTAAAAAGTGAAATTCTATCAATGTTGTGAATATGTTGTACATATTATAAATATGTGTCAAAATTCTAAACTATTATAGAAGCGTATGATTCTTTTTGAAAATAAACAATATCTACTGCCCCCTTACTGCAATGGAAAAATTAATGGGAGGTCCTCGCATTAAATTTTCCATTGCAGTAAGGGGGCAGTAGATATTGTTTATTTTCAAAAAGAATCATACGCGTCTATAATAGTTTCGAATTTTGATAACAGATGGCGCGCTAATGCATCTCAATATATATATGTGTGTAAAATATATTGTAAATATTTGTATTAATAAAACTTCTATCTGGGTTCAGGAATATACCTGTATGATAACTTGGTGACAAAAATTGAAAGGAAATATAGAAATTAGTCCAGTCTCGACCTCTCCCGACCACATTTTTATAGAATTCCAGCCACTCATTACGCCAGCGAAACGGCTTCACCTTTTTTCCTTCGTTTGAAAGTAAATATACAAATTCTCTTTTCAGTCTATTCCTGACCATCACGACCACCTGGAAGTCTGATATTGTTTACAATTTCAATGTTAGTGTGATTGAATTTTATTCTATTAAATACCAGACTTATACGAGATACTTTTACTCATACGTGATCAGGAAGTATATTAAAAATCGGTCACAAAATTTAAAAGGAAATATAGCCTACAATACCAAGCACCCAGAAGTCTGAAATTTTGTCAACTTACAATGTGTCATCAGGTTTAAACAACTGTACCAAGTTTTCCAGACTTACAGATACTCTGTAAATATATTAAAAATCGGTCACAAAATTTGAAAGGAAATATAGAAAAAAAATTGCCTACAATACCAACCACCCAGAAGTCTGAAATTTTGGCCAACTTGCGATGTGTCTTCAGGTTTGAACAACTACCAAATTTTCCAAACTTATAGAGACTCTGTAAATATATTTAAAATCGATCACAAAATTTTAAAGGAAACATAGAAATTAGTTTATTCCCGTCCACCCAGACGTTTTAAATTTTGTCAACCTGTACCATACCGCTGTAATATTGCATTTTGTTCATGTTCCTGTTCCAAAATAACTATCAGGTACCACTCAAAAAGAGTAACCTAGCTGACGTTATTTACAATGAAAAATATTGTCACTGAATAATTATTTTTGAATACTCTGTTGTTTATCATCATAAATATTTGCATAGTCATCACCCCTTACCATGCTTGTAAATTACCACTTGAAAAATCAATTGACACATTTTGCAATATATAAGTTTAATTAATAAATTATTTATAATTAAGCTTTTGGAATACTTGTCTTCTCTACCGTGACAATATGAACAGGTTTTTACAGAAAAAAAGTGTACAATACGGGATTCGATCCTGGTTCATGGCTGTCGGAAACCGATGATTTTGTCAACCTGTATTGTCACCAGGTTTGAACAACTGTAACAAATTTCAGACTTATAGGTACTCTGTAAGTGTATTAAAAATTGATTACAAGATTTGTGTGGACAGACATGGAAGCAAGTCAAATAAAAACCTTTAAAAATAAAAAAGTTGCATCAGAATAATTTCATTTTTTAAATTACAGATGATGCGCTAATTCCTTATGTATATTTTTTATTCATCTTCTTTTAGAGAGGATGAAATTATATAATGCTATTCACTTTTTTAAAAATAGGAAGAATTTCTGAAATTATTGAACTGAAAATGAAAAATATTAGGAAAAGTTCTTAGCTCATCAGTAATGTGAACCTTCACATCAATTTCGCCAAATTAATCCACCAGATCTAAGCTATAACTTTTGTATATTGCTCATTCTGTTTATATTGCCACGTGGAAAATTAGGGAAGACCAACTTCGGGATGAGACAACAATTTATTTCAGGCAAGCACAAACTATGAGTGATAAATAAAAGATAAGCAAAATAGGGAAGTGTACAGAGTAGCAAAATATAAAAATAAAAATAATACTCTGCTAATAAAATAATAAATACTTTGTTACAATAAAGTCCACACTTTAATGGTTATTTTTGGTGATGGTTATACAACTCTGAAAAAAGGCTTCTGTGCGTGTCTGTAATTATAAAAATTTCACAAATATTTTTGCCTCTAGCACATCTATTCCGCTTAGAGGACGAGAAAACAAATGCAAAAGCCTTGTTTAGGAAACATAGATAAACAAATCATAAGACACTCTATATGTCACCCTGTATATATATAATCATGGTTGTTGTTGTTGTTGTCGTGTCCAATGAAGAGCCTCAGATGTCTTCATACATCTCTATCACAGCAGTCGCAATATCCTCTATCTTGGGTGTGTAAAGCTGCTGTTCTGGGTGCATGTCAATTTTCTGCAAGGTTGCAGCCATTGATAATCACGGTTATTTTTCCTAATTAAAATTATATGGGGAGCTTTTTCTGATTTATAAAAACAAATAACTCGGGTTGAATATATATTTTTCCACTCAGATAAGAGTTCGACTAAGTCTCCTATTATCTATTGCGGAGCCATAACAATAAAGTTTTGACGTTATCTTCTGGGACGATAAGATTGGGAATAGGTATCGGTTTTGCCATGGCTACGTCGGCTGATTTATCCCTATGTTGTTAATGTTAGATGTGTGAATTAAACGGATGTTGAAGGTTAACTAGTCTTAATACAAATACTTTTGACATAGCTACTAATTGAACTAAACTTCAGTCATACGAGTACTGGAGTGATACACAAGCCCAAAACAAGTGTGTCAAGGCAACTGTATTTTTTGAAGAAGCTTGATGTGTTTCTATATGAAATAAATTGTTCACTTGAAATACTGGAATATTAAATTATTTTTATTTGAGATATAAGCTTACTTAAAAAAAAGAAATATCCGTGTCACCCCGTTTTCAAACATATAAACGTACATACGCTTTTTATTTGGGCCATACACCCTATACAGTATTTTTGCAAATATGTATTACATTGTAAAATTGCGAAAGGATGGTATTAATTTATAGGCTCATCGAGGAGAGGCGGGTCGTCCCGGTTCTCTGATCAGAGAAGGAATCTCTGAAAAACAGAAATATTTTAAAAGTACTATGTACCTGCAGGAATATGGAAAATGGACTTTGTATTATGGATGAACGATAGAATTGCCCTGTTTAAAAATATATGTAAGATGAGAACCTATGCACTATGATTTGACAATATACGAGTATTAGTGTCCATCAGCTGTCCATCTTTAGTCATGCGCTCGTCCTCTATGATCTATACGCAGAGAGTGGTTTACTATATTTTATATAGACTTAAATAAATGTTACACTTGCCTTTGAGAGAAAGGAAATTTATCGAAAAATAGCTAGACATCGCGGGCATTCGACGGGGACATATAACCCCTAGAATCTACGCCCTAATGGACTTGGAGATTACAAGTATTTCAGTGTAGAGACTTAGTGCGATTGGTACAAATTTTAGTTCCGGCTGTGTTTGAGTAATACACGTGCCAATTTGTTTATGTGTATAGTGATTTTGAAATTTTAAAAATTATTATTATCCTTTATTTTAAATCTTCATTATCCCGCGTTATAGGGTAGTGATATAAATGTATATAACTAAATAAAATTGTATCTAAGAGGTAGTGAGACGTATTGTACCATCCTTAATTGAGATGTCATCTAGTGGTGTGAAAAACGAACTAATCTCGCCTGCTTTTTTTGTTGTTGTTTTGTTTCACTTTTGGCTAAATTTGGTTTTAAGCTTTAAAGTAGTATTCAAGTCTCACGAAAACTTTTGATATGATAGAAGAAAATTAAAATTTACTAGAAATTATTCAGTTATTTTTTTTAATCAACAGCAATTGAAAATACGAAGCTAAATGAATGAAAAGTTTATTGTGTAAATCTTCTTTCAAGAATATCTCTAACACATAATATAATATAATGTGATTGTAGAACGACATTTGAAAATAATACCGCATATGTTTCTTTTTTGAACGAAAAATCGAAATTTATTTTATGGAGAATACTTCATACTTCATTCCTAAGGTTAGAAATAATCGTTATTTCTCCTTAAAATAAATTTCGATTTTTCGTTCAAAAGAAACACATGCGGGATAAATGTCGTTCTACATCTCTAACTTATATTGGGAAATAATTTCTTTGGCAGTGTGCGTTTAAATACGAGCTTCATAGCTTCTTGAGGGAGACATTTTTCAAAGTTGATTGAAAGCCATCTCCGTTCAACAATGACTATGATCTAACACAATTTTATTTTGAGAGTGCAGAAAAAACAACTATAAATTTTTGATGAAACTAGTAAAATTCCAAAGCTAAAGTTCGAAAAAACAGTTTTAACTCCTAATTGAAGAAAGTTATTAAATATTTTTATTAAACATCAAGAATGTAACTTTCAAAAATATGTTTGTCTACTGAAGAGTGGGTTTTTAGTATTTAAAATCATTTAAATAAATTAGATATATAATTTTTGTTTATGTTCACATTTAAAATCAATCAGTATCTTCCCGGTAAAATATTATTTTTGTTTTTGATTGTGATCCTAAAATAAAAAAGCGCCTCGATAGCTCAAGTCCACCTCTTTATACATTGGTGTCCAAAATTGATTGAATGGACACTAAATGTAAATTTTTAAAACAACTATTATATTAATAATATAAAAATGTTTACACATCTAGCTTATTCTATATGCGATCAATCTATATTTATGGATTTAAATATATATGAAATATTTTAAATACTTCGAAAATACTTTTAAAAAATTAGTCAGAGAATATTAACTAAAAGGAATATGGATCAATAGGGTGTATTGTTACCTCTCTCTCAAACAGCTATACAATTCTCATGGACAGTTTCTAGGCTGATTAATAGGATCTTTGAAGTAGGGCTTATGAGGCAATAAATCCCATTCCTCCAAAAAAGAAATGTTGAGTTCGAGGATGGCTTTGGGAGAGATTGAAGAGCTGCAATGTGACTCTCTAACACATCCCAGACATGTCGGATTCAGGTCCGTTGGTATAGTTCGCCAATCCATCCTCTAAAAATCTTTGCTACCGAGGAAATCACTGACTCGCCTTGCCCTATGTGTACGAGCATGAACATAAACTTAAAGGTCAGTTACACCCATGAATGATTTTAAATAGGGCTAAAATATCTCGTTTCTACGACTTTACAAATAGAGCCAACCCAGTCCATGAGACCCCCTCCTTCAAAACTGTCTCTTTCTCTGAAGTTAGTTGGATGGAAGCGGGTTTTAGATTCTCTCCAGATAAAGAATCTTAGATCTTCAGTATCGAGACTTAATCTAGACTCGTCGCTGAAGAGAACATGGAGTAACTGATCCTGGGTTCAAGACTAATGCTCCTTTGGTACCAAATCAAGCGGGTTCTCCTGTGAGAAGGGTTGAAGGAAACGTATGATTTGTGGTCTTGCAAAGGCCATATTCAATTCGTTTTACAGTTTGTCTTGAAAGTATCGTTACAGAGGCACGTGGGAGCTAATTGGAGAGCTGAAGAGGCTGTCTCACTCCTATGGTACTAGCAGTCAAAGTGAGATAATGGACTTCTTGAGTTGTGATAGGTGTTTTCGATCCTACTCTGGTCTTCTGGTGATGGTGTTAATGTATTGTTTCTGGAGCTGGCAGGCCACCTATATGTTAACATTGAGCCATTTGTGGGGACTTCAGTCTGGGTTGACCTGCCTTCGATCTCTCAATTGTTCCACATCGTAAATTCTAAGATAAAATATTATACAAAGTTATTTTATTTCAGATTTATTCATTCAAATATCTACAACATTTTGAAAGTACAACAGTTATGATGTGCTAACAGAGAGAAACTTTATCTATAAAGGATAAAATTATCATAATTCTATATGACCACAAATTAAATTTTTGAAACAGCTAAATTTATCAGATCAATTTTGTATATATTCGCCCCCTTTTTTGTCCTTTAGCTTCAATAAATATAGATATTTATTTTTGTAAAACGTTTGCTTACCTAATATTAGAGATCAAGGTAAAATTACTATGCATTTTATGAAAAAAAGAAAGATTGGGGAAACAATTTACGCATATCTCAAAACTCGACATTCTGAATTCCATTCTCACTTGAGATCATAAATAATCTTTACTATAAAATCAAGTTTCAACTCCCAACTGTCTCCGAGTTGAAACTACGTCCCACAGACAGGCATCGCATTTATAAAGAGAAAGGAAAAAAAGAAAGGGAGGAGGAGAATTTAAAAATGGAAAATAACAATAATATTGTAGACAAGTATTTATTAATTTATTAACAGAGTATCCTTATTGATGTTTATATTTTGCTACTCTGTAAACTTCCCTCATTGCTTATCTTTTGTTTATCATTCATAGTTTGTGCTTGCCTTAAATAAATTGCTGTGTCATCCTGAAGTTTGTCTTCCCTAATTTTCCACATGACATTTTGGTGGAGATGCTGGGTAAATTAGGGAAGACAAAATTAAGATCGCCGAGAACATCTTGAGGCCATGGGTGCTGTGAACTACATTTTCAGAGACTGGCTCCAGGATTCAACCGCCGTGTCAAAGCTAAGACTTCCTTTCAAAATGACGATGTACCTATAGACGATACGATGACAAAGCCGCTCTTCACGCCGCAAGAAACAGGACGCAAAGTTACTAGGGACTAAGTTCCAAGATTTCGATGGAATCCTTGGCAGAAGCACGTCAGATCCATGTCAGTAACTACAATAATTGCAAGCCGTGGGTCACAGCTCCCATAAGGAAGGAGCTATGTAGCAAAGTATTTATTATTTTATTAACATATTATCATTTTTTATGTTTATATTTTGCTACTCTGTAAACTTCCCTCAATGCTTATCTTTTTATCATTCATAGTTTGTGCTTGCCTTGAATAAATTGCTGTGTCATCCTGAAGCTTGTCTTTCCTAATTTTCCACGTGGTAATATGTTTGAAATACACGCACACACACAAATGAATTTCCATTATTTGCATCGTAAAAATAATGTTAGTTTACTATTTAATATATGACGGAGTGACATAAACAACTGGCGTTTTTAATTTAATGATTTAAATACAATAGAGCTACATAATTTGGGTAAACTAACATCAGGAGGAGGCCATTTAAGTGATGTTACTTTTATAGTAAACTAGCCGAATGACCCGGGCAACGCCCGGGTTTTACCCGATTAAATGTTTTTATTCAAATACTATTCGTTACAATTATAAATTGGCACCGTGGATGTCACTTTTGTGAAACGTCCCGCTCCAAACTTTGTGTCTGAGAAGCGATATTTTTATAGAAAGATGATCTGGCTTTTGTTTTCTGCTCGAATGAATGTTTTTCTGTTAGAATTTTGTTCCTGCGTACAAAAAAAAAAAAAGAACTGGTTTCACCCGTGGTCTCTGCTTTTTGGAATTTTTCCCGATATAATTTTGTATATGATAATCAAACATAATACAACAATATTGTCGTGATCATTTTCTGACTAAAAACAACCTTTAATGCCCAGAGCCTGTCAATTTAAATTTTTCTTGCCTAAAAATGCGAAAAATATCTCTTCCAGATTTTTCTCTATGTCCTGTTAAAACACGTTTTACATGTACATTAGGTCAGCTGATATTACTTCCCATCTTCACCGCTAGAGGCGCTGCTTGCGAGCGAAAGGGTAAATTTTCAACGCAATTTGCAAATACTCGAAGAATATTCGGGATAGAGACCTGAAATTTTCACTATAAGTTTTTCCAGATTCTAATATATATACTGTTAAAATTTCAGTCAGATTAGTTACGTATTGTGGACGTGTATAGCCGACATAGAAACACACATACATACATACCCTAACTTTTATATATATAGGGATCTAAAATGTAACTCCCCAATTGCATTCCATATAAAATAAAATTTTAAATCAAGATTCATTAATATATTATTCAAATGTGTTCAAATTAGTATTGACTAACAAGCTATAATCTAGCGGTAATGATATAAAACAAAACAGAAACTCATCGGTTTGTATTCACCTTTGAAATTCTATATAGATATTTTACTTTTTAGACTATTATTACTTCACACACGCAATTGAATATAGCTTCACTTCCTTCCCTCATCCTGTATATAAGTGAATTTTTCCTGAATTCAAGTTGAATAGCATTCGATCCATTCTTTATTCCAGTCACACTCAACTATTATTATACTGTACTCTCTCTACTGAAATGAGGAAATAAAGGAGATCCTATCTCATTAGTAGTGAGCACTTTCTGTGTTTTTCCCATTTTAACCACCAGAATATCAAACTACAAATTCATTAATTAAAGTAATTGACAATAAAACCTCTGTCTCTTGTGTGTTGTGTGTGTGATTGCTTATATTAAATTGAAAGTGTGTGTGAACTCTTGTTGTATGTTAATTCACATAATAAACACGAGGACGGATACGAATTTTAAGGAAAATAGGGACTAGGAAAAAGAAGATGCGCTTAATGGAAATTTTGCGTATTTCAATTTTTGATATTTTGTAGTCCCCTCATCACAATAAATCCATAGCGTGACAAATATCATGGACGACACTCTTAATATATATTGAAATTCCTGACATCAGTAAATCAAAGGTTATGGTGTTTAGAAATGAAGGTCGAAATGCCCGATCGGATGTTTGGTTCTGGGGACAATTGCCTCTCACTATAACATCTAAATACACGTATCTGGGTTACCAGCTGACAGCGTCAAACTCAACTCAACAGGCGGCAAAGCATTTTAAAAACAAGGCGCTAAATGCTATTAATGCGGTCTGGGCAATATCGACTAAAACAAGAATCAACTCTATCAGATCCTCACTCAAGCTTCTAGACTCAATGGCTCTGTCAACCTTGCTCTACGCAGCTCCAATTTGGGCAAACAACCAAAAATACTTGGTTGACAAGGTACAAGACAATTTCTTACGGAGACTTTTAAATTTACCCAGATATACTCCTGGTTTTATTCTACGTATAGAGTGCGGAAGAACGTCACTGGGAGTTACGGTGCTGAAACTTACACTCGGGTTCTGGCTTAGAATTCTAAAAATGAACAGCAGCCGGCTCCCCTATATATGCTTAGCTCAACTATATGAGATATCAAAAAAAAAAAAAAAATAGAAATATATATATTGGACTTGCGGAAAGTTTGGCCAACATACTCAACTCAACAGGATTTTCTTGGTTAATTAACTGCAACGATGCAAGGATTATCCGGCAAGAAATACCATTAATAACTAAAATTGCAATAGAACAATCTATTCAAAGTGACCAGGCAAAAATAGAGAATTCTAAATTCTACCCTCACTATAAGTATCTACACAGTTCATTCCGAATTGCAAACTACTTAGCAACTTTCCATTCCCAGTAAAACGCTATATCGCACAACAGAGAATACTATATTCGTTTTTCAAGGAGAACCATACAAAAATTTTCAGGGAGGGTGATAAGATTTGTGATCTCTGCAAAGAAAATATGGAAACTGAACTATCTCATTATATCTATGAATGCCAAGATATTAGCGAGGAGAGAAGGACATTCTTTTCAACGGTAGACACCAGCCAACTTAGGTCAATCCAAATGATGTTAACCAGTGCCCAAATAAGTAGACTAGTTGCTCAGGCCCTATATAATTTTTACAAGGCAGTAGGTGTAAAGAGGGAGAAAAGAGAACTTGGAAGCTATTGTTCTTACACCTCAGAATGACGACGAAACATTGAGGGACCATCGTGTTGGTCGACGATGAGATTGCGGAGCAGGTGATATGGATGGCTGTGCTGGAGTAGACCTTCTTTTTGTGTCTGGATTCTATATTTATGGCGAAATAAATAACTTAGTCCCTATTTCTGCTCCGCGCTTATGAAATTGAAGACTTGGGGCGATGGCGTCGACCTTTCATATTAAATCTTACTTTTCCTTTTTACTAATAATTGTATATAGTTGCGCAACTAATGGTTTCCTGTGCTGCTCTTTTCCTGTTATTGCACCTTGTACGGAGAATCTGTATAAGACTAACGTCTTAATAAAGGCTTTGTGTGTGTGTGTGTGTGTGTGTGTGAAATTCCTGACATCTCTTAGTGCAGAGATATCTATTTTATGGTCAGCATCAAGTTACCAGAACGAAGAAAACCCAATTTGAATGAAGGATCTTAAAACTTCACAGTGTGGTTTATAGAAATTAAGTTAGAGAATAACATATACTAGAAATAAACGAATACAGTTCAAGTTCTGTGATTACCAAAAGTAAAAAGTCAACGCTAAAGCACAATCATTTATTTCTTATATAAGATATAATAATACAGAGGTGGGGGGGGGGGGAGGTTATTTAGAAGAGAGATTGTAGAGAATAAAACACAATGTACCAAGAATCAGATCTACTGGGATGTTGACTGAAGAGAATTCCCATCTCGACCTGGTGATCTGGACACAGACGAATGTTAAGTCACAATCTGGAGGTGAAACTTCAAATTTTATTCAATGACCAATAGAATGAATCTATTTTACATATAATCCTTAGCGCCCATCTGTATATATTATACATATAAAGATTTGACTACTTCAAATGAAAATCTATATGCTATTTGTGTAAATTGAAAAAATAATATACCAAGAAAATATTTTCAGCTACCATAAACACTCAGATAAATGGTAAATGTACACTATTTATAGTTTGAAATAGATTTAAATGGCTATAAATAAAGACGACTGGTTCATTCATCATATATTTAGTAAATAGGTAAACAAATTTAGCGAAACCTATAAACTCGCTAGCCGATTGCTATACATTTATTCACATTAAGTTCTAAACTCACGATGAGCGTTGTCAACACTATCTTTTTAAAGTTATAAATGTTCTTATTAAAAGGTGGTAGGTCTGAAAATTTTTCCCCGTTTTAATATATTTTAAGTAGTTTTTCCCTAAAATTTATTCTGATATATTTTTATTTCTACTTACTCACTCACGAAGACTATTCTATAATTTTGAGTATAAAATCATCTTGAATTAAGAAATTGCGATCACAGAAGCATTAATACTAAAGAAAGAACCGTCTTTTTTTTTGTGCGTGGGGGGGGTGAGGATGCTCAATAGAATCTCACATGATCGACTCTCTAAAACATGAAAATAACCATTCATTGGGGACTTAGTGAACTTAAAACAAACTATTTTCGATTTACCGAATGTGGTGATTTACCACAAAGCAAAAACAATAATAGCACATATTACTATACTCATACAAAAGAACCCATCCCCTTTTCAAAAGCAAAAAAAAAAATGCATTTGATCTTCTCTCAAGATGCCATAATATGTATAAACTACAGAATTGAGGAAGATAACGTACCTATCACGGTGGTTTACACAGTGGGAGCAACAAGGGCAGCAGCGCACATTGACTGGCAGAATAAATACGCCGCTTGGCACTTGGCAAGTGCCGGGACGACTGCGATCTGTGCCCCGGGGACGGTACCGAACACGGCGCCCGCAGCACTGAAGCAGGCAACGACCGCAGCAGTACAACCCGCGTAGCAGACTCCAGCACCGACAGGTCCACCGTGGGCCGAGGCCAGGAGAGCCAGGAGCAACGCAACTTTCAACATTGTTCTGTGCTACCGTTATGATAATCAACTGCTCATCTAATCTCTTCTGGTCATCTGATAATTTTGATAATATCAGATTTGATCACATGGTATTTCCAGCGTTCAATCAGAAGGACTGAATTAATCTTTCATAATCTTTAATCACAAGAACACATGAAACATACTATGGAAATCATGGTGTGTTTAGTTTTTTTATTTTGTGACAAATCATTTTCTTGTTCTAACAATACATACACTGTAAATTCACATGTTTACAGATGTAAAAATAGTTTGCTTTTGCATTTATACAAGTTGACAGAGATTAATTTGGCTAGTTGGACTCACAAGTGAGGTTGGAATTGTGAATCATTGGAATATATATATATATATTTTTGGTTAGAAAACTGATCAATGGGGAATTAAACCCAGGGTCCGACATGCTAAGACACAACGTGTTCTACTGAGGTGTGTGCAGAAGTTTTCCTTACTTATGTTCATTCCGAGAACTTTGATCAAATACCTCACCAATTATATTAATCAAAGTTTATCTGATGGTTAATTCCCTGGGGCAGAATAGATTGGGGATGGAAGGAACAGATAGGAAGGATAGCTGCGATATAAACAAGTCCGTACTTTTATGAAATTTGTACAATCAGTGCTGACCCAACAGTAGTAATTTTTCAGCATATATTCAATATTTTATGTACAGTTTTACAATTTAATTCATTATATTTTCTACTCATATTACCTCTCTTGTGTGTATTTTATAAATAATAATTTTGCTTTACATTAAATACAAGACACAATAAAAAAGCAATCAAACTTAAAAAAAAATCAAGAGTTAAAATTAAATTTTATAAAAGCTATATTATAATGAGGCCTAAACAACAAATAATATTGGGAACACTGGCAATAGCGTATCGAAAATATCATTGTAGGAAGATAAAGGTTCTTTGTTTATAGCTTGCGTTGGACTTTGTAATGTCGGATTTTGAACAAAGAGCTAACATAAAATATTTTGTTATAATTTAAATAAATATTTAACTGAGACATTATAATTGTGAAAGGAACCGTATGGAGATGAAACAATTTAAAAAACCTCAGTACATTTATGGTACATTAGGTTTTAAGATGGCCGTCAGAGTATTGTATTAAGGATAATCCAAGGTCAGGTCGCCCCTCAACTTCTAAGACGGAGCACAATATCTCCTAGGTTAGTGATTTTATTTATGCTGATAGAAAAATAACTATTGAAACACGATAAAGGAAATTGCTGTAATTTCATATGGAAGCTGCCAGAGCATTTTTATGAACATTTAAACATAGAAAAATGTTTACTGGCAATGCGTTTCTTTTTTAAATCTCTACAGACCTTACTGCAATGATATGATTTAATGAATGAGAGGGCTTGGCTCATCAGTAGTGAACCCTCTCAGCGGTTTCGCCAAATTAATCTCTAATAAATTTACTGGCAATGCGTTTCTTTTTTAAATCTCTACAGACCTTACATGCCCTCTCATTCATTAAATCATATCATTGCAGTAAGGTCTGTAGAGATTTAAAAAAGAAACGCATTGCCAGTAAATTTATTTGTGTAAAATTTTAACGATAGAGGGCAATAAAATTTAATAGAAAAATGTGTTGGTACTTTGTTCCACGACATCTAACTTACAACAAAAACAGAACAGATTGGAAATTTGTAGTGATTTATATAACTGAAAGTGCAATTAATAATTATGATCGAGATTTTAAAAATACAATAAAAACGGGAGTAAAACTTAGTGTTTTATTTATGATCTACACACCAAGAAACAATCACTTAAATAGCACACTCCGAGTTTTCTTTTGCAAAAAAATATATATTCTAGGCCGATCAAAGAGAAAAGTGATGTGCTTATTGTTATTTTTTCCTACCAAGAGAGAACTTCTATCAATAAAACACACAAATAAATATTTGTGCGCTTTAGAGATTCAATACGAAGGAAAAGGAACCAGATCTTTCACACACAGTTACAGCCATTAAAATTACTTCATGACAACGCCCCTGCCGATAAAGCCACCATGGTTATGGATTATTTAGCTAAGCACTGTGTGACTGTTTCATCACATCCTCCTTATTCCCCATACCTCTCCCCCTGTGATTTTTATTTTTTTAAATATCAAACTACATTAAAAGGAAGACTTTTGCGTCATCTAAAGACATTATTGAAAAAAAAAAAACGACGGCTGAAATAAAAAGGTTCTGAAAAATGGAATTTGAAAACGCTTTAAACGCTCCCGTCAAAATTAACGTCAAAACCTGACGCCATCTATTGACCGTCGCCGCAACTAGCGGCCTCGGTTCGGTGACAAAGCCACAACACCAGCTTTGGCAAACTGAGAAGCGTCCACCTAGAGACCATGGTTTGGGGCTAATGGCCCTCGTCAGTCTAGGGCGGACTTTATTCCATGAGATCCACAGGGGATCTAATGGAATCTTGACAATTTGCCAGAGAGGTGTTTAGCTGGCAAAGTGGCTGGGCCATACTTATGGCTAAAATATAGATGGAAATTTTGCCGGGAGGAAATTGATCTAAAGAGACAAGGGTCGCCTCTCCCGTCAAAATAGACGTCTAAAACCCCGCTAGTTTGCGGCCACGGTCAATAGATGGCGTCTGGTTTTAGACGTCTATTTTGACGGGAGAGGCGACCCTTGTCTCTTTATACGTATATATATATATGTAGTAATCCCGACGTGGAATGTACTGGGCAGTCGTGGTAGTGGGTGCGTGATGGGATTCCCGCACTGGGACAGCAAGAGACAGAGGCAGGTCTAGATGGTAACTCCAAGAAGGTAGAGGTAGACCACGGACGAAGGCAAGTCGAACCACGGGCGCCACGGATGCCCAAAGCCTACATCGCGGATAGGGGTGAGAGACCCGACCGTATGACGGCGTCGCTCTGAAAACAACTAACCAACTCTCTTTGTCCCAATCTTGGGGGGCTTTTATATGAGACGCTCGCAGATGGCGGCGAGTTCTGATTGGCTCCCATAAAATCACGCCACCTGTCAGGCGCCGGGTTGTTTATTACGTCTGGCCACCTGTTGACGGGGTGATTGTACTCATTATCATAAACACCTGTTCGTCTGGGTTATTGCGTCGTCTGGTCTACCTTTTACCTCTTTGTTTTATTTGTCATTTTGTTACAAGATCGATACATATTTTATATAGATATGGGGTTATGATAAATATTATAGGTTGTGTTCTATCTAATTCAAAATATACTACATATATATATATATATATATTTTTTTTTTTTTTAAAGGTTTGGTTGCTTTTTGATCGGACCTTGTAAATTTCCGCCTCATTCTAAAATGTAATATGCTTAAAATTCAGAATTTAAATTTGATATGCAAAAATGTTTCGTTAAAAAAATATTAGTTTACTATTTAAAATATGACGAAGTGACATAAACAACTGGAGTTTTCAATTTAATGATTTAAACACAATAGAGGAGAGATATTTTGATAAAATAACATCAGTGATGTGTTGATAAACAGGTTTACATCACACTTTCAGTAATAAACATGTTTGGGAGGAGTCCAATTAAGTGATGTTATTTTTCGTAAAACTAAGCTGTAACTCTCTTATTACATTCCATATGTGAAATATATTTTAAATAAATATTATATTATTATTTTATTCAGTTTTGTACAAATTTATTCTAAATAACAAATGTGTCTCTCTGTAATCTAGCGATAATGATATTAAACTGACTTCATCGCCTTTGTATTCCACACTTTGAAATTCTATATATACACTGGCACGCAAAATTAAAGGAACAACATATTATTTTATTTATCTCAAAATTTATTGAAAATTTATCAATCAAATTTTATGCACAAATTTATCATTCAATTATTGATTAAAATACCCGAAATCAAAGAATTCTAACACGTATTTTATGCAAATTAGCCGGTCAAGCAATGATCTTCTTGCAGTCAGTGCATAAATATCTTGGACATTGTTGTTAATATGGGGTGTGAACGCCTTTAACTGATAGACAGGCTCTACATCGGTGACCCATACTAAGAATTAGGGAGTTTATCAGCTCCTGTGGAATCGACGCCCACTCTTGTGTTAAGGCTGTTTCTAGCTCATGAGTGTTTCTAGGAGGGGGTTGGAGGGATTAGATCCGCCGTCCTAGGTTGTCCCATACATGCTCAATGGGATTTAGGTCTGGGGATCGAGCTGGCCAATTCATCCGAGCAATTGCATGGTTTTGGAGAAAAGTGTCGACCACACCAGCCCTATGTGGACGGACATTATCATTCATTAGAAGAGAAACTTTTCTGCCATTTACAATCACATGTGCTGCCAAGATCTCAGCCCGATACCTCTGTCCAGTCAGGGTTCCTTGCCGAAAAATATGGAGTGCTGTGCGACCGCCCAAGAAGATTCCAGACCAGACCATAAAACCTTGGCTTCTGTAGGGATCCCTTTCAACCATATTCTGGAGATTATTTCTGGTTCCTACCTCTCTCCAGACAAAGACCCGACAATAATCGCTGTTTATAGAGAATCTGAACTTATCAGTTAACATTACACGTCTTCATTCATTTGGATTCCAGGCGACATGTTGTCTGCACCAAATTTCTTTGCTCTCTTTGGGGTGGTGTCAATGGCACACAAAATATGGGTCATCGAGCATAGAGGCCCTTCATTTGAAGCCTTCTGCGTATTGTATCAGTTGTAATGGGAGAAAACCTTCTCTTCTAATGAATGATAATGCCCGTCCACATAGGGCTGATGTGGTCGACCCTTTTCTCCAAAACCATGCAATTGCTCGGATGAATTGGCCAGCTCAATATCCAGACCTAAATCCCAATGAGCATGTATGGGACAATCTAGGACCGCGGATCTCATCCCTCCAACCCCCTCCTAGAAACACTCAATAGCTAGAAACAGCCTTAACACAAGAATGGGCGTTGATTCCACAGGAGCTGTGATAAATTCCTTAATTCTTAGTATGGGTCGCAGATGTAGAGCCTGTCTATCAGTTAAAGGCGATCACACCCCATATTAACAACGATATTCAAGGTATTTATGCACTGACTGCAAGAAGATCATTGCTTGACTGGATAATTTGCACAAAATACGTGTTAGATTTCTATGATTTCGGGTATTTTAATCAATAATGGAATAATAAATTTGTGTATAAAATTTATCTCAAATTTTATTGAACATTATTCAATGAAAAAAAAAGTTGTTCCTTTAATTTTGCGGGCCAGTGTGTGTGTATATTTCCTTTTTTAAAATACTATTACTTCGCGTTTGATAAGTTTCACTTCCTTCCCTCATCCTTTATATTAGTGAATTTAATTATTCTTAAATTTCACCCACAAGTTTAACAGCATTCGATCCATTCTTTATTCCAGTCACACTCAACTATTATTCTACTGTACTCTTTCTACTGTAATGATGAAATAAAGGAGAGCCTATCTCATTAGTAATGAGCACTTTCTGTGTTTTTTCCATGTTTACCACCAGAATATCAAACTACAAATTCATTAATTAAAGTAATTGGCAATAAAACCTCTGTCTCTTGTGTGTGTGATTGTTTATATTAAATTGAATGTTTTGAACCTTTGTTAAATGTTAAATTCACTTGATAAACACGAGGCTTTTGACTGATACTAGAGAGGGAGAAGTTTTAAAGAGAAAGGTTTCAAGTTGAAAATATTAAGACTAGGAGAAAAAGGATACTTAAAGGGAATTTTTTCACATTTCAATTTTTTGATATTTTGTAATACCCTCATCAATAAATTCATAGCGTGGCAAACATCGTGGACAACTGTCTCATTATATAATAAATTCTTGACATCTCTTAGTGCAGAAATATTTATTTTATGGTCAACATTAAGTTACCAAACGAAGAAAAGGCCAATTTGAATCAAGGATCTTAAAAATTCAGTGTTTTCCCGCAATTAAATTAGAGAATTGCATATTGCCACGTGGAAAATTAGCAAAGATAAACTTCAGGATGACACAGCAATTTATTTAAGGCAAGAACAAACTATGAATGATAAACAAAAGATAAGCAATTAGGAAAGTTTACAGAGTAGCAAAATATTTTTTAAAATGATACTCTTTTAATAAAAAATAAATACTTTGCTACAATATACTAGAAGTAAAAGAAGACAGTTCAAGTTTTGTGATTGTCAAAAGTAAAAAGTCAACGCTAAAGCACAATCATTTATTTCTTATATAAGATATAATAATACAGAGGTGGGGGCGTTATATAGAAGAGAGATTGTAGAGAATAAAACACAATGTACAAAGAACCAGATCTACTGGGATGTTGACTGAAGAGAATTCCCATCTCGACCTGGTGATCTGGACACAGACGAATGTTGAGTCACAATCTGGAGGTGAAACTTCAAATTTTATTCAATGACCAATAGAATGAATCTATTTTACATATAATCCTTAGCGCCCATCTGTATATATTATAAATAACGAAGAAATATTTTGTGTGTGTCTTTGTTCTGAATACGTTTCCAAAATATTTGACCTACCGGGATGCAACTTTGACACAAAAAAGTGTTCAGTATGGAAGGATTTACAATCATAGTTTCAACCCTATAATTAGTTCAACAGCAGGATAATTTGCTTATTAAGTTTTTCTCTGTCTACGTTCCCGCGATATTCGATATTTCGATTATATATTCGATATAATTAGTGAAAGGATGTACTTGTTATATTTTCAACCCCTAATTATTGAATTATAAAGCAAAAATATTATGGAAAATATACAGTAGAAAAGCTCCTTGAGAGGAAATCCCCGCTAGACAGAATACATTTTTAAACACCAAAATTAACCTTTTTAATAATAAAAACTCTCCGGTAAGAGAACAATTTTCTTTAAAGTACACTTTAGTTCCACAACTAGGTGTTGTCCTTTATATAAAGGTTTTACTGTATTAATGAACTTTAATTTTCACTATTACACTAATATAAATAACAATAACCTACATTTTTTTTATAAATAATATGTTTGGACAAATTTAGAGTAAAAACATTTCAGCGTATATCTTCTACGAAACATTTGCAAAACATATTATAAATATGAATAAAGGACGTATTCAAATTGAGACACATTACTGAGAATCATTGCTTTCAAAATCCATAGCTGAGAAGATATGTTTTTCTTCTATTAATAAAGTATGTTAGGTTATGTATACTAGTGAACATTCATTGTCGAATTTAAATGAGAAGCCGTTTCATAATTCGAAGGGCTTGTTGAGAGCTTCTAGGAATAATTGTAAGCCATTGAAAGGGTAAATATTGCAAAAATAATATTCCCATGGGTATATAATAACATTTGAGAGAAAAATTCATCTAAGGAAGAGCTTGATGAAAAGTTATAATTTAAATAACTCAAGCTTTGAGTTTACCTTGAGTTATACCTATACCTTTGTTGTTGTTGTTGTTGTTGTCGTGTCCAAAGAAGAGTCTCAGATGTCTCCATGCATCTCCATCACAGCAGCAGCAATATCCACTATCTTGGGTGTGTAAAGCTGCTGCTCTGGGTCTAAGTCAATTTTCTGCAAGGCTGCGGCCATTGCTGGACATGAGAATATGTGAGTAGGTGTTAGTTCCACACCAGGACAGTTGTTGCATGCTTTATAAGTTCTTGAGCCATCTGGATGTATTGTCATTCCTTTATAGTGTTTTGTTCTAAGTCTTGTTATAGTTTTGGTCAGTTTTCTCTCAGAGTTTATTTCACATATTTGATCTTTTCTTATTTTTTGTTTGATTATCTTGTAATTTGCCAAAGCATCAGCGTCAAAAACTGACATTTGTTCTTTCCTTTGGCTCAACTTTCTGGCTTCCTTTGCCAATTCATCTGCCATTTCATTACCCTCGATCCCAACATGGGCAGGAATTCATTGTAGAATGCAGTTCTTCTCCAATGTTTCCAGTTGGGTAAGTAATGAGTGTATTTTCTGCGTGATTCTAGTATTGCCCTTCTGAATTGCTTCTAGAGCGGATCTGGAGTCGCTGTATATTATGATTCCTTCTGCTTGATGCAGGGATGGTTGGTTCAGGCATACATCAAGGGCTTTCCAGATAGCTGTCAGTTCACAAGTGAAGTTTGACGAAATCTTTCCTGCTCCTTCTTTGATTTTGATGTGTGTTCCATCTTGGAGTATTATGTTAATTCCGGCCCCTCCATTACTCAGGGTAAGGGGGGTCTGACCTATACCTTTGAGTTAACCTTTAAGACCTTCTACAGAAATATGGTTAATTATAACACCACCTCAATTGTGATACAAGCCTATATATATATATATTTCTTTTATAGATAACTAGACGAATGGCCCGGGCAACGCCCGGGTTTTACCCGAGTGCGTATATATTTTAAAAACGTTTTAATTCAAATACTATTCGTTACAATTATAAATTGGCGCCATGGATGTCACTCTTGTGAAACGTCCCGTTCCAAACTGTGTGTTTTATTTTTTTTTAATTGAAATACTATTCGTTACAATTATAAATTGGCGCCGTGGATGTCTCTCTTGTGAAACGTCCCGCCCCAAACTGTGTGTGTCTTGAAAATATAAAAATAAAAATGTGAATTTTCATAAAGATTTCATCATGTCGATTTTTTTTGCATTTCACCTACTAAATCGATAGAGATAATTACATTTGCAACATGAACTTAGGTATATTGACTAAATAGAAAACTGCATAGTAATAAAGATCATTTTTTTAAAGGCACCATATCGTTTGTTTTTTTCAATAAAATCGAAACAAAAATTGCCTTAAAAAAAGAAACATTCACGGTGATTTTGTCTTGCATTCGTTTATACAATCTATATATATAAAATTGAAGGTCTGTCTGTCTGTCTGTTTGTCTGTTTGTCTGTGGTCTGTGTGTACTCTATAGATTCAAAAACCGTACATCCAATTGCCGTGAAATTTTGGGATATTATTAGGCATATCCCCGGAAAGGTTTACGAAAAATAATATCTTGAATATCTTTAATATCCTTAGAGTTATTTGCAGATTTGTAGCTTTGACTCGCAATCAGCGCCACCATTGAGACGGAGATAGGCTTAAGTTTGCTGCTCCTGATGACCTTGGGTCTGCCCCACCCCGTGAGAGAATGGATTCGCCCGGCCGCTGGCCGACAGTCCGAGTACCCTCCGACCAATCAGGGCAGAGTTGGTGACACAGCTATGCCAAGTAGACAAGAAAAAAGCCTCGCGGGAGCTTGCCCAAGATGACCTCCGGGAACTTCGTCCATCTTCCATAAACGACCATGAATTTATTCAACCTTATCGAGTATTTTTCAAGGGACCGGGAAAAAATGTTCACTAGATAAAACGATGATTTTGTAATGTAGAAAATTAGGAAAGACAAAATTCAGAATGACACGGCACACAGGGACCGGGAAAAAATGATCACTTTATCAGTTTCAAATTATCAAAATATATCTATTTCTTTTTATAACTTTATAGAGAATTGTTTTAACAAATGTTCGTTAGACAGAACTTTACTCGGGTACCGATTAATATTGATTTTATTCAACTTATCGAGTATTTTTCAAGGGACCGGGAAAAAATGTTCACTTTATCGAGAGATTCGTTAGACAAACCTTTACTCGGGTAAAACACGGGCGAAGCCGGGTACATCCGCTAGTTATTATATATATTGGCATCATATATTAACTTTATGAACGGAAAAATATGTCCAGGGTAGCCTAGTGGTCATGGCATCTGCCCGGTAAGCGGAAGATCGTGGGTTCGATTCCCATCCCTCGACACTTTTTTATTTTATCCATTCTGACCAAAATCTATCCGTGAACTTCACACAGTGAACTTCACACAGACAGAATAAGGCAATTATATAAGTAGATGATGATGATTATGTTAGCATAATGAATTAGTCAGTATTCCCATGGTCTCCAGCGAAGAGGTGTGAATTGACTTTTTGAAAATATACATAATTATAAAGATAGAAGCTTCTATAGAAATGACTAAAATAAGCCGAAATAGCTCAGTTGGGAGAGCGTTAGACTGAAGATCTAAAGGTCCCTGTTTCGATCCCGGGTTTCGGCATCTTTTTTTAATATTTTAATTTTTTAAAACGATGACAGAATTGGTGACTCTGATGACTCTGACCAAAATCTATCCGTGAAATTCACACAGTGAACTTCACACAGACAGAATAAGGCAATTATATAAGTAGATTAGATAATGATAATGATTATAATGATAATGCGCGCGTTGATGACCAAAATCTATCCGTGAACTTCACACAGTGAACTTCACACAGACAGAATAAGGCAATTATATAAGTAGATAATAATAATTATTATCATCATTAGATAATGATAATGATCATAATGATGATGCGCGCGTTGATGACCAAAATCTATCCGTGAACCTCAGACAGTGAACTTCACACAGACAGAATAAGGCAATTATATAAGTAGATAATAATAATTATTATCATCATTAGATAATGATAATGATCATAATGATCATGCGCGCGTTGATGACCAAAATCTATCCGTGAACTTCAGACAGTGAACTTCACACAGACAGAATAAGGCAATTATATAAGTAGATAATCTATATTATTATATATAATTATTAGCTGTATATATACTGAATGCAATATTTAAATCAAAGATACAATTCTTTCATTGGCCTTGTAGAACGAGAGTGGTGTATGCGTGCTCGCATGTTTTAGTAATAAAACACAAACATCCTCGATAAAGAGAGGCGAGTTGCCCCTCGAAAAATTGGAACAATAAAATAATTGTAAATCCAATATATGCATCTTTTTTGAATATATATATATGTACCATTTGCACGATATACATAATGGAGATTGAATATAGAGAAAAATATGAAAATAAATAGATATATTTAGACACACATGAGAAAAACGGATATATAATGCAAAAGACTAATTTTAAACAAAGGTAGAAATAATTGCCAAATATTATGGCAGAACGACTGCACAATTGACACAACCGCCACCGGCCAAGAGAAAATAAATTAATAGAAATAAAATTAAAATTTCAAAAAATCAAAAGATATGACTGATTTCAAATGAAAATCTATATGCTATTTGTGTGAATTGAAAAAATAATATACCAAGAAGGCGAAAATAATTTTCAGCTATCATAAACAATAGGATGAATTGCAAATGTAAGTTATTTATAGTATAATTTAATATTTATATGGCTGAAAATACGGCTGGTACGCTAATCATATATTGAGTAAATAGGTTAAAAAATTAGCGAAACGTATAAACTCGCTAACCGATGATTCACATTCAGTTCTAAACTCACGATTAACGCTGTCAACACAAAGTTTTAAATGTTATTGTTAAATGGTGGTGGGTCTGAAACAAATTTCTCCGATTTAATGTATTTTAAATTGTTTTTAAAGTTTTTTTTATATATATTTTATTTCTACTTACTCACTCACGATGATTATTCTATCTTTTTGAGTGGAATACCATCTTAAATTTTGAAGAAATTGCAATTATAGAAGCATATTGCTTTCGCATGTAGCATTATTACTATAAAGAAAACCTTTTTTTTTTCGGAAATATTCAATAAAAAATCTCTCATTATCGACTCTAAAACATGAACACAACTATTCATTAGGAACTTGGTAAAATCCAAACGATTTATTCTTTATTTAACAAATGAGGTTACTCATCACAGGGGAAATAAGACTACCACAGATTACTGTATCCGTAAAAAAAGAAGGCCTCTCCTTTTTAAAAAGCAAAAAAAAGTATGATCTTCTCTCAAGATGCCCTAATATGTATAAATTACAGTATGATGCATTAGCGCATGGTGGATTAAACTGGCGAAACCGATGGAAGGGTTCATCACTGATGAGCCAGGCCCTCCCATTAATTTTTCCATTGCAGTAAGGGCAGTAGAAATTGTTTAATTTTTAAAAAAGAATCATAGGCGTCTATAATAGTTTCTGAATTACAGTATGTACATTGAGGAAGATAACTTACCTCTCAAGGTTGTTCACGGAGTGGGAACAAAAAGTGCAGCAACGCAGAAAGATTCACAAATTCCAAACGCCGCGTTACACTTGACCAGCGCCGGGACGGCAGCAATCTGTGCCCCGGGGACGGTACCGAACACGGCGCCCGCAGCGGCAAAGCAGGCAACGACCAGGGCAGCACAGCCCGCGTAGCACCCTCCAGCACCAACAGGTCCACCGTGGGCCGAGGCCAGGAGAGCCAGGAGCAACGCAACTTTCAACATTGTTCTGTGCTACCGTTATGATAATCAACTGCTCATCTAATCTCTTCTGGTCATCTGATACTTTTGATAATATCAGATTTGATCACATGGTATTTCCAGCGTTCAATCATATGAACTGAATTAATCTTTTATAATCTTTAATCAAAGCAACACATGACACATACTATGGAAATCATGGTGCGTTGTTTGTTTAGTTTTTTCTTGGGGGGGATTGCATTTTATAGATCTACATACACTGTAAATTCACTTTTAAAAAGGCATTGATGCTGTCAGATAAGATGGAGGAAACAGATATGAAGGATGGCTACAGTATGAACAAGATTGTATTTTTATGTGAATTTTGAATAATCAATCCTGTAAACCAACAGATATATTGTATCAAAATATTTATTATTTCATGTACAGATTTACAATTCATTATATTTTGATACTCTTTGAACTTCCTTCTTTACCTTTCTTGTATTCTATAAATAATTTTTCCGCTTTACATTAAATACAAGGTACGTTATAAAAAAGTAAAGAACCTTCTAACAATCACAAGAGTTGAAATCAAATTTAAAACAAAAGTTATTTCTGAAAGAAAACCTAAACAACAAATAAGACTGGCAATACTGGAAATAGCGCATGCGTAAATCTTTTTGTAGAAAGATAAAGGTTCTTTATTTATCGTTCGCATCAGATTTTGTAACGTAGGCTTTTGGACAAAAGCGATAACATAAGATTTTGTTTTATAAAAAAAAAATTACTCTCTGAGACAATAATTTTTTTAAATAAACCGTATGAAACAATTTTAAAAACTCAAGTACATTTCTGGTACAATAGATTTAAAGATGGCCGACAGAGTATCGGGGATGATCAGGGCGACTTCAACTTCGACAACGGAGCACAGCATTCACTAGGTTAGTGATTTAATTTATGTTAATAGAAAATTACTATAGAAACAATAGCGGAAATAGTTGGAATTTCATATGGAAGCTGCCAAAACATTGTTCATGAACATTTAAACATGAAAAACCTTGTGGTTACTTTGTTCCACGACATCTAACCGTACAACAAAAACAGAACAAATTAGAAATTTGTAGTGATTTAATTGAAAGTACAATTGATAATCTATATTACAAAAAAAAAAAACAATAATAACGGGAGATAAAACTTGCTGCCTTTTTTATGATTCACAAACAAAAAACACTCACTTGAATGGCACACTCCGAGTTCTCCTCGGAAAAAAAAGTTCGATTTGATCAAATTGAAAAGTGATGCCTATTATCTTTTACTTCCAAGGAGTTTTACATTATTAGTTTATTCCAGAGGGAACTTTTATCAATAAAAACACATACAAATAAATAATTGTGAGCTTTAAAGATTTAATACACACACAAAAACCTTTATTAAGGATCAAGGCCCATACAGGATTCTCCCAGTATAGCAATGGTTTTAATTGAACATAAATCAAGTACTATATACAATTCAGTATTAACATGAGCCCCCCCCCCCCCCCTCCCCAAAAAAAGAAAGAAAAATAAAAACAATTTCACATGTTTCTCATTCTTCTTGCCTCCTCACAAAATTTGTATGAATCTATTGCGTTGTGTCTACTTTTCACCGTTTCTGACAGCAGGGCATCTACTTATATATTTGCCTTATTCTGTTTGTCTGTTTGTCTGAAGCTCACGGATAGAATGCGCGCCCATTGGCTGCCAGCAAACACGTGACCTCCCTGCCCGCCCCCCCTCTAGACAACCCTGTTATCAGCTGTGTGATACATACACCTGTCTATAGCGGCCATTCTAGACAACCCTGTTATCAGCAGTGTGTTACATCCACCTGTCTATACAGACCACCCTGTCTATAGCGGTCACTTTAGGCAACCCTGTTATCAGCAGTGTGATACATACACCTGTCTATACAGACCACCCTGTCTATAGCGACCACTCTAGACAACCCTGTTATCAGCTGTGTGATACATCCACCTGTCTATACAGACCACCCTGTCAATAGCGACCACTCTAGACAACCCTGTTATCAGCTGTGTGATACATCCACCTGTCTATACAGACCACCTGTATATAGCGGCCATTCTAGAAAACCCTGTTATCAGCTGTGTGATACATACACCTGTCTATAGCGGCCACTCTAGACAACCCTGTTATCAGCTGTGTGATACATCCACCTGTCTATACAGACCACCCTGTCTATAGCGACCACTCTAGACAACCCTGTTATCAGCTGTGTGATACATCCACCTGTCTATACAGACCACCCTGTCTATAGCGGCCACTCTAGGCAACCCTATTATCAGCTGTGTGATACATCCACCTGTCTATACGGACCATCCTGTCTATAGCGACCACTCTAGACAACCCTATTATCAGCTGTGTGATACATCCACCTGTCTATACAGACCACCCTGTATATAGCGGCCATTCTAGATAACCCTGTTATCAGCTGTGTGATACATACACCTGTCTATAGCGGCCACCCAAGACAACCCTGTTATCGGCTGTGTGATACATACACCTGTCTATACAGACCACCCTGTATATAGCGGCCATTCTAGACAACCCTGTTATCGGCTGTGTGATACATACACCTGTCTATACAGACCACCCTGTCTATAGCGACCACCCAAGACAACGTTTTTAAAATATATTCGCACTCGGGTAAACCCCGGGCGTTGCCCGGGCCTTTCTTCTAGTAGAGTGATAAATGATTAGCGCTCGTATTATTAAAAAGTAATTTCCTTTCTTCATCCAGATGGTTGCAGGTAAATATAGTAAGTTAGTTCTGAGTCAAAATTATCCCTGCACAATACACATACGAGATTTTCTGATTTCATGATAAACTTTATTAACATCATGAAACGCGATATCCCAAACTCAGGGATATTTGCGTCAATGCCTTTCATTGCATTACAGCAATTCGGCTATATACAATCCTGTTCAATTCATTATTTTACATAAATTAACTAAAGAAAATTGTCCAAAGAGAAAAACAAACAACAAAGCAAAACACACAGAGCAAGCATCGCAGCTCTTTTTTTTTTTCTAAGATTCCTTCTCTTTTTTCCAACTCAAGAGAAAGTTGTATATATATTTACAAAATTGATCAAAATTTTTATACTTTTATTTTTTGTCTACAAATTCATCAAGCTGTCCAATACGACCAAATCTATTTTCCCTAAAATCCCGGAAAATTGGGCACTCCAGAAGTAGATGTCTCGCGCCTTGAATTTCACCTCCGCAGAAGCATCCTGGTTCCTTCACCGCGCCGATAGTTGCCAAAAAATTTCCCAAAATTGCCATGATCTGTAATGAATTGGATATTATAAAAATTTGGACGGAAAAATCTTGGAATTCCAAATACGAAAAAGCTTCTGAAAATTTCATTAGTATTCTCAAAAATTTCATTCATTTTTGCGTGTAAGAATGATTTGACTATACTTGGAGCATGGGGTTCGTAAGTAATTAGATCTTCAATGGACAGTTGAGCTAGATCAAATTTGATTATTCTGGATTCTATATAGTCTGTTAGGAGTGGAATTTTTGCCAAGCTATGCACACAGTTTGATGAGGTGGTTTTGTATGCTCTAACTGCCCATAAAATGATCTGGTACTGCATGGAGTTCAGTTTTTGGTTACAACGATTGTTTAAATATTTGAACCAAATTTCAGAACCGTATGCAAGTACAGGCCTAATGATTGTTTTAAATAAAGTTAACCTCTTTTGAGTATCTAAACCCCACATATTGCCACTTAGTGAACATAATAAATTTTTCATACGTCCTGCCTTACACAGAATATCATTAACATGCGGTGTAAAGTTAACTTTGTTTTTCCATTTATGATTAGAAAATTTCATTCCCAGAATTTTTACTTGCTTGACCGGCATTATTATATTGTTATTAACCTTAATAGGTATTTTTGTCTGTTATGTAGGTATAGCATATTAGTTTTCTCTGTACTGATCGTTAATTTATTTCTATTATACCATTGGATCACATAATTTAAGGTGTATTCATTTATATGGTCGTCAATAAAAAATGTAAACAAGATTCTTAATTGCGCAATGCATCGTTTGACCGAGAGTGGGAAGTCACTAGTTAAATAAAATTCTGCCATGGGACTGTATATAAATCCTTGTAATGCGGGTAAAATTTCCCATTCTCGTGTGGTCCACCTGTATAGATTGATCAATTGCTCTCCCGACAATCAAGGGAATTTCTCTCTGTGAAACCCTGTTATCGTTACAAAATTTGAGCCATGAAAATCCAGTCATGTTTAAAATATTGGTTAAAGTTCCAGTGATCCCATGTCTTGTTCCAACGATCTGGAAGTTTCCCAGAGTTGCGATAAACATATTGCTGGTAATCTAGTTTTTTCCATCTTTAGGATTTTAGGCCAGTACTTGAAAGATAGTTTCAACGCTATTACACCCAGTGAGACATTTCCGGTTTCAGCTCTAAGAATGTAGCCAGGGGTGTATTTTGGTAGATTCAGGTACCGGCGTATAAACGTGTCTTGGATGTTATATAGCGTTGTAGTATGATCGTTTGCCCATATCGGCGCAGCATAAAGCAAGGTCGATAGTACAATTGTACCCAAGAATTTCATTGATGGATGAAATGAATCCATCTTAGATTTGCTTAGAACTGACCATACGGCACCAATAGCTGCAAGCCCTTCACCCTTATAGTACGGTGTTACCTGGATGAACGAAATTGTAGTGGTGAGTGGATAGCCAAGATATTTCGATGTAACGGTCAAAGATCGTTGACTTTTAATACAAAAGAAAAGGAACCAGCTCTTTCAGTCACAGCAATGGAAGTTGCTTCATGACAACGCCCCTGCCCATAAAGCCACCATGGTTATGGATTATTTAGCTAAGCACTCTGTGACTGTTTTATCACATCCTTCTTATTCTCCAGACCTCTCCTCGTGTGATTTTTATTTTCCTAAGCTCAAGATTGCGTTAAAAGGAAGACGCGTTATTGTTTATTGAAAATGCGACAGCTGAGATAAACAAGCTCAGGAAAATGGAATGTGTAAAAATGTGTAGTATTGGAGGCTCCTTTTTAAAATAATTTTGATGGATAAAATGATTTACCTATATATTATATATATATTTTATCTTTAAGAAGTTCGGTTACTTTTTGATTGTACCTTTTAAATTGCCATTCTAACATGTTTTTTTTTTCTTATTTTCTACGTTACAATAATAACAAGGTGTTTATGACAATGTATGTGGTATCAATTCCCCTATAAAATGTCACATAAACACAATCACAATAAATATTACGAGAAGCCTATTTTGACACCAAAATCCGGGACAAACTTTCGTCCAAACTTTAAGTTTATCTAGTAGAAGAAAATGTGTGATTTCAAAACAAGGACATATAGAGAGAGGTCTTTATAGTCTTGATGGCAACTCATCTAAACTACGATCACAAACATGTATATTTGGTTCTAGAAATTTTCTACAGTAACAACCCCTATGTCACGTAGAATTTGTCATATATGTGGATGAATTGATGTTTCATTATGGTCTACCTTTGTTTTCGGAGATGGCACTCAATTATGCTAGGTGTATTGTGATGACTTATATTAATCTTCAAGTGTGGATTTAAAAGATAACATCATACCTTTACTATATTAAAGGGGCACGATTAGTTCTTTGAATACGGTTCTATAGACCTTATACGAGGGCGGTTCGATAAGTATCCGTTTTCGGAATAAAAAGTCGCCTTTAAAGAATATACACTTCTCCCAAATCCTTGTCATTTTTTAATCCCTAAAAATGAAATTGTTGAGGTTTCTAAAATACGCTTCAGACATGGATTTCTTATTTGAGCCAAATTTCACTTCCACTAGCCATTTATTCATGTTTGGGAACAAATAGAAAACAGATTAGGTCGGGTGAATATAGGAGGTGCGACAGCAATTCGTGTAGTTTAGCTGTGACTATTCCTAATGATTGTGATGATGCGTTGTCATGGTGAAAAAGCACTTTATCTTCTCTAAAGAAGTCGCTTTTACTTATCCCAAGTACAGGTGGTGCAGGCTTTGATATTTATGGTGGGTAGTTAGCGACTGCTTTACTGTAAGTGCATAGCATGTCCACACATGTTCGACCTGTACCCTTACAAGGATGCCTGGGCCTCGTTTAGATACTTTGTCTTCGAACTTTGTTTAATAACTCACTGCACTATTGTAGAGTTATAGTTTTAATAAGAGGTTCATGAAAATTACGCTTTCTCTTCATATCCCTTCCCCCCTCCAAAAAAAAAAGGTCTTCATAACTTCTCCAGCAGATGAGACCATCTTCGCTTTCTTTGGATCAGATATTTCCCGTAAGCAATCCAATGTTTTGATTATTTATTGACTCCAGGGTATAAAAATGAATAGAGGCATATCATCGATGGTAACAATATGTCGCAAAACAAAAACATTAAATCTTTCTTAAATGGTTGTAAACACTGCGCGTTTTGTAAGTCGCATCCGCTTGTTTCCACCCTGAGCCATCGCGACACTTATCAAGATAACAAAAGGTTTCCATAAAGGTCATCCAGCTTTGTTTTTTATTCTTATCATGTTTTTACCATCCAAAAATAAATCACTGAACACTATTGCTTTTACTCCTTCCTCCAATGCCTTCTTCTACTGAGGGTGGGTCACATGGTCTCTCTTCATACTTCCTGGTCCTCCGCCATCCTCTTCATCTCTTCGTAGATGTGTCGTCCAGTTCATTGTTTTAAATCCTCTGTGTATCCCTGTCGTCTCCTTCCCCTTGACATCTTCCCCTGGAGCTTTCCCTTCAACACTGTCAGCAATGTCTCTCCTTACTCCATCATAAGAAATGACTCGCTAAAATGAATACCAAATCAAAACAATTCCATTAATACACGAGGAATTTGGTCCCAATAAGGATGCAACGGCATGGTGATAACGTAAATTGCTTTAACAAGGCGATTTGTCCCTAAATACATTTACTTTTTGAACCACCATCGCAGCATATATCGTGGAGAACATCCATTATATATCCAGACAACTGACCAATTGGTGCGGCGATCTGTGCACTGTACCATCACTAATTTAACAACGCAGAGTAAAGGCCAGCTAGGTCAGGATCTCAAATCTCCAACACGTGTTTTCTCGCAGTTGAAATCCAGCATTCACTAGAAATAAAATAGGACACACAGCTCAACCTTCACAGTTCTTTGTTTGGCTATACGAGGTACAAGGTGGTCGTGTAAGGAAAATATTGAAAATATTAATAAGTCAGCGCTATAACATAAACCAATATTTTATTTAAAATAAAACACTTAGAATACATAGAGATAGTTTTGATAAAAGTGAGGTTGTCGATATTAAAACACAATGTACAAAGAGGCCGATCAACTGGGTTGGTAATGGATTCCCAACTCGACCTGGTGATCTGGAAGCAGACGAACGTTAAGTCAAATCTGGTAGTGAAGATTAAAATTTGTGTGGAGGCTTAAATGTACCAATATAATCAATCTCTTCTACATATAATCTCTAGCGCTAATTCTGATTCTTATGAGTAAAGAAAATGTTTGTTTGTGTTTAATCCGAATGCATTGTTACAGTATCTGACCTATCCAGATGATATTTTTCTATTATATACAGTAGGCTCCCAACATCGCTGCAGACTTCAGGAAGATGTCTTCTTCCGTCCAAGTGCCGTTCTTGCGCAGCCCGACTGCGACCTCGTTCAGACTACCCTCATCAACTGGTAAGGCGTACACGTCTATTTTTACGTTTAATATTTAATTTGTTTAATGATTATAGCTAAATTTTTACTTAATTTTAGTACATTAATATATATTATTAGATACTGTTAGGGTTTCTCTCTCTCTCTCTCTTTGGTTATTTATTTCTACTTGCTTACTCACAATGGCATTGCTATCATTTTGATCTATATAAGTGATATGCTAAAATATAAAGATATTTTGATATACATTTGGCTTTGCATGCAGCATTCAATAATAGTATAGAAAGAACCATCTTTCGGAATGCTCAAGAGAACCTTCCATGATGGAACCAAAAACGTTGATACTACTAGTCCTCCCTGGAGTGTGCGTCCATTGAAGTCTGGATAAAATTAGGGAAAGTTATTTTTATTTAACAAGTGTAGTTGCTCGGTGAGGTGATCGCTATTCATAGGACAAAGCAAGTCTATCGTAGAATACTTGTGCATCTGTGAAAAAAAGAACACCTCTCATTAAAAAATGTATTTTCAAAATGTATTTTGATATTTTCTTGTTTCTCTATCCTAATAAACAGAAAGTATGCACATTGAGGAACGTACCATACTTACAGTTTGTGTTACGGAGTGGGAGCGACAAGGGCAGCCACGCAAGCAGCCTCGCACGCTCCGAACGCCAGGTTGCACTTGACTAGAGCTGGCACGGCAGCGATCTGTGCCCCGGGAACTGTGCCGAACACGAAGCCCGCAGCACTGAAGCAGGCAACAGCCAAGGCAGCACAGCCCGCGTAGCACGTTCCAGCAATGAGCGGTCCACTGTGGGCCGAGGCCAGGAGTGCCAGGAGCACTGCAACTTTCAGCATTGTTCTGTTTAGTGTTCAGACAATCTAGTACTTATCTATTATCTCTTGGTCATGTGGTGCGTTTGGATATGTCGTCGCTCACGTGGTACCTCCTACGTTCAATCACAATGTCCGAAATTATCTACCTGAATTTTTCATTACTTATCTCAAGTACATGTAGTGTAGTTCATGGTAATCATAGTGGGTGTGTTCTGTTTTTAGAGGAGGGGGAGAGAGAGAGGGGGGGGGGAGTTAGAGTATTTTATTTTTTTATTTTTTTTTTAACTGCAATACCGTCTGCATTAGGTAAAATGAGGCTAAATTTGGCAGTCCATAAACATTAATTGACTACAAAAAAGTATTCAGAGATAAGTTTCGTCCTACCCATCTTTCTTCTTATATATAAAAGTCAATGTCTGTTTCGCGATAAACTCTAAACTACTGAACCAATTGGTACCAAATTTTGCATGTCGCTTTTTATAAACCTGAGGAAAATTTTCGGCTACATTTTGATTAGTATTTTTGGCTATTTATTTTATTCGTTTGAAGAACTTTTCTTACGCGGAGTAAATACGAGGCAAAGTAACAATACTAGGCCAATTAAGCGACCAATGAGCGTTCTTTCCAAGTTGCTTGCGTACTTTTTTTGAAATATCTTTTTATACGAGTGTTACTTTTTTTTACAAAAGTATTGAGTATTAAGAGAGAAATTTATATCACTAACTAAGTTACGGTAGGTGCACACAATGCAATTAAAAAAAAAAAAACTTTACAAAATTAGCGTTACTGTATGTAAATAATGGCTTTCGTATTTTTTCTATAAATTATTGTTCTGGCCTTTGTTTTCTTTTTTTAATATTAAAAAAAAAAACCTTTTAAAATGCATTCGCAGTCATTAGCAAACACATATGTTTGCCTAATTTCCATGTGCATTTTATTTTTTACCGAAAAATATTTACATGCCAGTATTTTGGATTAATTTTTTTTATAAACCTATTTTTTCTTATTCTTACTGAGAAGATGGGCATCACAGTCAAGATCCATCGCAGTCACTCACTCAACTCAGGCAATTTCAAGGGTTAATGCGCTGGGGCGGGTACCTCGGGGTTGGGTGGAAAAGCTGTCATTTATTTAAACTATATTGATTTTGAAACAACTAAATGGATTGCAAAAATAATCAAATACCTAAACACTAATATAATACAATTTTTGCCATCACACACACTTTTTGCCTATGGTTTATGTATTACTTCTGTATTGCTATTCTATGGCACTTTTACTATTTATTATTGATGTACTTTCAGTATGAAGGAAATTGCACTCGGGGAAATTCTCGGGCGAAGCCGTTCATTCGTCTAGTCTATATCTATATATATAAAATTGAATGTCTGTGTGTGTGTCTGTGTGTGTGTCCTCTATGGATTCGAAAACCATACATCCAATCGCCGTGAAATTTTGCGATATTATTAGGCGTATCCCCGGAAAGGTTTACGAAAAATAATATCTTGAATATCTTTAATATCCTCGCGTCTCGAGGCGGGTGCTCACGTGTCACTGTTAAAAACCTATTTGTTTTGGCTACATCTTTTCCCGTGGACTTAACGATAACTTTTCTAAAACTTATTTCAAATTTCATGTATAATTATTTTTACATCATTTAGTTTAGTATAATTATTTACTATAATTTCCTATCGTTCAATTATTATACTTTTTGTTCTTAAAGATTATTTAAGACAATAATCTTTAATTAGAAAGTGCTTTGCCAAAAGTTTGGAGTAGGCAGACCCCGTGCGAGAATGGATTCGCCCGGCCGCCGGCCGACAGTCAAAGTACCCACCGACCAATCAGGGCAGAGTTGGTGACACAGCTATGCCAAGTAGACAAGAAAAAAAGCCTCGCGGGAGCTTGCCCAAGATGACCTCCGGGAACTTCGTCCATCTTCCATAAACGACCATGAATTTATTCAACCTTATCGAGTATTTTTCAAGGGACCGGGAAAAAATGTTCACTAGATAAAACGATTTTGTAATGTAGAAAATTAGGAAAGACAAAATTCAGAATGACACGGCACACAGGGACCGGGAAAAAATGATCACTTTATCAGTTTCAAATTATCAAAATATATCTATTTCTTTTTATAAGTCTATAGAGAATTGTTTTAACAAATGTTCGTTGGACAGACCTTTACTCGGGTACCGATTAATATTGAATTTATTCAACTTATCGAGTATTTTTCAAGGGACCGGGAAAAAATGTTCACTTTATCGAGAGATTCGTTAGACAAACCTTTACTCGGGTAAAACACGGGCAAATGTTCGTTAGACAAACCTTTACTCGGGTAAAACCTCGGGCGAAGCCGGGTACGTCCGCTAGTCTATATATATAAAATTGAATGTCTGTGTGTCTGTGTGTGTGTCTGTGTGTGTGTCCTCTATGGATTCAAAAACCATACATCCAATCGCCGTGAAAATTTGGGATATTATTAGGCATATCCCCGGAAAGGTTTACGAAAAATAATTTCTTGAATATCTTAAATATCCTTAGAGTTATTTGCAGATTTGTAGCTTTAACTCGCAAGCGGGGAGCGGGTGACCTCCGGGAACTACGTCCATCTTCCATAAACGACCATGATTTTTTTCAACTTATCGAGTATTTTTCAAGGGACCGGGAAAATATGTAGATAAAACGATGATTTTGTAATGTAGAAAATTAGGAAAGACAAATTTCAGGATGACACGGCACACAGGGACCGGGAAAAATAATCACTTTATCAAGAGATTCACGACCATGATTTTATTCAACTTATCGAGTATTTTTTAAGGGACCGGGAAAATATGTTCACTAGATAAAACGATGATTTTGTAATGTAGAAAATTATGAAAGACAAAATTCAGGATGACAGGGCACACAGGGACCGGGGAAAATGTTAACTTTATCGAGAGATTCAAATTTACGAGTTTCAAATTATCAAAATATATCTTTTTTTTTAAGTTTATAGAGAATTGTTTTAACAAATGTTCGTTAGACAAACCTTTACTCGGGTAAAACCTCGGGCGAAGCCGGGTACGTCCGCTAGTATATATATAAATGAATGTCTGTCTGTGTGTGTGTACTCTATAGATTCAAAAACCATACATCCAATCGCCGTGAAATTTTGGGATATTATTAGGTATATCCCCGGAAAGGTTTTCGAAAAATAATTTCTTGAATATCTTGAATATCCTTAGAGTTATTTGCAGATTTGTATATTTAACTCGCAAGCAGCGCCACCATTGAGACGGAGATAGGCTTAAGTTTGCTGCTTCATCCCTGATGACCTTGGGTCATCGTGTGAGTCACAGCATGATGCTACAAAAACACTCTCTCTGGGGATTTTACGGCGTCAACAACCTGTAAGATTGCCTCTCTCATATATTATACTTTAAACATCTGCTAAAATAAAGCATTTTTCATTTGAAAGAGACTGCTCTCTTAACCCCCTTTAGACAACATTAAATGATATCCCGTGTCGTTTTTTTTTTTATGATTTGAGAGCCACCCCTCGCTTGAAGCAAATCCTTTAATCCCAAGAGACTGCGCGAAAGACTTGAACATGAAACCGCCGACGGAACGTTTTGTCCTCTACACTGACGAATCCACTTAACCAAACTCTGATCTCCGCACGTAGAGCGTGGGAATTTTGCACACAAGTCAAAGTTAGTTTTATCTTTCATCGACACGGCAATTTATTTGAGACAAGAATAATGATAAAATTCCAAGGCTAAGATACTATTCCTTTAACTTCAAATTACCGAGGGAACCAATTAATATTGCTTTTGTTCACCTCATCGAGTATTTTTTAAGGGACCGGGGAAAAATGTTCACTAGGTAAAACGATGATTTTGTAATGTATAAAATTAGGAAAGACAAATTTCAGGATCACACGGCACACAGGGACCGGGAAAAATTGTTCACTTTATCGAGCGATTCAAATTTACGAGTTTTAAATTATCAAAATATATCATTTTTTATATATAAGTTTATGGAGAATTGTTTTAACAAATGTTCGCTCAACTTATCGAGTATTTTTCGAGGGAACGGAAAAAATGTTCACTAGATGAAACGATGCTTTTGTAATGTAGAAAATTAGGAAAGACAAAATTCAGGATGACACGGCAATTTATTTGAGACAAGAATAATGATACAATTCCAAGGCAAAGGTACTATTCCTTTAACTTCCAATTACCGAGGGAACCAATTAATATTGATTTTATTCAACTCATCGAGTATTTTTCAAGGGACCGGGGAAAATGTTCACTAGATAAAACGATGATTTTGTAATGTATAAAATTAGGAAAGACAAAATTCAGGATGAAACGGCACACAGGGACCGGGAAAAATTGTTCACTTTATCGAGCGATTCAAATTTACGAGTTTTAAATTATCAAAATATATCTTTCTTTTTTATATATAAATTTATGGAGAATTGTTTTAACAAATGCTCGTTAGACAAACCTTTACTCGGGTAAAACCCGGGCGAAGCCGGGTACATCCGCTAGTATTCACATAAAATGTAACAGTACCTGTTAGTGCAGAGTATCGATAAAGAATAATTGGGAATATTAAATTCGAGCAGCCATATATCATCGATTCTCTTATTATTGATAGGAGCCCCAAATAGATAATAAACTTTCTCAATCTGAGAAAAAACACATTTATCGTGTCAAGAAGCAGTTTGATGCGGCCGAGAATGACAAAGAAACTGCAAGGGGTCAGCACTTACGTCGATCGGACAGGGAAGAGGCCAAGAATTTGTCAAAATGTCGAGGATAATATCGATGGAGACCCTAGGAAGAGCATGAGGGCCATAGTCGAAGATATGGCCGTTGGCCCTATGACCATTGTCGGAACTGTCCATGAGGACCTTGGTATAAAGTTCTATGCCATTCGGAATGGCAGTTACTGACTGAAAATATGAATGATAACAGAAAAGGAAAGGAGGACCTCAACAACCTGAAAAGATAACTCTTATGGCATGCAGCCATATTTGAGCAGGCCCTAAGAACGAGCGCTGAAATCTACATCAATGCCCTGGATACTGCAGTGAAGCCATAGATGAACATGGTGGCCACAGGAAGGAAGTATGTCTCCCAACAGGACTCAGCTACAGATCACAAGGTAAACTAGGCATAGGCATGGGGGTAATAATAAATTTGACCGAGACAAAAAGGTGAGTTTCAGGAAT
>CP092866.1:61806011-61855315 GCA_030710605.1 Cordylochernes scorpioides
ACTGATGAAGAGAAGGAGCAGGAGTTCCTCATTGAGGTCCTTAGGGTAGAACAGGCTGTGGGGCAACCAAGGATGTTAGCCGGGACCAAAAGCCAGAGTAACAGTGAACCCACCTGTTGCCAGTGTATCGCTTGGGCTTCCAGGGGTCTGAAGTCTTTTCCTGGTTGAACTGGTAACTCTGGTAGGTCTTCTGGCAGACCCCTCGCAGCAGGACTTCTGCCAGTTGCCGGGACAGGATCTGGCCAAGTACCACATCACTCTGTGTGTTTTGGGGAATCCTTCCATAATATTAACCCATCTAGAAATACAAGGTAATAATACTAAAAATCTAGAGCCAAATACAATAACAGCATTGTTACTGAAATCTTACACTGTATTTGGACTTGGTTTTATTACCTTGTAGTTCCAATCTATAATCCAAATTGTGCCTTATCATTTTACCCATCTAGTGAGCCTTGAAGAAATCAAAAATGATTTGAACTGACAAAACCCTCTGTAAAATACCCACTTCCAGGGAGACACCAAGAGTATCCAGGTTTTTTTCTAAGTGACCTCTCGGGGGAGGTTCAACTGTATTATTATGTAGCAGACATCTACCTATGACATTTTCTAGGATGTCAGAGAGATGTTTTCAATTAAAACTTGGTTGTTTCCTCAGTGATAAATTTTAACTTGAGCCCTCTGGTTGAGGCATTCACTTCCTGAATACAATACTCATCCTAAAAGATAATTGAAGATGTGTATAAAATACTTTGAAGTAACTAGATTGGAAAAAATTACGCCAACCTGTAAACAAAGTGATATCAATTTGACTATTCTTTTGGAATATGTTAGGGCCTATAAAACTATCCACTAGGAATGAATCAGTACATTTTATAATCAAATGGCAGGCTAGAATAGGATACAGCACAGCATCATAACCTGTTTTGGAAGGGGGAAATTTTGTGAATTCCTTGTATAAAAGGAGGAATTGAAGAAATAGACGTGGAACAAGAATAGTCCTCCAATAATGATTTAAGAAAAGCTGCGATAAACATGAAAAGGGAAGCCAGCGGGAAAGAAAGAAGTGATGATTGGTCTTAATGACATTTCTGGTTTATAGATTTTCGTGAAGCCATTTGATGTTTGCCTCAGTAATGGTATTGGGAACAAATATATTGAACACTTAGACTGAAATAATCTTTATTCTTTGCAATTTGCTTAGTTCGTTTTTGAATAGGTTATATGCTTGAGACCTTTCTGTTTCTGATATGGGAACAAAAGTGGCATCGTCTGAGAAGATTAGTTTAGTATGGCAATCTGACCTATCACTGTCTGTGATCTGATTGGGCTAAAGTTTAGTTATTTCCTGTTTTTCAAGCTTCTGGGTATAGAGGTAATGGCTCAAAGTACTAATGACCATCTGTCTGACTGTTTCAAACATGAGGTGTTATAATTAGCCCAAACTACTTCTTTAGAAGAAAGGTGTTAAAGCCCGAAAGATAGAAATAAGATTTATATATATGAGACTTATCTATATAGATGATTTTTGACCGATACTAGAGAGAGAGAGCAAGAGTGATACTAATTTTCAAATTCTAATATTATAAAATGCTTGTAAAAATACTGCAAATGCACCATTTTGTAGCTGGGTTCACTAGGAGCTATACTGCAGCATTGTGGAAACTAATGTGCTCTATTGTCTAGGACAGTGATGGACCGACTGTATTTGCCATGGAATTTGTCCATGGAAAATTTGCCACCAGAATCCTAGATAAGAAAACATCTAGAAGTATCTTCTATAAGACTAATGTGTCTTAATAAAGTTTTTTTTTTTTTATGGGAAAATTAGGGAATTATGAGAAAATTTCCACAAAGCAGGTTAATGCTAAAATTGCCAACTCACCTGCCGTAGGTTCTGTGTGGAGGAAGTCTCCACGGCATTCAGCATCCTACGGTATTGATCCACAGCTTTCTGCAGTTGTCTGCCACATACATTAGTTCCCAACAACCAACCTGAGATTGAGGTTATTCTATTGTCAAAACTATCTACCTTCATTCAACCTAGTGGTCTGGAGAAACACTAAGGAATGCCTAACCAATTATGTATGTTGTATCCGAAGGAGAAAAATATAAGATCTCTATTTGAATAAACTATAATTCAAACTCAAATTTAACTAGTTTTAAAATCTCAACTAAATTATCAAGTTTTTAATTCAAACAAATATACTTCAACTATAAGCACCTATACTTTGTGGTGTTAAAATAAAAAAGTTTGACTGTGTATTTCACTGTATCTTTTTTTTTTTATCTTCTAATATCTAACTTTTTGTTGCTCTATATAAGGTGCATAGTATAAACTATAACAATTTCAGAACAGGAAATTTCTGAAATTGGATAAGGATACTAAGCAAAGTGTGTGCATTGACACTCTCTGAAATAGCATCATCTATTAACTGTGAGTGTGAATGGTGGAAATGAAGAACCAACCAACCATAAAAAGGGCTGTTACAATGTCTACAAACATCCCACATGCTTCACTTACTTGGTGTCTTGCTACTTTTTTATGTTCATTAAAAAAAAAAAAGATATACAGTAAAACTAACACCTCTCTGCAAAGGACACCTACGTATTTGTAGAGCAAAGGTGTCCTTTAAAGAGAGGAGTCTTCTTATAGAGAGCTGATAATTAGTAAAAGAGGTAATTAAAGGCAATGAAACTGTCCTTTGTAGAGAGATGTCCTCTCATGAAGGAGGTTGTTCTATTGTATATTAAACTTGATACTCTGTGTTCTCTAAAACCTTCCACCCAGGAATCCATCTTGGTTAAAAAAAAAAAAAAAAGTTTATTAAACATACGTTTACAAAGTAAAGTAGAGGCTGACTGGCTGGCATTCATAGTTTTTTTAAGAAGCATACAAAGTAGTTTTACCAAAATAAAAAAAAAAGCAGAAAACTTATTTCTAATCCCTAAAATAACTACATATTAGAGTAGTCTATCCTAAAGATTGTTATAGTCATATATTGAACACTACACTAGAACTAAACTATCTAAAGGACAACACCTAGTTCCAGAGCCAGAGTTTCCTTTAGAGAGAGAGAGGTATCCAGAGAGAAGCTAAATAATAAAAAAGTGGTAATTTTGGCAAAGAAAACTGTCCTTCATAGAGGTTCCTTCTAGTTGAAGTGTCATCTAATGGAGAATCCACTGTATTTGATCCTGATAAGGCACAATTTGGATTATAGATTATAAACACAAGGTAATAAGACCAAATCCAAATAAATAAATAGTGTGTGACGTTTCAGTAACAGCGTTGTTACCATCTTCAGACAAAAGTACTGTTTCATTCAGTCATTGAGTACTTTTGTCTGAAGATGGTAACAACGCTGTAACCGAAATGTCACACACTATTTATTTGGATTTGGTCTTATTACCTTGTGTGTATTTGATCCTTTTCATCTTTCAGTGCCTCATTACAAATGACACTTCCAACCACACCAGTGAACAGGAGACACCATTGAAAAGCTGCATTCACTTTACACCATTCTATGATGAAGTGAAGCTTACATAGGCTAGATGACATATTGCTACAGCATGATTGCTATTTAGATTCTTCACTAGCTTTTAGAGTTTTCCTGTTGTTACAAAATTTAATTTTAAAATTATTTTCACTGATATTCAAAGAGATATTTGAAGATCTCTTTTATATTTAACATCACAATGCCTTTGCTCTTCTTTGGATGTTGGCATGTGGACCTCTCAGAGATTGAAGTCAAGAAATGACGAGAAAACCATCAGACCTGTAAGGGGAAAATATAAATAAACTTAATCAAACTAAAAGGTACAGCATAAAATCTCTTTAAAATGAACCAGGGATATATATATCAAACATTCCCTTATAACAAACCTAAAGTAATCCTCAAAATTGGCGAAATGATATGGCAAACCATGGTTGTAGAGAGCCAAAAGTTCAGTCTCATTTGGTAGGCTTTGCTATAGGGAGGTTTTACTGTAATTGTTTAATTCTTATTTCTATCTATTATTGGAACGATACAGAGAAGATTAGCATGGCCCCTGCGCAAGGATGACACGCAAAATCGTGAAACGTTCCATGTTTAAAAAAAAAAAATCTATCTATTGTTTAATGATATAAACTCTCTTTTGAAAGGGGTAAAAAATAAGTGAGGAGAATATTAAGGTTGGCAAACCCACTGTATAACAATATACAGTAAAACCCCGCTAATACGAACCCTGGATATAGCGAACCTTCCCCTATAACGAACCCACGGCGATTCCCAATTGCATTCCATTGAAAATACCATCGTTATAACGAACTTTGCGATTTTTTAAATAACGAACTACCCCTATAACGAACCTAATTTTGGTCCCAAAATGATAAAATCTATTAAAAATACTAGGCTTATAACGAACTTAAAATGATGATTTAAAAAAAAATTAAAACAACAAAATTTTGAGCATGTTTCAGTTCGCGGATCGCGATTTCAAAACAAAAAATTAGTGGCATTGTTTGTTTTCATTTCCATTCAATTTTGCTGTATGTTGCGTAAATTTTTACATATTATACTTTTATTTAATAGAATATCTTTGCATTCGACAATTTTGAAATAGAAGAAAAATACAAATGGCTTCCAAAATAAAGAAAAGGAACAAAGAATGGCGTTCTAAAAAAAAAAACAGTGGCAGCATGCTCTTTTAGAAGCGTTCTATATCAAGTTTAACCTAGGCTAAAACTTAATTCCAAATAATTTTAAAGCCAGAAATGGTTGGAATAGCAGGTTAAAAAACAAAATTTAATATACACTTAAGAAGAATATGTGGAAACTGGAATTGGAAGAAGAAGGGGGGGGGGGGGAACAGTTCCCCCAAGTTCCCCCGTGTCTCATGAGCCACAAACAAGAAAACTTATAAATTCTCAAAAACTACCACTACAGTTCTATTTTTAGAATGGAATTCTTGTTAGGTATATGACTCATTCAGGGTTCGCGGATATTCCTCCTGGCCGGTCGTTTTACCACCGATTTTGTGTTTGTAAATTGGCATTTTTTATTCACATTTTTCTGAATTGGATACTTTTGATTCATCCTCAATTGATTCAGAATACACGGAGCTTTATTCCTTTGATGGAAATAACGATATTTTAAGACAATTCTGATTTTCAAATTTTACTTTTCCCTTTCAAACAACAAGGTATTAGAGACATTTTTTTCAAATAAATTTAGTATTATATTATTTGAGAAAGATGTTCTAAAATACTCTTATACCTTTTAAATATATAATTAATAATGGGGATTTGGGTTAATTTTTAAAGAATACATAGGTTTATATATAAGCATGTATGCTAATGATAAGAAGAACCTATTATCAAATGACTTCTTTTGATATTCAGCATTACTGTGTAGAAATAGGTAAATATAGGGAATTAAAACAAAGTGATCATTATTAAGTGGCTGCCTTTTCCTGTTTGTATGGCTGTTTTTTAATTATACGGTCTAAAAATTTAGAAAAGTTTTAAAAAAACGGCCAAACCGTGGCTATAGTGAACCAAAAGCTCTGTCCCATTGGGGTTCACTATAGAGGGGTTTTACTGTATATAACTGCAATATGATCTGACAATGTAATTAGGTAGTAACACATATTCCAAGGAAAGCTCCAAATCCAAGGGTAAAATTCCACCATTGTATCACCAACTGACCCAGACTTGATGAAGAGGATGGGGGAGCGCTGCAGGGCCATCTCCAGCACAGGGCCAATGCGGAACTCTGTGTTGGGGGGCAGCGGGGAAGGGGTGAGGTGAGGGGGCAGTGTGCCCCCTGTCTGCCCCTGGGACTTCTCCATCTCTTGCAGGTACCGGAGGGCCAGGTCCCCGGCCCGGGTGAGGTTGTTGAGGACCTGGGAGTCCCGCTCCACGGCCTTGTACCTGCTGCTGGACTCCAGGGGGCATTTCTCCAGACACAGCCCTGTCACAGCTCTGAGTATCACATTGATAGCATCACTTAAGTAAATTGGATGTGATTTTCAGAGACTTCAGACAAAAGAACTTTTTTAAAAAAATTATCCCTAGTACACGCGGTACAGGTCATGATAATCATGGTGGGTAGTTAGTGACTGCTTTCACTGTAAGCGCACCACATGTCTACACATGTGAAAAGCAGTTCGACTTTGCACTTACAAATGTGCCAGAGCCCCATTTGGTTACTTGCACTCGCTGGTGGGGTTGGACTTTTGCAAGAATCGGGGGCCATTGGGGCATTTTTTATTAAATCAGAAAAAAGTGTCCAATGCAGGAATCGAACCCGGGTCCTAGTGGTCGAAAACCAAACAGTTTAACCAGCCTTCCACCGACCCCCCTTGACAAAAGAACTGAATGAATTATACCTTATCAGGAATCGCATTCTTATCAACAAATTTCTTCATTAATAAATATTTTTATAATTCACAAGCTTTAAAATTCAAATATTCTTCTACATTTTGTCAATGAAAATTCTAAAATATTATAGATGCGTATGATTCTTTTTTTTCTTCAAATTTCATAACAGATGGTGCGGTAATACATTTTGTTTATGTCTAAAATATTTTATACATTTTTGAAAATCCTTTACACACACCATATGACTGGACTCGAGCATATGTGTTTTTTGCTTGATTTCTGCTCTTTCTCAAAAATGTGTTTTGAAATTTTAAATATACTAATAATGAAACTTAATGTGCAGATTTATAGATTTCCTACAATCTCCATTGCCATGGATATTTAAGGAAGGTTGTTAGGATGTTTGTAGCAATGCAGCTCATCACAAATTTATATTACATGAAGATGAATGGATTTGATGAAGAAAGAGTTCTGGTAGGTTCTGATTAGTAAAAAGAAGAGGTATTGGACTGATGGACTGGATGGGAAGCTATGAAGAAATAAAGAGAAGAGTTCAGGATAAACAGAAGTGTATGGTGCCACTAGGACCTGATCAAGGATAAAGAAACTGAAGAAGAGAGATGAAATATAGGTACACAATTTGGCTTTGATTTTAAAATGGTCAAATTATAGTGTAATGTGTTGTTGGTGTTGAATTAAAATCAGTTGAGAGGTTATACTGGACATGAATAAAATAATTTCTGATGTCATATGAATACTTCATTAATAAAAATGACATTTTTTTCAAATAAAGCTTTTATTAAAATGTACTAAATAGGAGAAAATAAACATTTCAGATACCCCGCCATTGAACTATTGGATTTATAAGAGTCAAAATATGCTCATGTGCTCCAAATTTCAAACTTCTAGGTGGTCTTCATGTTAAAAATTAATCAAAAGAATTGAGTACAGACAGACAAGGAAGCAAGTTGAATAAAATATTTTTTTAAAATATATTATTTTATAAATCCCTGGCAATGACAACACCCACAACCCAGTTTCAGGATCTGCGCAGTAAAGTGCAGGTTTATTTCAACCAGCTACCATAGAATTCAAATCATTTAGTTTGAAAAAAGGCCATTTAGAAAAGGGACCTTTACACTTGTTTATTGGCAAAGAAGGTTGTTTCATCAGACTTGGAAACTGTGCCATGTGTCACAAATAATAAATAGAAAAAAACAATTGATAAGATTCCTTTGTTTGGTTGGACAGCCATGGCAACATCAATTACTTATTAAATCATAAATTATGATAGCACAGAGCTATTTTTTACTATAATTTATAAACATTACGTTATCTTATCTTTTTTTCATAACAAATTTATACAATCTCAAGCGAAAATTCAATTAAAAATGTAATTTTTTAAAACTATATAATTAGTCAAATTCCATTATTTGGGGACTTCTTGTTGGCTTTATAAAAATTAGAGCCAAATAATCAGGAACATTATTGATTAAAATAGATAAGAGAAGTCGGTGGACGAGTGGGTAACACCCTTGATTCCCGACAGTCATGAACTGGGATTAAATCCCACATTAACATTTTTTTTTAAATATGTAAATAACCTTCACATATTATTCACTGTTGCAAATATCATAAACTAGATTGCTCTTGTTGAGCAGTACCTAATAAAGTGATTTTGGAACCGATCTGATTAAAATAGAGTTTCTCTCTCTCTTTTTTTTTTAACCGAATACACACAGGAATTGATAATGATTTGAAATATCAAGAAAATGTTAAGGTAACAAGATCAAATCTCTATATAAGTAAATTATGATGTTGCTTATTTCCTGAGACAGAAGAAACTTTCATTGAGAAAGAAAGAAGGGTGCACCTGCTGTTGGTCTGGGAACCTGGAACTTGGTAAACTAATTCTACATGTGACATAGTAACCATGATTCCCTACCCAAATCCCTGGATACAATTAGGAACTAGGTTTTGGTAGCAGCCACTTGCTAGAGGTTCAATTTGGATGATGGATGGAGAGGCCATTCTCTAATAGAAGTTAATGGTGTGGAATTAGAAGATTTGAAGAGGCAAAGAGAATTGAGCAGAGATGTTACTCTAAATGAGGATATCCTATATGACACAAACCTTGAAAGACTTTCACTTAGAATTGATCTATTGGACTGTCTATAGCATGAGATATAAAGGCAGGTAAGAGCTAGTACCAAAATTTCAACATCCGAGTGTCTCCAACTGACCTTTGATGGCAAAGGACTCTGCCACCACCTTCATTAAGCGGTTGGAGAGCTGACGGCGGGCCAGGGCGTCGATGCCACTGCGGGTCAGGTTGGCCAGGGCCTCCTCATAGAACCCCTGGCAGTAGAGGAGCTTGGCCAGGAGTAGGTGGACATCCATGGCAAATTCCACCTGCACGCACATGGCCATTGTACGCCATGTGCAACACCGTGGTAGCACATGACACTGCTGCATATCATTCCTACTGTATAACTATTGTAGGAAGTGAACAAAACTCTGGCTGCATGATTTGGGGCCATTCTTTTTCTATACAATAGATGTGTAACACCACTCTGGAGGCTATAAGATTGCTGCATCATATTCCTTCACCAAGTCCAAGAAAACTGATGAAAGTGTGCAAAGAAGTCACAATTTAATAAAGATTGAACTATATTTATGATCTAAAGATTCTAAAAAAATAAATAATAAAAGCAAATGTATAAAAACAAAACTAATTGCAATGTACATCTTTATTTACATTGCAATTTGTCTTTTCAAAACTTTCATTATGATTGGACTATATGTCATCACAGAGATGATAGTTGAAGGCCTTATCATGGTAAGGACTTGTTTGAAGCTTGTCTCTAAAATTGAGAAGAGGGAACCAAACAACACACCAGAGTAACATTTGCCTAAACATAGGATGGAGATGAAAGAAAATGACCTGGAATGGATGAGATGAATAAGACACAACTGGGGATGAAACATGGATTTTTATAAGTATAACACGGAAACAAAACAGCAATTAAGACAGTGTATCAAGCAAGGTGAATGCAACCCAGGAAATCAAGGATGGCAACATCCAAAATTAAAGTTTCAGTTGTAACATACTTTGATGTGAAGGAGCCTGATCAATCCCTAAAGGTGGAAGTTTATCTGAGAGATTGTGGCAATTACAAGAGCCAGTTAGGAGGAAAAGTTCACAAAGATGAAAAACAAAAAGATTGGCTTCTTCACATTGATAATGTCCATCCACATACTGCAAGTTCCATTTTGAATTTAAATAATTCAATAATTAAATATTGTTGTTGTTTTTTATTATCCCCCTTGTGCAAAGATTACACAAATCCCAGTAATCCAATAATTCAATTTTACCAACTTCCCTGGACTTAACCTCCAATGAATTCTTGTACCCAAAGATCCGGTTACAATTAAAGGGAAAGAAACATAAAGGAGGGTTTAGTTTAATCTGAGAAAATTTTAAAACTTGTTTTGACAATTATTAAAACCATTTACCACAGAAGAAGACCACACACTTATTTATTTCTGCATTTATGAACATTCTTTAAAATTAATCTCATAACACCTTGTAACAATAAACTATTTAAAGCGGCGGGTTAAACCATTTGGTTTTCAACCGCTACGACCCGGGTTCGATTCCCGCATTGGACACTTTTTCTGTTTAAAAAAAAAAATGCTCCAATGGCCCCCGATTCTTGCAAAAGTCCAACCCCCACCAGCGAGTGCAAGAAACCAAACGGGCTCTGGCACATTTGTAAGTGAAAAGTCGAACTGCTTTTCACATGTGTAGACATGTGGTGCGCTTACAGTAAAAGCAGTCGCTAACTACCCACCATGATTTATCATGGCCTGTACCACGTGTACTAGGAATAAGCAAAAAAAAAAAACTATTTAAAGCTGTGCCATTTTAATTTATGATAAAGCACAATTATAGATTATAATAAAAGAAAATAAGACCTAATCCAAATAATTTATTAGTGTGTGACGTTTCGGCAACAACATTGTCACCATTCTTTTGTCTGATGATGGTGACAATGTTGTTGCCGAAACGTCACACACCAATAAATTATTTGGATTAGGTCTTATTTTCTTTTATAGTTTTAATTTATTATTAAGACTCTCTTGAAAATTCTACATCTCTTAATAAAAAAACTTAGTGGGAGAGGAGTGAAATATCTTGTGATTATCTATAATCCACAAATTGTACCTCATCTCTACCCGGGGGTAAGATTCTATGTTTCAGTGAAATAATGAAATATCCTCAGATGTGACCCCATTAAATCAGTAACTTGGTAAATCACACACCATATAAATCTGGAGCTGACTGCACTTCTAATAGTACAGAATAGCCTCTCTACTTCAACAACCCACTCTATTTCAACATACACTATAATCCAACCCTTCTTCAAATTCTCAACAATTTCTTAGCATTTTGATAAAGCACAATTTGGATTATAGATTATAATAAAATAAAATAAGACCTAATCCAAATAATTTAATAGTGTGTGACGTTTCGGCAACAGCTTTGTCACCATCATCATACAAAAGAATAAATTTATCATTTTATTCTTTTGTCTGATGATGGTGATAATGCTGTTGCTGAAACGTCACACACTATTAAATTATTTGGATTAGGTCTTATTTTCTTGAATCCTTAGCATTTTGTAATTCAACCCAAGATTGAATTTGAAAAGGGAGATTGGTTAGGATTTTATATTTAGTAGGTATTGAATTGAGGTTATTATATACTGTTTACATATTTGTTCTTTGTTGTAGCACCATTTGCATAGTATTGATTTTACATATTAGTGCTATAAATAGGACATGTAAATTAATTAAGCAGTCCAGAGTTAGGAGTTAAGTAGTTCAGAGCTTGTCAAGTTAGCTCTCAGTAGTCTTGTAATTTTAGACGCCTTATTTTCTATAGTAGTTTTAGCTAGGCAATAAAGAATAGTTAAACAAAAAAATGTCACAGGTTTCTTGAGATGAGTTCCTTTAGCTTTATTAAACATAATATCGAGCTTTCGGCCATCTCTACCCTTCTACAGGGGAGTACATAGAAATGGTGTTTCTATGTACTCCTGTAGAAGGGCAGAGATGGCCGAAAGCTCGAGATTACATTTAATAAAGCTAAAGGAACTCATCTCCAGAAACCCGTAACATTTGTTTGATTAATATATCCAGGATATTTAAATCAATTAATCAAAGATAATTGCTCAAGAGTTGGTTTGTGGTTAAAGTGCAGCAGTAACATAGAGTGTAATAAATAGAAAGAAATGTTCCCACAGTGGGAATGATACCTTGTTGCTGCCATCCAGACAGGCCTGGAGGTAGCGCTTAGCATCTGTGAGACCTGTTCTGGCCTTCTGGACATTGGTCTCAATGGGAGGGTGATCCTCTAGGTACTGCTCTAGCTTGCTCTCTCCAATCAGGAAGTTGGCTAGACTCTCTGCACACATCAGGGTTAACTCTAGCTGGCAGCACTCAGTTGAAGTCAACAATACACACTGTTCATGTATTGGACTCCTCACAGTATAAGAATAATACAAGGGACTTTCATTAAATTACCAGAATTTTAAAAAATCTGAAATAATACATGATCAAAATAAAAAATGATAAAGCACAATTTGGATTATAGATTATAGCTACAAGAAAATAAGACTTAATCTAAATAAATTAATAGTGTGTGACGTTTCGGTAACAGCATTGTTACCATCATCAGACAAATGAATAAATGATAAATAATCTAATGATGGTAACAACGCTGTTACCAAAACATCACACACTCTTAATTTATTTGGATTAGGTCTTATGTAGCAAAATAAAGAATATTTCTAGAAAATAATGCTTGTGGTTTTTTTAAGACTCAATGTCCACAAATATGTGCTTAGTTTTTGATCTATAGTCATATTTTAAAAAATGAAATCATTCCAGTAAAATGTAATGAGAGTACCTTTTACAAGACACAATAAACTAGCAGAATAAAACCAATTTTCTTTGGAAAGTTCAGTTCCATTAAGTGAATGGCACCTTTGAAGAATGGAGGGAGGAGGTAGGCCAAGGAAAGGTCTGAGATTATGTTGTTGTTTCTTATCCCCTTGTGTATAGATAACACGAATTCCATGAGTTCATGCTCCTCGAGCTGATTGATCTCATAGAATGGGGTGTAGCTTTCGTTTATCATGGCACCATGATAAAGGCACACTTTGGTGAAAGTCGGACTTTGCCTGTAGTTTGAGGCCATTCCTAACATGGAAGCAGACGCCTTTGCTGCCGACTCTAACATGAGTACAGACGCAGCTCCTCCGTATCCCTCCGTATTGCTGAGGTGTATCAACCGTGTCAGTTGAAGTCAGGATTTTTAAAGAGGTCTACTCCTCTTCTAACAATGCTGCTGTTTTGTGTGTTGTTGGTCCGCGACTGCTTATTTATCAGAGTTATTCTGCTTGTTTCGCAGCTGGCCTTCATATCTGAAGGTTGTTCCCCTATCCGCCACCTGGGGACACGCCCTATAGCAGTCAGCTCTGCCAAGGGGGTCTGAGATTAGAAAACACAGAGGTGAAGAGCATTGAGTAGAACAGAGTGAAATGGCAGTCTCCATGATGGCCAACTTATTGTTAATATATAAACATCATAAAAGGTTGATAATAGACTTCCTAATTGGCTTATATGTTGATGTTAGCCAATAACTGCTGGAAAAAAAAACACATTAGGGAATGTGGCCATCCCATTCAATATTAGAATTCCTTAAAATTCCATTGTTGTAAAGTAGCCATTGTTGTGGTTAAAATTTCCTTTTGCGGATAAATTAATCATTGTTGTGATGATAAGAGTTTCATTGCTATGGAAAAATCCATCATTGTTGTGGATAAAGTATTCATTGTTGCGGATAAATTTCATTGTTGTGGATAAAGTTTCATTGTTGACGATAAATTAGACATTTATATTGAAAAAAAGGAGAATACCTGAAACTGTGAAAGAAAATTAAATGTTTTTTCTTTCACAGTTTCAGGTATGCCCCATTTTTATATGAATAAATTTAATGATAAGGCACAATTTGGATTATAGATTATAAACACATGGTAATAAGACCAAATCCAAATAAATAAATAATGTGTGACATTTCGGTAACAGCGTTGTTACCGAAACGTCACACATTATTTATTTATTTGGATTTGGTCTTATTACCTTGTGAATAAATTTAATTGATCATCATTAACTATTTTGGCCACATATGGTCACTCCTATGTTTGTATCGAAAAGTGAAGGAAATTTACAAACGCTTATCATGATGGAAACAACATCTTTCATTCAATCATGAATGTCTCACAGTTTGTTTCATTCCACCTACCCATTGCACAATAAATTTATAAAGAGGGAGAAATTCCTTGAAATATTTTGAGAAAAAAAAAATTTTTTTTCTTTTACAAATCCAACTACACCCTTTTTTTCCTCCCATAAATATATTCGATGGATCACCTTTTGACTCAAACTAGTAATTGTTGTGGAAAAATTTTCATTGTTGTAGATAAATCAGCCATTGTTGTGAATATTCTTCTTCTTTCTTATCTCCACTCAATCATATTGGATATCAAGCTTGTAAAGCTTGAGACTTTTCATGGTGTCTGCTGGGGAAGAGTAGAGCTCATCAATGGATGAGTCAATACAGTCAATAATGTGCTTTGGGGTTGCAGGTTGAGAATTTCACTTAGGGAAAACCTTGCAACCATTCTGGAAAGTCATTGTCCGTAGATGACCAGACTTAAGTCTGGTAATCAAAGACTGTTGTTCTCTTGGGAGGACATAATTGTTGTGAATAAAGTTTCCTTGTTGCATAAAAGTAGTCATTATTTTAGATAAAGTTTTATTGTTGTAGAAAAATTAGTCAATGTTTTGGATCAAGTTTGATTGTTCTGGTTAAAAGTTCATTGTGTGGTAAAATTTCCATTGTTGTAGATAAATTAGCCATTGTTTCAGAAAAAGTAGCCATTGTTGTAGATAAAGTTTCATTGGTGTGGAAAGAGTCATCATTGCTACTATTAAAGTTTTGGCATGCTCTCCTTGCAGTGTATTGTTAGTAACTGCTGGTCCAGCATATTATAATGGCAGACCTCAGTCAGTTATACCTCTTAGAAAGTGGGAATTTCCCATAAATGTGTTTAACACATCCTAAAAGATTAACTCTGCGTAGCTTACTGGGTTGATAGGAAATATTAAATTGAGGGCTTGGTCCATCAGTAGAGAACCCTCTCAACCCACTTCGCCAAATTATTCTCCAGGCTGCTCTACTATTGGACTACATTTCTTATATAACCTGCATTTGTTGAAGAACACAGCTTAGGGGGGGTCTAAGGAACCTATAGACATATGCTTCTGCAGAGAGAGAAGTGTATATACAATATATAAGAAAATATATATTGAGCGATGCTCTTCCAAAAATATTATTTTATATTAAGGCTATTATTAGCAATTGGTAGATGGCAATTGAAATTATAATTTTCTAAAATATAGATTTAATATAAAATAATATTTGCAGAAGTGAGAATTGCTCCATGTATTTTCTAGTAATTATATGTATCAAAATTCAAAACTATTTTAAAGGCGTAAGATTCTTTTTGATATTAAACAATTTCTACTGCCCTTACTGCAATGGAAAAATTAATGAGAGGGCCTGGCTCATCAGTGGTGAACCCTCTCAGAGGTTTCGCCAGTTTAATCTACCATACCGCTGTTATATTGCATTTTTGGAACTTCCTTTTATAGTGATACTGTTGGTAGACTCTTTGAATGGGTATTTTAGAAGAATTATGGACATAAGCTTTGAGGACAGTAGAATTACATACATTTATAAATATATAATATGCTTCGAGCAATCGCTCTTCCGCAAATGCTAACAGTATCACTATAAAAGGAAGTTCCAAAAATGCAATATAACAGTGGTATGGTAGATTAAACTGGCGAAACCGCTGGGAGGGTTCACCACTGATGAGCCAGGCCCTCTCATTAATTTTTCCATTGCAGTAAGGGCAGTAGAAATTGTTTAATATCAAAAAGAATCTTACGCCTTTAAAATAGTTTTGAATTTTGATAACAGATGGCGCGCTAGTGCATCAAATTATATGTATGCACTCTGCACACACAGACATAGGTTCTCTAAACACCCCTATAAGCTGCCTTCTTTAGTAAATGCAGAGTATATAAGAAAGACAGTCCAATACAATAGTAGGGTGGTCAGGAGAATAATTTAGTGAAACTGCTGAGAGGGCTCACCACTGATGAGTCAACACCTCTCATTTAATAACTTCCATAATCACAGTAAGGTCTGCAGAGGTAATATTTGATATTATATATTAAGGAACATAGTTATTGGTTCTGAGTATGTTGCTCAACTGTAAGGTTTAAAGGAGGCAATCAAGATGTCGTGGAATGTTGAAGAAGTGTGTGTCCACCAAGATTTACACATTGTTGCTATTGAGTCCTGAGAAAATTCCTTCTTAAAGAGACCAACTTTGATCCTGTATTTGGTTCTAGAGGCCACATCTTGTCAGGGTGAAATGACATTTCATGATGGCAGTATTGGAGATGGAATTATAGTTATCTCTTCTTCTTTCTTATCTCCACTCAATCATATTAGGGTGTCAAGCTTGAGACTTTTGAAAAAGATATTTGACAACCATCAAGATTGGGTGAAATAGAATGTGTCTGCTTTTATCATTAAGACTGGGAGCACTACTCAGTGGTAGGCCGACTTAGCTCCAAAAGAAATGGCCGCCTCTGACATGAGGAACAGATGCCATATGTAGCCACTCCTAATATGGAGTACAAACGCTGCTCATCCTGTATCCCTGGATCAGGAGCCCTTACAGGGTACTATCAGCAGGGCCATCTGAGCCCAGGTTTTTTAGTGAGCTTGTTACTGCTCCCCCTCCTCCTTTTTCATCCGGGCTTGGGACTGGCAAAGGCGGAGTTAATTACAGGATGATGGGGCTCAGTATCCTCCTTAACTTAAACTGTGATTGGGCATACGTCTAGGTCAATGACAGAAATCTTTGTAAACAAACACTACATGATTGATGGCTAACCATTAATGACAGGTAAGAAGACAACATCACAAAGTGTAGTCAGCATTGATAAAGCACAATTTGGATTATAGATTATAGCTACAAGAAAATAAGACCTAATCCAAATAATTTAATAGTGTGTGACGTTTCAGTAATATCATTGTTACCATCATCAGACAAAAGAATAATCATTCTTTGTTCTGCTGTTACTGAAACGTCACACACTATTAAATTATTTGGATTAGGTTTTATTTTTCTTGTAGCTGTAGTCAGAATTGATGTTTACACAGTTTTTAAATGTTCCATAAATAAGAGATGGTGACCAAACTAATTAGACTTAGGAATATTTCCATTTTTCTCCATGTCCATTTTGTACCAACCATTAATTGTGACTGCTGTGATAGAGATGCATGGAGACATATGAGGCTCTTTTTTAGACACAACAACAAAAACAACAACCAGCTTGAAGACTTTTATATACAGTTCATAGAAAAATGCAATAAAATTTTATATAAAATAACCCATCTGATATAAATTTACATAGAGTTCCTGTTCTATGAGAAATTAACAAATTTAGAACAACTGAGGCTGAAAGTTTTATCTTTATTATCATTTATATTATAATAATTTATTTTGTTATCATTTCTTTGTTTCAGACAAACACACAATTATACAATTAGATATTGAGTAAAATTAATCAATTCTCCAAGGAAAATTTGTCTTTTCAAAACATTTTTATTATTCTCTAGCTTTGGGGTACGGACGCCCTTCTACAGGATGCCCTAAAAGTCAAATACCAGGTTTTCTCCTGTAGAAGGGCGTCCGTGCCCGAAAACTAGAGAATAATAAAAAATGATTTCAAAATACACTTTTCCCTGGAGCCTGATTAATTTTACTCGATATTGATGCAAGGGATTATTTTATAGAATAATCCGATATAGTTTTTAATTTCATAGTTTACATAGGTAGTGTTTAAATGAAACGATTTGGGTCGATTAAGCACCTTCACGACAATTTAGTAAAATTGACTATTGCTTTGGTATTAAGAAAGCTACCACAAAATAGAGACAATTAATAAAATATAAAAGACCTCAAGCCTATGTAAATAAAAAGAATTCCGAAAGTAAATAATACTTTAAAATGAGGTGTAAAACTATGATTTTATTTTAAAGGTGATTATTTACTGACCGAATCCTGTCTTTTTCTGTGTAAGTTGTTCGGCGAGTTCTTGTACTTTTTTCCAATTCGATTCTTCTCTACTTTTCTCTATTTCCCACTCGATCTTTACAGCCGTCTTTTGTTTGGACGCCATTTTGTAGACAAACTAACATGTTATCAGTATCTTTAAATGATGTAAACAAACAAATAGTTTTATTCATTATTTTATTTTGTTATAAAAATTATTTTAAAATATGAAATTTAATATTTGAAAGAAGTTAATTGAAAATTGAATTTTTGAAATTAAATAATTTTTCTAAAATTGTTTCTTCAAAATTAAACTTTTGGAATTCAATTTAAGTAGCGTGAATTTGAATTAAATATTTTAGATTTTAATTAACATGATTTAATTTTATTTACTAATTATTACTATTATTTGATTATTAGCCATTTTAATTTGTCATTCAAATTATTACAATAGTATTTACAAAGTGGAATTGAAATGTAAACCAGTTTTATATAGTATACTAGCGAACCCGACCACGCGTTGCTGTGGCTAAATTGTAATATGTTAAATTAACATTATACTAAACTATTCAGTACAGTAAAGTTAATATTCACTTATAAAGATAAAAATGTTTTAGCCGATCTAAAGCCCTACGGGATTGAGAATGGAACGTTACGTTAAAATTTGAAAGTGATTTTTATATATATAGATAATATAGCCCTTCATTGTAATCATTGATTATAATCACTGCATTAATAAATGTCAGTGAACTCGTTTATATTGTTGCACCAGGTTGCGGCTTGGCAGACTCCTCAGCCTTGATTCTCTCCTGTGCTGGGTCTTGCATCTTACCAGAGCGTGTTTCAACCATCCTACAAATTTATAAAAGGGAATAATGAGATAAGTCTACTTTATGTAGCCACCAGAATGATTTATTTATTTTCTCACATCAAAGAGAGCAGTGAAGTCACAGTGTACCTAAATACAAATGATAATAAATTAATAATCTGTTTTAAATAAATATCATAGAATATTTTATATAAAAATAAATAAATATATAATTTAAATTTCAAATATATTAAAACTAATATAAGAAATACGCCATTAATCATGATGTAACACTTCCCCCTCTCCAGAGGTCGTCACGTCCTCGTGATTGACCTCATCAATTCTTTCAAAATAGGGTTTGATTCTTGAGACATGGACAATCAATGGGTCTTGGCCAGGATTATCTTTTGGTTCAATTAAGTAATTTACGTTGGACAGCTTCTTTAATATTCTATATGGGCCAAAATATTTTCTCAGTAGTTTCTCACACTTTCCTATTTTCCTAATTGGTGTCCAAACTGCTACTAATTCTCCTGGTTCGTAGCTTCTTTCCATGTGTTTCTTGTCATAGTTCTTTTTCATTTTTTCTTGAGTCTTTATTGTGTTGTTAATAACTAATTTTCTTGTTCTGTTTATTTTGTCTAAGTGATGTTTTATGTATTCATCATAATCATCTTTGTCAATGTCCACCGAGATATTCCTGTCGTCCAAAAGAGACGTAGGTTCTCTTCCAAACATCAGGAAAAAGGGAGAATATCCTGTGGTTTCCTGAATTGTAGTATTGTAAGCGTGAGTGATGAATGGGAGTATTTCGTCCCAATTTTTCTGATCAGTGTTCACATACATACTGAGCATATTGATCAATGTTCTATTTAACCGCTCTGTCAATCCATTAGTCTGGGGATGATAGCTCGTTGTGAAGCAATGTTTAATCTTGCACGTTTTCATCACCTCTTTCATTAAATTACTGGTAAATTGAGAGCCTCTGTCACTAATAAGATATTGTGGGGCTCCGTGCCGAAGAAAAATATCCTCTACTAGAAATTTAGAAACTTCTTTCACTGTTGCTTCCGAGACTGCTCTTGTTTCTGCATATCTAGTGTAGTAGTCCGACAGCACGATTATCCATTTTTTCCTGTTTTTCGTAGATGGTAGTGGACCAACAAAGTCAATTCCAATTCTTTCGAAAGGAAAGTTGGCTGGGGGGATGGGCTGTAGTAGTCCAGAAGGTAATTGGTTTGAGCCTTTCCTACTTTGGCAAAGGTGACACGTCTTAACGAATTCTGAGACATCCTTTAGCATGGATGGCCAAAAGTATTTACTCTTTATTCGGTACATGGTTCTGGCGACGCCCAGATGGCCATTCGACATATGATTGTGATATTCTTTCATAATTTCTCTCTTTTTATTCTCTGGAACCACAAGCAACCACGCCCTGCCTTCAGGGTTCGGGTTTTTCTTAAAGAGGCATCCATCTTCTTCTTTAAAGTTTTGCGCAATTGATCGCCTGCTTCCATTAAGGTTTTTCTTAACACTTTCGATAAATTTATCCTCTTCGTCTGTTATTTGATTTAAAAATAGCCTTTCAAAATCCTCATCCCAATCAGTTTCTGGTAAGGGCCCCCTAGATAAGCCATCGGCGTCCAGATGCTTCTTTCCCGATTTATGTATTATATCGAAGTCATATTCTTGAATTTTCAATGCCCATCTTGCCAATCGACCTGTTGGATCCTTCAAGGTTTTGAGCCAGCATAAGGCGTGATGGTCTGTTACTATTTTAAAGTGTCTTCCATAAAGGTAGGGTCGTAATTTTGACATTGACCAGACAACGGCCAGACATTCTTTTTCAGTGGTTGAATAATTTTGCTCCGCTTTACTTAGGGTACGACTCAAATATGAGATCACCTTCTCTTCACCACCGATGTCTTGGACAAGTGTTGCACCTATGCCGATGTTGGACGCATCAGTATGAACATAAGTAGGTGCATTTGGATTGAAGTGACCTAAAATTGGTGGACTTAATAGTGCTGTTTTTAGGGTTTGAAACGCTTCCTCTTGTCTTTCTGTCCAGGTAAATGATACACTTTTTTTTATAAGGTTGGTCAAAGGGTCAGCAATTTTTGAAAAGTCTTTGATAAATTTTCTATAATATGAACACATTCCCAAAAAGGATTGTACTTCTTTGACCTTTTTGGGCCGAGGAAAATTTCTGACAGCTTTGATGTTATGTTCCGCGGGTTTTATACCATGTTTGCTCGTTATATAGCCGAGAATCTCCAATTCTTCAAAAGCAAATCGGCATTTTTTGTCGTTTAACCTTAAATTAGATTCACGAAAACATCTAAAAACAGCTTCAAGTCTTTTGAGGTGCGTTGGAAAATCCGGGCTATATATGATAACATCATCCAGATAACACAAACAAATTTGCCATCTCAGATTTCCAAGCATATTCTCCATATTTCTCTCAAAGGTAGCAGGCGCGTTACAAAGTCCAAAAGGCATCACGTTGAATTCATATAATCCATGCGCTGTAGTGAAAGCTGTTTTCTCTTTGTCTCTTTCTTCGACTTCAACTTGCCAATATCCAGATCTGAGGTCTATTGCTGAGAAGTGTGTAGATCCTTGGAGAGTATCCATAACTTCGTCTATTCTAGGGATCGGATAGACATCTTTTACCGTCACATTATTCAGTTTTCTGTAGTCCACACAAAATCTGTATTTACCATCTCGCTTCTTGACCAATATTACTGGAAAAGACCAGGGGCTAGAAGATGGCCTAATTATGCCTTCTGTAAGCATCTCGTCAATTTGCTCTTTTATAATATCTCGTTCTTTAGCACTTACCCGGTAAGGCTTGTGTTTAATTGGCTTCGCGTCTTCTGTGTCTATTCGATGTTTTGCCAAATTGGTTCTCCCTAATCTCGATGAAAAAAGATCTCCATACCTTTCTAAAACTTGTTTTAACTCCTTCTGTTCCTTTGGTGAAAGATTTTCGTTTATTTGGAATCTAGGTTCTTCGTTCTTTTCTACCTCTCTTTCTCGACTCACATTTATTTTCGCTGGACTACTTCCAAAAGCCAATGTTTGGTTTTTCATTATTTTTAACGGTCGAGGATACGGATTAGTTATCCAGATGTGTGTTTCCCTATTTATAACATTGATCAAGCTTCTTGCTAGACGAAGTCCATTTGTTTGAAACATTTTGCTGCTCTCTTCGATAATATATTCTCCATCCTCTGTTTCTACCAATGCCTTGATCAATTTCATGGAACATTCCGGTACAATGGAATCCTTGGCACTCTTTATTTTCAACATTTCAAAATTGATTTCGTCATGATTATTCGTCAAATCATATTTTATAGTTTCTTGCTTACAATCTATTTTTGCGTTCATTTTCTTAAGGAAATCTCTCCCAAGAATTAATGTCCGTAAATGCGTTTTCAATATCACAAAGTTGTGTGATAATGTTTCGTCATCAATTTTTATATTTAAAAATATACTTCCTACCATGTCCAATTTTTTTCCATCGGGTCCTGCACAAATTTTTGCGAGTTTACTTATACCATGGCCTGTATCGAGGGCCGTTCTGAGGTCGACCACTGAGAGGTCAGCACCTGTATCAACCAAAGCTTCAAAAGTCCCTATCTTGTCCACATTAATTTTTAATTTGTATTTAGGGTCCAACTTCTTGATTCCGTTTATGGTCGACTTGCTTTGATTGACAGATTCAGGCGCGACGCTTAGTTTAAATCTTCCAACACGGAATATCTATTCCGGGTAGGAATATTTGTCTGTGTGCTATGACATACATCAGCATAAAGCCGAGGTCCTGATTTCTCTGATGTTTCATTCATTTGGCATTTTTCTTCGACCTTCTCTTGGGTATCTGCTGGATCCTCTTCTAGGATTCTTATAAACTTGACCCTACAATAACGGGCCACGTGCCCTGGCTTGTTACATTTAAAGCAGATTGGTCTTCCATCTTCCGTCCTATTTTTGCTCACTTCTTGGCTTTTATTGTAAGTGTTTCTCTGAAGGTTTGGTTTCGGCACAAAGTTAGGATTATAAGGACGTCTAGGGGTAGAGGGCTGGGGAAAGTTGTTTCGATACTGTCTGGGGGTAGGAGGGGAGTCGTTCTTGTAATTATTGGAAACAGGGGCTAGGGGCCTGGAAGTGGTCTGGTAGTTTCGTGCGGCAGTCGGCGGCACATACCTCGATTGTTGTTGGGGTCTAGAATAGCGTGGACCGTTATATAGGTTTCTGGATTTCTCCACACGTTCCCGATACTTCTTTTCAAAATAATCCATTTTCTTGCACACGACAAGAAGGTCATCGGTCGTTTTAGGAGGGTTCAGGTAGAGCGCGAATGAGTACTCTTTTTTCAGTCCTCCAATAACATGTTCAATTTTTGTTTCTTCTTCCATTGCGGGGTCAACCTTGTTGCACAACACTAGAATGTCTTCCGCGAACCTGATTGCTGGTTCATTCCAGTGTTGCATTCTGTTGAGCTTCATTCTAAGTTCTTCTTTATTCGCGTCCAAAGAAAAATCCTGAATGAGGCGGATTTTAATATTTTCCCAGCTCGTGAAACTAGCTTTGTGTAAATTCAACCAGGTTTTAGCGCTTCCCGTCATGTTCATGGCGGCATAACGAGAGATAATGTAGTCTGCCCAATGGTACAAGAAGCCAATTTCTTCAAGAGATTCAATCCATGGGCGAGGGTCTTCCGTTCCATCATACTTGGGGATGTCGATGTTGGGATTCAGGACAACTGGGTCGGAACTAGCATCTCTACCAATTGTTGCACCAGGTTGCGGCTTGGCAGACTCCTCAGCCTTGATTCTCTCCTGTGCTGGGTCTTGCATCTTACCAGAGCGTGTTTCAACCATCCTACAAATTTATAAAAGGGAATAATGAGATAAGTCTACTTTATGTAGCCACCAGAATGATTTATTTATTTTCTCACATCAAAGAGAGCAGTGAAGTCACAGTGTACCTAAATACAAATGATAATAAATTAATAATCTGTTTTAAATAAATATCATAGAATATTTTATATAAAAATAAATAAATATATAATTTAAATTTCAAATATATTAAAACTAATATAAGAAATACGCCATTAATCATGATGTAACAATATGTATTGTTTTTTGTTTTCGAGATATTCTAATAGAACGTTCTCACATTTTCTGTAAAATATTTACATATGCACAAACACAGAATATAATCACTATGTCTTAATTTCGCTATAATTATTGTTATAAATATTATTCCAAAATAATTCGCCAGAAATCGTCCTGATAGTATACTAAACAACATCCCAAAGTTTCATGGCAAACATCTAAAATAAAATAATACTTTTAATACTTTGCTACAATATTAAAAAGAGGGGGGCTCAGGTGTTTAAAATGTAAAATGTGCTCTAAATAGTATTACATAGAGCCTTCATAACAAACATATTTAAAATAAACCAATCAAAATATAATAATGCTGTAAAAACAGACCTTGCTACAATAATATAAAAGAAACGAAAATAAAAAAGACACCCACGCTAGCCTCGAACCTAGGTTTGTTACAAATATTATTAAAAAATTGTTTATGTTAATTTTTATTTTAAAAAGCCTACATCTATATATATAAAAATGAATGTATGTCTGTTTGTCCTTTATGCCTGACCAAACCACTCATTGGATCGCCATGAAACTTTGGGAAGTTATTTAGTATAGTACTGGGAAGGTTTCTAGCAAATAAAATTTTTGAAATAACTTTTCGCCTAGATATAATCAAGATAAATATTCTAATTTATCTGTTATAATTCAACAATCTGCTCTAAATATTATCATGATGATACGATGATTTTGTAATGTAGAAAATTAGGAAAGACAAAATTCAGGATGACACGGCAATTTATTTGAGACAAGAATAATGATACAATTCCAAGGCAAGATACTATTCCTTTAACTTCCAATTACCGAGGGAACCAATTAATATTGATTTTATTCTACTTATCGAGTATTTTTTCAAGGGACCGGGAAAAAATGTTCACTTTATCGAGAGATTCGTTAGACAAACTTTTACTCGGGTAAAACCCGGGCGAAGCCGGGCGGGTCCGCTAGTTTTAAATAAATTAATATTTTTAATAATTTGCTACAATAATATAAAAGAAATGAAAAAAAAAAAACACCCACGCTGAGCCTCGAACCTAGGTTGCGGGGGTACGAAGCTGTGTACCTAACCTATAGGCTAAGCTTGACGTTACAAATAGGCTCATGCGAGGCTATTTTAGGCCATACGTCTGCCGCGAGGGGGCGCTGATTGCGAGTGAATTTACGTTTTATTGTAAATAAAAATGTAACGAAAGGTTATTTCTAAAGAGTAATTAGCCAGAAACCATCCCTGTAGTATACTAAACATCTTCCCAAAGTTTCATGACGATTGGTTGAGCGATGTAGAAGATTATCACTAACAGACGGACGGACGGACAAACATCCATTTTTATATATATAGATTTTATAGAGATAAGTATATTTTAAAAGTTACATTGTCTAAAGAGCGCTAAAAATATACTGGACCTCCTTAGAAGAGCTAAAGTTGTAGAATTGATTGAAATAAGGAGGCCCTATAGAATTATGAGCTAAGACATTATTATTTTTTTCTTAAAATTTATTTTTTTTAATTGCATGGGAGAGTAACATATACTTAGTCTAGCCATAAATATTGTTACAAACCAAATCAGTGATAAAATTTAATTTGACCGCGTGAAGTATTCAAAATACAATAGTTGTTATTTAAATATCTCGTGCACACGTGTTTAGAAAAAAATCGGAGTATATTTGTTTTTTGATAATGGATTGGGTGTAGCTGTAATAGCCTTACACAAGGTAGGCCAAAGTCCTTCATCCATTTTTAAACTTTTACAAAATTTGAATATTACGCGTCAATTTGTTTATCGAACCATTCAAAGGTTCAACAAGGCTGGCACTATTAATGACCTTGAAAGATCTGGTCGACCACGCGTGCAACGAACGCAAGCAGCTAAAAAAGCCATTAGCGAAAGAATTCGTCGAAATCCACGCCGCAAACAAAAGATCTTAGCAAAGCAGATGAATTTTGCTCCAAGAACCGTTTCCAGAATAATCAACGAAGACCTTGGACTGAGAGCTTTCAAACGACGCACAAGTCATTTGATAACCCCTGCTCTTAGAGATATTAGAAGGGTTAGATAAAAAATGTTGCTGGCGCGGCATGATGGTCGGTGGCATGAGAGAATTCTTTTCACAGACGAGAAATTTTTCACTATCGAGGAAAAGATTAATCGTCAGAATGATAGGATATATGCTCGTAGCTCTCTAGAAGCTTCTTTGAAAGTCAGAAGACTTGAAAAAAGTCACCATCCTTCTTCTGTCATGATTTGGTGGGGAGTTAGCTACCAAGGTGTAACAGATCTCCACTTCTGTGCCGAAGGGGTAAAAACTACAGCTAAAAACTATCAAGAAGATATTTTGGAACAAATAGTAAAGCCTCTGAATACAAAAATATTTAATGTAGAACATTGGATATTTCAACAAGATTCAGCTTCTGCTCACAAAGCTAAGTCAACTCAACAATGGTTGGAGACGAATGTTCCGAGTTCATAAAGGCCAAGCTCTGATTTAAACCCCCTTGATTACAGTTTGTCGGCATATTTAGAATAGAAGGTGTGCTCTAAAAGATTACATAATTTTGATCAATTGAAATCAGCATTGGTGAGAGCAATGAAATAAATACCCTTAGAAAAGGTGTGTGCCGCCATAGATCAGTGGCCCAAACGTTTGAGATCCTGTGTCAAAAATAAGGGAGGACATTTTGAATGATTGTATATATTTAAAATCTATGTCCTATTAGCTAATAAAATATGTATTTATATATTCCATTAGTTTTTGTTCTTAATCATTTAATTTGCAAAATTGTTTGTAACACAATTTATGGCTAGACTGTGCATATGGTATATGGTTGGGAGGGGGCGGGTGACTCGTTACACAGAGTTCGCAATACTTCATAGTGGTGTATCAGAAACTTCTTTTTGGAAAATGCATCTTGCTTGAGCTTTCTGAAAAGATAAGTTTGATAGCGCCATCGCAAGGCTTTTCCCTGAACAAAAGTCATACAGCTCGCATTTCTTCTTCTCCTTGCATCATTTCAGGATCGAAAATCCTTGGAATAAACTTTAATATTTCATCACTGTTAGACTGTTCTAAATACCATCATACCTCTGAAAACAGCAGTCTGCGGATTGGCCATTCATACATTTTTGAAGTTGTTGGGGTTCAAGTCCTGCCTTCAAGCTGAAAGATTTTGGAGTCTGGCGGACGCGAATATGTCAGAACGGGACAACTTCTCTCTTTACCATTTTCTTCAGTTTCTTATACCCGTCTGTCATATCCCTCAATTTTTCTATCTTAGCATCTAACCCCCATAAGTTCCAGCTGTTCTTTGCATATAGCAGAGTTTTCTTAACTGAACATTGTATTTAAATATATGAAATATCTATACACACATACTAAAAAATGGGCGCCAGTGGTTGCTGAAGCGCGAACCACAAATTTATTCTTCTATAGCACATGTAGAGATCTATAGACTGAACCTGCTAGCAATAAAGTTGTATGTGTGTGTCAAAGAGGGAATTAACCGCTCCTTTTCAGTTCAACAAATTTTATTCATCAACAGAGATAAAATGTCTGTGCATATAAAAAAAGTAAAATAAAACAAATATAAATAAAGGAGAGAAGTCATTTACTATATATAATAATATACAAAAAATTAGAGGGGATAAAATATTCTTTAAAAATTCATTAATGAAGATATTTATGAATTTTTAAATTATATGATTGCAAAAAAAAAAAAAAAAAAAACCTGAACATGGTGAAACCTAAGCATTTTAGGGTCTGCTTCGAAAAGGTTCTGAGCTTGTGGGGGTTCTGGCATTCTGCTTGAAGATGGTGATGTGATCAGCCACCATGGGTCTGTGGCTTGCCCAAAGGTAGGGGCATTTAGGCAGAGTCCATGCTGGACTATGGCTTGGTTCTGGTAGGTTCAAGTCAGCCACCATCGATCAATGTGGCTTGACCACAAGGAAGGGATATTTGAGTGCATATCAAACTCTGACTAGATACTGTCAAGGCTGAAGGCTTCAAGTTCCATCCATACCTCAGTCACTAGAACTTTCAGCTTTGAAGGGAAAGAGTGGAATCGATCATGGTTAGGTAGAGTTTGGGATGATTCGTGATATACTTATATGCATTATAAAGGTTACGAAGGTGTCCTGACAAAGCCGCTATCAATGGATTGTTATGGAAAGAAGGAGAGAACTTTAATTCACATAAATACAAATAACTTAGTCCCTATTTCTGCTACGCGCTTATGGAATTAAAGACTTGGGGCGATGGCGTCGACCTTTCATATTAAATCTTACTTTTCCTTATTACTAATAATTGTATATAGTTGCGGAACTACTGGTTTCCTGTGCTGCTCTTTTCCTGATATTGCACCTTGTACGGAGAATCTGTATAAGACTAATGTCTTAATAAAGGCTTTGTGTGTGTGTGTGTGTAATTCACATAGATACAAAAATTCTTTATTCACCATTTATTCTAATTGATGACTTATAGAAATTTTTTGAATTTGTAACTATATTTTAAAAATATAACATAGCAAATGCTAATCAAATATCACACCAGAATTTGATTTAATACCTTATTTCGAAAACTTCATAGGTGTGTTAAAAAGGTATCGCGACTTTTGTGTTTTTTCAAAAATTATTTATTTATTCATGAATACCTATTTTGTCCCCTTCAAAGTAATCCCCATGAGATATTATACACTTGTGCCAACGGTTTTTCCAATCTTCGAAGCACTTCAAAAAATCCTTTTTTAAAAATCTTTTTCAGCTCCTCCTTCGATGCCGTCTTTATCTCGTCAAGCGTAGCGTAACGTCGTCCTTTCATGGGTCTCTTCAGTTTAGGGAACAAGAAAAAGTCACAGGGGGCCAGATCTGGGGAATACGGTGGCTGCGGCATCATTAGTGTGTTGTTTTTGGCCAAAAAGTCGCGCACAAGCAACGATGTGTGAGCAGGGGCGTTATCGTGGTGCAAAAGCCAATTTTGGTTCTTCCACAAATCCGGGCGTTTCTGGCGGATTGCTTCGCGCAAATTGCGCATAACTTGCAGGTAATATTCCTTATTGACCGTTCTACCCTGTGGCAAGAACTCATGATGCACCACGCCCCTGCAATCGAAGAAAACTGTCAGCAAAACTTTCACATTCGACCGAACTTGGCGCGCTTTTTTCGGTCTTGGTTCGTGCGGCAGCTTCCATTGAGATGATTGAGCTTTGGTTTCCACGTCATAACCATAAACCCACGCTTCGTCACCAGTTATGACCCTCTGGAGCAAATTTGGGTCGTCGCGGACAGAGTCCAACAACTCATTAGCAATGTTCATGCGATGCTGTTTTTGGTCGCAATTGAGCAATTTTGGTACGAATTTCGCGGCGACCCGTCTCATGCCCAAATCATTGATAAAAATCGAATGGCACGAGCCAATCGATATGTTTAGGTCCTCAGCAACTTCTCTAACGGTGATTCGACGATTGGCCAATATCATTTTCTCCACTTCATTAATTTTTTCGTCTGTTGTTGAAGTGCTCGGGCGTCCGGCACGCTCTTCGTCGTTCACATCTTCTCGACCTTCTGAGAACATTTTGTAACACCGATAAACGTTGCTTCGGTCCAAGGTAGCTTCTCCGTATGCCACAGTCAACATTCGGAATGCATCCGCGCACTTAATTTCGTTTTTCACACAAAATTTGATACAGGTTCTTTGATCCATTTTTTTTAATAGGTAAAAATCGAAGACGATTCAAAACACCTGCAAGCAAAGCAGCTGTCAACAATTAAGTGAACATTCAAAATGGCCGAGCTTGTCGGCATAAGTGAGAGACATGAGTACCAACATAAAGTTACAAAAAGATCGAAATTCGAATATACGTAACCCGCGAAAATTCAAAAGTCGCGATACTTTTTGAACACACCTCATATTTATTCATTCTCGCAAAATGTATTTTGCAGCATCTAAAGAACGCAGATTTATACACTCCAAATTAGATTAGATTGACATCTTAAATGAAAGCACATATCAATAGTATAAAATGCAACACGCACTTCAAAAATTCGCATTCAAAATCTTTACAAATGAACTATTTTAAGATATACATATTTTTAAACGCAGAGAAAAGTAACTTGATATAGTTTATAAATTGAACAATCACATAAAATAAGTGTTTTAATTTAAGGAGAGGAAAATGTGTGTTCAAAGAAACGATCAAATGGTTAAGTTATTGTTTGAAATAATAAAGGGATAAATATTGTATCAACTATGGTAGAGAGAGATATTTATAACCCAGGTTCCTGGAGCGCCAAACGCCAATTACCTGGATCAATTATGACAATAAATAATCAAGGTTTTTTTATTTTATAAAATATTGCATCAGAACTCACTTTTAAGGCTTTAAATTTCCATTATTTCATAGAATTATTACTAAAAAATAGCATTTCCAAAGTTCTCAATTGACAACTGGATTACTTTGGATGATGCTATTGCATAGATAGATAACAATCGATTATAATTTTTAGCAATATAGCACTAAGTTTTTGTCATTAAAGAAAACACGTAGAAACCCTGGCTAATCAGCTATTTAATCTTGTTCAAGAGACGCTTGGACCAGGTCAGGCGGTTCTCTTTGTTTTTTTTAACAAGAAATGTTCTACCCGAATAACGCACGACTTGTAAAAAATGAGTTGAGTTTGATAAGATATATCTATATTTCTCCTCTACCTCAATAGGAATATAAAAATTAATTTAAAAATATGACACAAAGAGAAACTATGTCTTTAAATACTTATGTAAGAAGATCAAAATCGAATATAGAAGGGTCTCATGATCTAATGACACAGGTAATTATGAGTTGCATAGTAAATCTCCAATTATTCCAAATTCTAATTATCTTAACTGTATTTCAGAACAATTCGTTACTTCAAAATACGTCTTTTAAAATGGAATTATACTTCTAAATTTGTAAATTGATATAATATAAATGTTCATTTAGTGGGTAGAGCACTGTATACTACATTTATATATACAAGCATTTTCACTCACATGTATCATGTGCATCACAAGCCGTGGTACTGGACTGATCAACGCAACGTGTGGCTTCTATAATCTGTCGCCAGATCTTGCAGTCGCATGGCCATCCTGATCAATTCTTGAGCCTTCGCAACGTACGGCTTCTGACACCAGTGACAGATCTTGCAGTCGTGAGGTCACTCTGATCAATTCTTGAGCCTTCGCAACGTACAGCTTCTGACACCAGTGACAGATCTTGCAGTCATGGTACCGCCCTAATCAATTCTTTGAGCTTTCGCAACGTACAACTTCTGACACCAGTGACAGATCTTGCAGTCGTGGTACCGCCCTGATCAATTCTTGAGCCTTCGCAACCTACAGCTTCTGACACCAGTGACAGATCTTGAAGTCGTGGTACCGCCCTGATCAATTCTTTGAGACTTCGCAACGTACGGCTTCTGACACCAGTGACAGATCTTGCAGTTGTGGTACCGCCCTGATTAATTCTTTGAGCCTTCGCAACGTACGGCTTTTGACACCAGTGACAGATCTTGCAGTCGTATGGCCACCCTGATCAATTCTTTGAGCCTTCGCAACGTAGGCTTCTGGCACCAGTGATAGATCTTGCAGTTGTGGTACCGCCCTGATCAATTCTTTGAGCCTTCACAACGCACGGCTTCTGACACCAGTGACAGATCTTGCAGTTGTGGTACCGCCCCTGATCAATTCTTTGAGCCTTCGCAACGTACGGCTTTTGACACCAGTGACAGATCTTGCAGTTGTGGTACCGCCCTGATTAATATTTTGAGCCTTCGCAACGTACGGCTTCTGACACCAGTGACAGATCTTGCAGTCGTGGTACCGCCCTGATCACTTCTTTGAGCCTTCGCAACGTACGGCTTCTGACACCAGTGACAGATCTTGCAGTTGTGGTACCACCCTGATTAATTCTTTGAGCCTTCTCAACGTACGGCTTCTGCACCAGTGACAGATCTTACAGTTGTGGTACCGGCCTGATTAATTCTTTGAGCCTTTGTAACGTACGGCTTCTGACACCAATGACAGATCTTGCAGTCGTGTGGCCACCCTGATTAATTCTTTGAGCCTTCGCAACGTACGGCTTCTGGCACCAGTGATAGATATTGCAGTTGTGGTACCGCCCTGATCAATTCTTTGAGCCTTCGCAACGTACGGCTTCTGGCACCAGTGACAGATATTGCAGTTGTGGTACCGCCCTGATCAATTCTTTGAGCCTTCGAAACGTACGGCTTCTGACACCAGTGACAGATCTTGCAGTCGTGTGGCCACCCTGATCAATTCTTTGAGCCTTCTCAACGTACGGCTTCTGGCACCAGTGATAGATATTGCAGTTGTGGTACCGCCCTGATCAATTCTTTGAGCCTTCGCAACGTACGGCTTCTGGCACCAGTGACAGATCTTGCAGTTGTGGTACCGCCCTGATCAATTCTTTGAGCCTTCGCAACGTACGGCTTCTGACACCAGTGACAGATCTTGCAGTTGTGTCGCCACCCTGATTAATTCTTTGAGCCTTCTCAACGTACGGCTTCTGGCACCAGTGACAGATCTTACAGTTGTGGTACCGCCCTGATCAATTCTTTGAGCCTTCGCAACGTACGGCTTCTGACACCAGTGACAGATCTTGCAGTTGTGGTACCGCCCTGATTAATTTTTTGAGCCTTCGCAACGTACGGCTTCTGACACCAGTGACAGATCTTGCAGTCGTATGGTCACCCTGATGTATTATTTAAGCCTTCGCAACGTACAGCTTCTGGCACCCGTGACAGATCTTGCAGCCGCGTGGTCACTCTGATCAATTTTTTGAGCCTTCGCAACGTACAGCTTATAACACCAGTGACAGATCTTGCAGTCGCGCGCGCGTGGTACCGCCCTGATCAATTCTTTGTGCCTTAGCAACGAGGGGCCTTCAAAATCAGCGGCCAGGTCTTGAAACCGCGGAGCCTCTCTGATCAATTCCCTCAACCTTCTCAACCTGTGTCCTCCAAAACCACAGCAGCCAGTTATTGCAACTGTGGTACTGCCCTGAACAATTCCTTGAGTCTTCTCAGCGTGAATCTTCGGTGTTGCCTCCATTTAAATTCTTGCGTTTTCTCAAGGTGCAGATTGTGACACCAGTATCAAATTATCATATCGCGAAAATTTTTGAAAATTTCGTCCTATGGCTTTGAATTCAACTTTCTTCTTTTTTATACCTCTAAACTTGTGCTTTCAAGTCTAATTGCCCAGTAACTATCTGAGAGAAATATTCCTTTCATTTAATTATATTTAGCCCTATTGTTGCTATGGTCGTTTTTTATATCTATCTCTTTTTTCATACATATTCGTTTTGAATTATTATAAAAATGCCCTATTCCCTAAATATCTTATATAATTTATTAATATATATATAGAAGAATAAAAAGAACTCTAAATGAAGATTCAAGCGTCTAAAAAATTGATAGATTCGTGAAAAGAACAGCACTAAATATTGTCAATTTTCTTGTTTAGAATACAATTCCATACTTTGGAAATGTCACTTGTTATTTTCATAACCTTTACTTGCAATTTGAAATGCGAAAAAATGGTATTCACAGTGATGTAATTGAGTTTATCAAGACAATTCAATTGATTGGTCATCTCAGTGCGTTGATCCAAATCGATGAATTTTCGAACAAGGATAAAATCCAGGCTGGGGTTATTTTCTGTCAAAGCAGGTGTGGTCCTCTATTCAGCAAATTGAATCTGCGCGGTGAGGAGATCGAGAACAAATGTATTTAAAAAAAAAAACTGAAACCGAAACCGAAAATAAATCCTTCTCCTTCACAAATTAGTACCATTTATATGCTGTTGAGATGTGGAACAAAAAACCATTGAATTATATTTTTTTCCTCCCCTCCTTATTAATATATACAGTTATCAGCGTCATAATCAAGCAACAATTCTTAATTCTGTCAACGTTTGCTTTTGTGAATGGAATAAATACCCAAATATGGCCATTTCTCATAACCATCGGTGGTGCAGTGGTAGAATGCTCGCCTGCCACGCGGACGGTCCGGGTTCGATTCCCGGCCGTTTCATTTTTTTTTTTTTACAATTTTTAAAACTCATTTATATATTATACAAGAATGACATCCACGGCGCCAATTTATAATTGTAACGAATAGTATTTGAATAAAAGCATTTAATCGGGTAAAACCAGGGCGTTGCCCGGGTCATTCGGCTAGTTTGTATATAACCTCGAACTTTTTAAAATTTATTTTTCTTTCTTATGGTAAAAATGTGTTTTATTAGGATAGCTCAAGGTTTTATAAAATGAAAATCACCTGTCTTGGGAAAAAAGATTTAAAATGTACCGTTTTACGATATGGTGTTATATTTTAAAATGTAATAATAGTATTATGCGATATTTCGAGAAGTAGAGAAATTCTCTCTATAAAGTTCGATCAAATGGGGCTTCGACTGTTATAGTGTTGATTTTCGTAATAGTTTAGTTAGCATCAGGCGGCGTTTTATTCGTTTATGTTCTCCAGTAGAGGGCAGAGATGCCTGAAAGCTTGAGACAACGTTAATAAAATTAGAAGAAACTCATCTTCAGAAACCTGTGGTGATGTTCAATAACTGTTGTAGTAGTGTTACCTATATCAGGCAGCAATAGATGTCGTAACTTCGCCGGAAGATAACAAAAGCCATGTGAATTTCATGTGCTGAAGCCATCTAGTTAGCTGGAAAGGACAACCGATAAGAAATTTTAAACTTTGGACGCTTTATCTCTTATAGCTATCTTTTTGGTGACGGAATTGTGCCGAGCTAAAATTTATCACAGGTTTGACTGACAACAGGGACAGCGCTATAACCAAATTGTGAGAATGATTTTCTCGTTATAGCGAGAGCTAAATAACGGTTAAAAGTCGAAGAACTAACTAGAATATGAAGGGTCTAATGACACAGGTAATTATAAGTTGCATAGTAAATCTCCAACTATTCAAAATTATAATCATTCTAATCGTATTTTAGAACAATTCGCTACTTATCTTCAAAAATAAGTCTTTTAAAATGAAAATTTACTTCTAAAGTTTAGTCTAGTTAATAATAAAAATGTCCATTTAGTGGTAAGAACACCATATGCTAAATTTATATCAGCAAGCATTTTCACTCTCATGTATCATGTGCATTTCAAAACTGAGGGAATTATTTCTTTTTAAAAATCCTATTGTCCTTACTGCAATGAGAAAATATTGGAAGGGGATATTGAGGATTCGACAGTTTAATCTAACAGATCGCTTTAGTATTTTATTGAGCTGTTTTAGTTAGAAGAGCAGTCTTTGATTTCCAGACTTAAGTCTGGTCATCTACGGACAATGACTTTCCAGAATGGTTGGAAGGTTTTCCCACTATGTACTAAGTGTAATTCTCAACCTGCAACCCCAAAACACATTATTGACTGTATTGTTTCATCCATTGATGAGCTCTACTCTTCCCCGGCAGACACCATCAAAAGTCTCTAGTTTTACAAGCTTGATACCTTAATATGATTGATTGGAGATAAGAAAGAAGAAGAAGACTTAGAAGATCAGTAAGCAATTGCTTTATTTGAAGAAGAAAAAAAGCCATCCCGCTAAATAATTTCGAATTTTAAATTCAAATGATGCGATTTTTAAACATATTTTATTAACGTTTATATAAATAACTAGACGAATGACCCGGGCAACGCCCGGGTTTTACACGATTAAATGTATATTACATATGGAAGATGGACGTAGTTCCCGGAGGTCACCCGCGAGGCTTTTTTGGCACTTGGCACAGCTGTGTCACCAACTCTGCCCCCACGCGCCAGGACCGCGCGCGGTGGGAACTTGGACTGTCCAACCGGCCGGCAGCCGGACGATTACATTTTCTCGAACGGGGGGGGGGGGGGGGGGGGGGGAGGGAAGTCACGTGCTCGCCGGCAGCCAACGGGCGCGCGCCCGCCGGCACATCGCTCGCCCACGTTCTAGTGGGCGCTGCTCGTGAGCTAAGTAGAATAATTCGAATATATAGTTTTAATAATTGATTTATTTATTTTTTTAAAAAGCCTATCGTCATCCCCGTTATTTTTTACCTATGTATGGAAATTTTGGTTTGAATTAGTGAACTACTGCGAATTTGTATACAGGTCATACAAACCAACAGACAAACATACAAACATTCATTTTTATATATATAGAAGATGATGAAAATTTTGCTTTAGTTGCGTCATTATTTAAAGATTCGTTCTATATTGCCACGTGGAAATTAGGAAAGACAAACTTCAGGATGACACAGCAATTTATTTAAGGCAAATACAAAATTATGAATGATTAAAAAAAGCAATGAGGGAATTTTACAGAGTAGAAAAATATAAACATAAAAAATGATACTCTGTTAATAAAATAATAAATACTTCGTTACAATATTTTCTCACTGGATACCAAATTCATAAAAAAAAAAAACAAATAAGCTGGCGTTGTCCTAGTAGTGCCTAACTAAAGGTTTTTACCAAAACGAATATTATTTTATACTAAATAATTATAATTGTTAAAATATCTTCACTACTAGTAATGCTATGTGTGTGATAGTATAATTCATTAACATATATTATTATCATAAACATATTAAATTATTATAAAAATACGCAAATTAGTCATATAATTTGCATATACCCGGAACGAAACTATGACTGCGAATTCTTTCACACCTAGTTCTAAATCCTATTATAGTGTCATTCAGATAAGTTAAGATAATGGAAGTGAATGCCAAATGAAAAACTACAGACTTTTTTGTATTTGAATAGATTTAAAAAGTGAAATTCTATCAATGTTGTGAATATGTTGTACATATTATAAATATGTGTCAAAATTCTAAACTATTATAGACGCGTATGATTCTTTTTGAAAATAAACAATATCTACTGCCCCCTTACTGCAATGGAAAAATTAATGGGAGGTCCTCGCATTAAATTTTCCATTCCAGTAAGGGGGCAGTAGATATTGTTTATTTTCAAAAAGAATCATACGCGTCTATAATAGTTTCGAATTTTGATAACAGATGGCGCGCTAATGCATCTCAATATATATATATGTGTGTAAAATATATTGTAAATATTTGTATTAATAAAACTTCTATCTGGGTTCAGGAATATACCTGTATGATAACTTGGTGACAAAAATTGAAAGGAAATATAGAAATTAGTCCAGTCTCGACCTCTCCCGACCACATTTTTATAGAATTCCAGCCACTCATTACGCCAGCGAAACGGGTTCACCTTTTTTCCGTCGTTTGAAAGGGAATATACAAATTCTCTTTTCAGTCTATTCCTGACCACCACGACCACCTGGAAGTCTGATATTGTTTACAATTTCAATGTTAGTGTGATTGAATTTTATTCTATTAAATACCAGACTTATACGAGATACTTTTACTCATACGTGATCAGGAAGTATATTAAAAATCGGTCACAAAATTTAAAGGAAATATAGAAAAAATAGCCTACAATACCAAGCACCCAGAAGTCTGAAATTTTGTCAACTTACAATGTGTCATCAGGTTTAAACAACTGTACCAAGTTTTCCAGACTTACAGATACTCTGTAAATATATTAAAAATCGGTCACAAAATTTGAAAGGAAATATAGAAAAAAAAAATTGCCTACAATACCAACCACCCAGAAGTCTGAAATTTTGGCCAACTTGCGATGTGTCTTCAGGTTTGAACAACTACCAAATTTTCCAAACTTATAGAGACTCTGTAAATATATTTAAAATCGATCACAAAATTTTAAAGGAAACATAGAAATTAGTTTATTCCCGTCCACCCAGACGTTTTAAATTTTGTCAACCTGTACCATACCGCTGTAATATTGCATTTTGTTCATGTTCCTGTTCCAAAATAACTGTATTAGGTGCCACTCAAAAAGAGTAACCTAGCTTATGTTATTTACAATGAATAATATTGTCACTGAATAATTATTTTTGAATACTCTGTTGTTTATCATCATAAATATTTGCATAGTCATCACCCCTTACCATGCTTGTAAATTACCACTTGAAAAATCAATTGACACATTTTGCAATATATAAGTTTAATTAATAAATTATTTATAATTAAGCTTTTGGAATACTTGTCTTCTCTACCGTGACAATATGAACAGGTTTTTACAGAAAAAAAGTGTACAATACGGGATTCGATCCTGGTTCATGGCTGTCGGAAACCGATGATTTTGTCAACCTGTATTGTCACCAGGTTTGAACAACTGTAAAAATTTCAGACTTCTAGGTGTTCTGTAAATATAATAAAAATTGATTACAAGATTTGTGTGGACAGACATGGAAGCAAGTTAAATAAAAACCTTTAAAAATAAAAAAGTTGCATCAGAATAATTTCATTTTTTAAATTACAGATGGTGCGCTAATTCCTTATGTATATTTTTTATTCATCTTCTTTTAGAGAGGATGAAATTATATAATGCTATTCACTTTTTTAAAAATAGGAAGAATTTCTGAAATTATTGAACTGAAAATGAAAAATATTAGGAAAAGTTCTTAACTCATCAGTAATGTGAACCTTCACATCAATTTCGCCAAATTAATCCACCAGATCTAAGCTATAACTTTTGTATATTGCTCATTCTGTTTATATTGCCACGTGGAAAATTAGGGAAGACCAACTTCGGGATGAGACAACAATTTATTTCAGGCAAGCACAAACTATGAGTGATAAATAAAAGATAAGCAAAATAGGGAAGTGTACAGAGTAGCAAAATATAAAAATAAAAATAATACTATTAAAGGGAAATACTCTTCTAGTAAGTTATATCAATTAAGGAGGATCAGAAGATGAGTTTCTTTTATTGATTGAATGCTACGAGCTTTCGGGCAAAAGCCCTTCGACAGGCAAAAATATAATTATACAAAGAAAGATAAATAACGATTTATATATATGTTAATCTTAACTGAAAACCGATTTTGAATAAAGTAAATATTAAATCTGCTGTCTGAGACCACGAGACGGCGCATGGTTTGGGCTATTGATATAAACATGTGGGAGGTTTAAATGTAGTTTGTGTAGGCTGCGGGGATGTCTATTTTTCTATTTATGCTGTGTAGCTTGGATGAAACTATGGATTCTAGAACCAATCTCTGGTGTAGGTTGGAGATATTTTTGTAGTGAATGGTTGGGTTAGCAGTGTCAAAGGAATGGCCAGAAGATGCAATGTGTTGGAAAATAAGGGAACGGGTATCTCGGTTGGTGATGTTGCGTGTGTGTTCGGTCATTCTGATGGCGATGGTTCTACCGGTCTCCCCCACATAGGTGGCAGGACACTGTTGGCACGAGACCGAGTAGACTGCTCCAGAAGATGTTAGAGGATCAGTGGAGGAGTCGGTTTTTGTGATGGGATGCCTAAGGAGTGAGTGGAGGTTAGGTGTGTTAGTAAAAAAGGTACGGATGCCAAAGGGTTTGAGAAAACGGGAGAGGTTAACTGAGAGGGAGAGAATGGGATCACACATGTGGATTTGTATGTTGCAGGAGGGTTGAGAGGAATAGGTGAATAGGTGTGTTTTTCTATGAAGGATAGAGGGAAACCTGAAATTGTAAGATGGGAGATGATGCGGTTCTTTTCAATAGTTTTGAAGATGGGGAGTGAGCAGTGGGTTAATAGGCGGCGGGTGAGGGCTTTAACTATATTGATTTTGTGGGAGGTTGGACAGTGCGACCTATAATGGGTGTATCTGGGGGGGTGGTCCTTCTTGTAGTAGACTGTGGTATGGTAGGTGTTTGGGGTGCGTATGACTAGGACGTCCAGGAAAGGAATAACAAGCTCATGTTCTCTCTCAAGAGTGAATGTGATGTTGGGATTGTAAGTGTGGAGGTCGGTGAAAATGGTATTCTCGCTGTCGGTTTTGCATACGCAAAAAAATATCGTCAACGTATCGACGCCAGAAGAAGATGTTTGAGGGTTGTCGGTTACAAATCCACTGGTCTATGGTAGACATCGTTATTTCAGACAAAATGGATGAGAGGGGGCTGCCCATTGGGGTTCCCCTGATCTGTTTAAAGTGGGTATGAGAATAGGTGAAGGTGTTCATGCACAGGCAGATTTTGGTGAGTGAGATGATGTTGTTGGCTATGGTGGCATCTGTGTGGATGGATGAAAGGAATTGGTGGAGGTTATCTATCATGAGGCTGTGTGGAAGGCTGAGGAATAGGGAAGATACGTCGAACGAGCACATGGATGAGTTTGGAGGGGGGAGCAGGTTTGTTATATCCTGTATGAAACTGGTGGAATTGGGTGTCGTGAAGGCTCTCCTGTTATTATTCCAAAGAGGGGTTAGAAGGTTTGTAAGGTGTTTGGCCAGGGGGTAGGCAGGGGATAGGTGGTATGCGATGACTGGACGGAGGGGGACGGATGGTTTGTGGATCTTGGGGAGGCCGTAAATATAGGCATTAGTTCCCATGTTGGAGGTGAAGTTTTTGTGATCTTCTATTGTGATGGAGGCCGAGCGTTTCATGCGGTTGAGGGAAACTCTGAAATTCTTGGCCGTTGCTTTGCTTTCTTCTGCGGAGATTTGGGTGAAAGTGGTTGTATCATTCAGTATGTCTGTCATTTTTGTATGGTATTCAGTTGGTGATGATACCGTATCAGACTCTCACTGATCCTCTAACATCTTCTGGAGCAGTCTACTCGGTCTCGTGCCAACAGTGTCCTGCCACCTATGTGGGGGAGACCGGTAGAACCATCGCCATCAGAATGACCGAACACACACGCAACATCACCAACCGAGATACCCGTTCCCTTATTTTCCAACACATTGCATCTTCTGGCCATTCCTTTGACACTGCTAACCCAACCATTCACTACAAAAATATCTCCAACCTACACCAGAGATTGGTTCTAGAATCCATAGTTTCATCCAAGCTACACAGCATAAATAGAAAAATAGACATCCCCGCAGCCTACACAAACTACATTTAAACCTCCCACATGTTTATTTCAATAGCCCAAACCATGCGCCGTCTCGTGGTCTCAGACAGCAGATTTAATATTTACTTTATTCAAAATCGGTTTTCAGTTAAGATTAACATATATATAAATCGTTATTTATCTTTCTTTGTATAATTATATTTTTGCCTGTCGAAGGGCTTTTGCCCGAAAGCTCGTAGCATTCAATCAATAAAAGAAACTCATCTTCTGATCCTCCTTAATTGATATAAAAATAATACTCTGCTAATAAAATAATAAATACTTTGTTACAATAAAGTCCACACTTTAATGGTTATTTTTGGTGATGGTTATACAACTCTGAAAAAAGGCTTCTGTGCGTGTCTGTAATTATAAAAATTTCACAAATATTTTTGCCTCTAGCACATCTATTCCGCTTAGAGGACAAGAAAACAAATGCAAAAGCCTTGTATAGGAAACATAGATAAACAAATCATAAGACACTCTATATGTCACCCTGTATATATATAATCATGGTTGTTGTTGTTGTTGTCGTGTCCAATGAAGAGCCTCAGATGTCTCCATACATCTCTATCACAGCAGTCGCAATATCCTCTATCTTGGGTGTGTAAAGCTGCTGTTCTGGGTGCATGTCAATTTTCTGCAAGGTTGCAGCCATTGATAATCACGGTTATTTTTCCTAATTAAAATTATATGGGGATTTTTTTCTGATTTATAAAAACAAATAACTCTGGTGTAATATATATTTTTCCACTCAGATAAGAGTTCGACCAAGTCTCCTATTATCTATTGCGGAGCCATAACAATAAAGTTTTGGACGTTATCCTCTGGGACGATAAGATTGGGAATAGGTATCGGTTTTGCCATGGCTACGTAGGCTGATTTATCCCCATGTGGTGAATGTTAGATGTGTGAATTAAACGGATTTTGAAGAGGTTAACTAGTCTTTTAATACAAATACTTTTGACATAGCTACTAATTGAACTAAACTTCAGTCATACGAGTACTGGAGTGATACACAAGCCCAAAACAAGTGTGTCAATGCAACTGTATTTTTTGAAGAAGCTTGGTGTGTTTCTATATGAAATAAATTGTTCACTTGAAATACTGGAATATTAAATTATTTTTATTCGAGATATAAGCTTACTTAAAAAAAAAAGAAATATCCGTGTCACCCCCGTTTTCAAACATATAAACGTACATACGCTTTTTACTTGGGCCATACACCCTATACAGTATTTTTGCAAATATGTATTACATTGTAAAATTGCGAAAGGATGGTATTAATTTATAGGCTCACCGAGGAGGGGCGGGTCGTCCCAGTTCTCTGATCAGAGAGGAATCTCTGAAAAACAGAAATATTTTAAAAGTACTATGTACCTGCAGGAATATGGAAAATGGACTTTGTATTATGGATGAACGATAGAATTTCCCTGTTTAAAAATATATGTAAGATGAGAGCCTATGCACTATGATTTGACAATATACGAGTATTAGTGTCCATCAGCTGTCCATCTTTAGTCATGCGCTCGTCCTCTATGATCTATACGCAGAGAGTGGTTTACTATATTTTATATAGACTTAAATAAATGTTACACTTGCCTTTGAGAGAAAGGAAATTTATCGAAAAATAGCTAGACATCGCGGGCATTCGACGGGGACATATAACCCCTAGAATCTACGCCCTAATGGACTTGGAGATTACAAGTATTTCAGTGTAGAGACTTAGTGCGATTGGTACAAATTTTAGTTCCGGCTGTGTTTGAGTAATACACGTGCCAATTTGTTTATGTGTATAGTGATTTTGAAATTTTAAAATTTCATTTTAAATCTTCATTATCCCGCGTTATAGGGTAGTGATATAAATGTATATAACTAAATAAAATAGTATCTAAGAGGTAGTGAGACGTATTGTACCATCCTTAATTGAGATGTCATCTAGTGGTGTGAAAAACGAGCTAACCTCGCCTGCTTTTTTTTGTTGTTGTTTTGTTTCACTTTTGGCTAAATTTGGTTTTAAGCTTTAAAGTAGTATTCAAGTCTCACGAAAACTTTTGATATGATAGAAGAAAATTAAAATTTACTAGAAATTATTCAGTTATTTTTTTCAATCAACAGCAATTGAAAATACGAAGCTAAATGAATGAAAAGTTTATTGTGTAAATCTTCTTTCAAGAATATCTCTAACACATATTATAATATAATGTGATTGTAGAACGACATTTGAAAATAATACCGCATATGTTTCTTTTGAACGAAAAATCGAAATTTATTTTATGGAGAATACTTCATACTTATTTAAACATAGAAACTTTCTCCTTGGAATATAAATACTATAAAATAACGCTAGGAGAAAATAATTTTTTATTAATCGACTACACGAGCTTTCGGGCAGTCACGCCCTTCAAGGGCGTGACTGTCCGAAAGCTCGTGTAGTCGATTAATAAAAAATTATTTTCTCCTAGCGTTATTTTATAGTATTTATACTTCATACTTCATTCCTAAGGTTAGAAATAATCGTTATTTCTCCTTAAAATATATTTCGATTTTTCGTTCAAAAGAAACACATGCGGGATAAATGTCGTTCTACATCTCTAACTTATATTGGAAAATAATTTCTTTGGCAGTGTGCGTTTTAATACGAGCTTCACAGCTTCTTGAGGGAGACATTTTTCAAAGTTGATTGAAAGCCATCTCCGTTCAACAATGACTATGATCTAACACAATTTTATTTTGAGAGTGCAGAAACAACAACTATAAATTTTTGATGAAACTAGTAAAATTCCAAAGCTAAAGTTCGAAAAAACAGTTTTAAACTCTTAATTGAAGAAAGTTATTAAATATTTTTATTAAACATAAAGAATGTAACTTTCAAAAAATATGTTTGTCTACTGAAGAGTAGGTTTTTAGTATTTAAAATCATTTAAATAAATTAGATATATAATATTTGTTTGTGTTCACATTTAAAATCAATCAGTTTCTTCCCGCTAAAATATAATTTTTGTTTTTGATTGTGATCCTAAAATAAAAAAGTGCCTCGATAGCTCAAATCCACCTCTTTATACATTGGTGTCCAAAATTGATTGAATGAACACTAAATGTAAATTTTTAAAACAACTATAATATTAATAATATAAAATGTTTACACATCTAGCTTATTCTATATGCGATCAATCTATACTTATGGATTTAAATATATATGAAATATTTTAAATACTTCGAAAATACTTTTAAAAAATGAGTCAGAGAATAACTAAAAGGAATACGGATCAATAGGGTGTATGGTTACCTCTCTCTCTCAAACAGCAATACAATTCTCATGGACAGTTTCTAGGCTGATTAATAGGATCTTTGAAGTAGGGCTTAAGAGGCAATAAATCCCATTCCTCCAAAAAAGAAATTTTGAGTTCGAGAATGGCTTTGGGAGGGGATTGAAGAGCTGCAATGTGACTCTCTAACACATCCCAGACATGTCGGATTCAGGTCCGTTGGTATAGTTCGCCAATCCATCCTCTGAAAATCTTTGCTACCGAGGAAATCACTGACTCGCCTTGCCCTATGTGGACGAGCATGATCATAAAATTAAAGGTCAGTTATACCCATGAATGATTTTAAATAGGGCTCAAATATCTCGTTCCTAGACCATGAAACCTCCTCATTCAAAACTGTCTCTTTCTCGGAAGTTAGTTGGATGGAAGCGGGTTCCAGATTCTCTCCAGATAAGGAAGCTTAGAGAATCAGTGTTTAGACTTAATCTAGACTCGTCACTGAAGAGAACATGGAGTAACTGATCCTGGGTTCAGGACTAGTGCTCCTTTGGCACCAAATCAAGCGAGTTCTCCTGTGAGAAGGGTTGAAGGAAACATATGATTTGTGGTCTTGCGAAGGCCATATTCAATTCGCTTTACAGTTTGTCTTGAAAGTATCTTTACAGAGGGACGTGGGAGCTAATTGGAGAGCTGAAGAGGCTGTCTCACTCCTATGGTACTAGCAGTCAAAGTGAGATAATGGACTTCTTGAGTTGTGATGGGTATTTTCGATCCTACTCTGGTCTTCTGGTGATGGTGTTAATGTATTGTTTCTGGAGCTGGCAGGCCACCTATATGTTAACATTGAGCCATTTGGGGACTTCAGTCTGGTTGGCTTGCTTCCATCCTCTCAATTTATCCAAATTGTTAAGAATAAAATATTATACAAAGTTATTTTATTTCAGAGGTAAATTTTATCAGATCATTTTTGTATGGATTCGCTCCTTTTTTTGTGCCCTTTTTAGCTTCCACAAAAATATATGTTTATTTTTGTAAAACGTTTGCTTACTTAATTTTAAAGATCAGTGCAAAGTCCCCATGATTTTTTTTTGTGATAAAAATAAAAATAGGGGCAACAATTAATGCATATCTCAAAGCTAGTTCGTTTAAGAAACTCGACCTTTGGATTTCGTTCTCTCTCTGACCATCCTGCCTCGAACGTGCCACCTGTGCCGCCTGTGTGTCCAGCGACGGGTCGCTGACCCAGAGGTATTGGAGTCGCCGAGCCATGCGACCCCTGCTCCGGGAGGTGTTCGTCTCCTGTGACTTGCCCCTGGATCTGCAGGCCTGGCTCTTCGGCGTCGGCCTCCATCCCGAGGCAATGAAAATGTGTGTGGCGAAAGCTACCATCTACAAGTACCATCTTGGTCTTGATTTGGGCAATAACAGTTATCACACCGACCTGCCTACTCTGTGGGAAAGAACTCTCGCAGTCCATCCGTGGCGGAGTCTTTCCCGCGGTGAGCGCCACCAATGAAATCTGTATATATATGTATATTTATAAATTTTATATTTTATATTATTTATATATTTATCCTTATTTAATCTTATTTATTCGATTTTCTTTTAAAACTTATATAACCTTATATATATATTAAATAGAGCAATCTATATTTAATTCATTAAATAATAAAACGGCGTATATTGGATTTAATAAAAGATTTGTTTGCCAATATTTCGGTTGGCTGAACGCCAGACCTTTATCAAGGCATTACATTTTTGTATTCGTATTTGTATATGTAAATGTAATGCCTTGATAAAGGTTTGGCGTTCAGCCAACCGAAATATTGACAAATAAATCTTTTATTAAATCCAATATACGACTTTTTATTATTTAATAACCTTATATGAACATTGAAATAAAGTAGTGTCAATGTCAATCTCTCTCTATCACTTGAGATCATAAATAATATTCAATATACAACGAATTGTCATAATAAATAATAACATCAGTGTTGATACACGAGTTTATATCACACTTTCAGGAATAGATATGTTTGGGAGGAGACCGTTTAAGTGATGTTACTCTTATAGTAAACCTAAACTGTAACCACCCTAATGCATTCCATAAAAATATATTTTAAAATCAACATTTTATTATTATTTCATTCATATATCCAAATTCATATTGGATAACAAGCTATAATCTAGCGGTAATGATATAAAACAAAACAGAAACTTATCGGTTTGTATTCACCTTTGAAATTCTATATAGATATTTTACTTTTTAGACTATTATTACTTCATACACGCAATTGAATATAGCTTCACTTCCTTCCCTCATCCTGTATATAAGTGAATTTTTCCTGAATTCAAGTTGAATAGCATTCGATTCATTCTTTATTCCAGTCACACTCAAATATTATTCTACTGTAATGATGAAATAAAGGAGATCCTATCTCATTAGTAGTGAGCTCTTTCTGTGTTTTTTCCATTTCAACCACCAGAATATCAAACTACAAATTCATTAATTAAAGTAATTGACAATAAAACCTCTGTCTCTTGTGTGTTGTGTGTGTGATTGCTTTTATTAAATTGAAAGTGTGTGTGAACTCTTGTTATATGTTAATTCACATAATAAACACGAGAACGGATACGAATTTTAGGGAAAATAGGGACTAGGAAAAAGAAGATGCGCTTAATGGGAATTTTACGTATTTCAATTTTTGATATTTTGTAATCCCCTCATCAATAAATCCATAGCGTGGCAAATATCGTGGACAACAGTCTTAATATATATTGAAATTCCTGATATATCTTAGTGCAAAAATATTTATTTTATGGTCAGCATCAAGTTGCCAGAACGAATAAAAACCAATTTGAATGAAGAAACTTAAAACTTCATAGCGTTTTCTCGCAATTACATTAGAGAATAGCATATACTAGAAGTAAACGAATACAGTTCAAGTTCTGTGATTGTCAAAAAGTAAAAAGTCAACGCTATAAAGCACAATGATTTATTTCTTATATAAGATATTAGAAAACAGAAGTGGGGGTATCGAGAAGAGATTGTAGAGAATAAAACACAGTGTACCAAGAACCAGATCTACTGGGATGTTGGCTGAAGATAATTCCCATCTTGACCTGGTGATCTGGACACAGACAAATGGTCAGTCAAATCGAGTGGTGAATTTTCAAATTTTCTTTATTGCACCAATAGAATGAATCTATTTTACATATAATCCTTAGCGCCCATCTGTATATATTATACATATAAAGATTTGACTACTTCAAATGAAAATCTATATGCTATTTGTGTAAATTGAAAAAATAATATACCAAGAAAATATTTTCAGCTACCATAAATACTCAGATAAATTGTAAATGCACACTATTTATAGTTTGAAATAGATTTAAATGGCTAAAAATAAAGACGACTGGTTCATTAATCATATATTGAGTAAATAGGTAAACAAATTTAGCGAAACCTATAAACTCGCTAGCCGATTGCTATACATTTATTCAAATTAAGTTCTAAACTAACGATGAGCGTTGTCAACACTATCTTTTTAAAGTTATAAATGTTCTTATTAAAAGGTGGTAGGTCTGAAAATTTTTCTCCGTTTTAATATATTTTAAGTAGTTTTTCCCTAAAATTTATTCTGATATATTTTTATTTCTACTTACTCACTCACGAAGACTATTCTATAATTTTGAGTATAAAATCATCTTGAATTAAGAAATTGCGATCACAGAAGCATTAATACTAAAGAAAGAACCGTCTTTTTTTTTGTGCGTGGGGGGGGGGGGGGGGGGGTGAGGATGCTCAATAGAATCTCACATGATCGACTCTCTAAAACATGAAAATAACCATTCATTGGGGACTTAGTGAACTTAAAACAAACTATTTTCGATTTACCGAATGTGGTGATTTACCACAAAGCAAAAACAATAATAGCACATATTACTATACTCATACAAAAGAACCCATCCCCTTTTCAAAAGCAAAAAAAAAAATGCATTTGATCTTCTCTCAAGATGCCATAATATGTATAAACTACAGAATTGAGGAAGATAACGTACCTATCACGGTGGTTCACACAGTGGGAGCAACAAGGGCAGCAGCGCACATTGACTGGCAGAATAAATACGCCGCTTGGCACTTGGCAAGTGCCGGGACGGCTGCGATCTGTGCCCCGGGGACGGTACTGAACACGAAGCCCGCAGCGCTGAAGCAGGCAACGACCGCAGCAGTACAACCCGCGTAGCAGACTCCAGCACCGACAGGTCCACCGTGGGCCGAGGCCAGGAGAGCCAGGAGCAACGCAACTTTCAACATTGTTCTGTGCTACCGTTATGATAATCAACTGCTCATCTAATCTCTTCTGGTCATCTGATACTTTTGATAATATCAGATTTGATCACATGGTATTTCCAGCGTTCAATCATATGAACTGAATTAATCTTTCATAATCTTTAATCACAAGAACACATGAAACATACTATGGAAATCATGGTGTGTTGTGTGTTTAATTTTTTTTGTGACAATTCATTTTCTTGATCTAACAATACATACACTATAAATTCACATGTTTACAGATGTAAAAATAGTTTGCTTTTGAACTTATACAAGATTACAGAGGTCGATTTGGCTAGTTGGACTCACAGGTGAGGTTGGAATTGTGAATCATTGGAATATATATATATATATATATTTTCGTTAGAAAACTTATCAATGGGAAACTAAACCCAGGGTCGACATGCTAACACACAACGTGTTCTACTGAGATGTGTGGAGAAGTTTTCCTTACTTATGTTCATTCTGAGAATTTTGATCAAATACCTCACCAATTATATTAATCAAAATTTATCTGATGGTTAATTCCCTGGGGCAGAATAGATTGGGGATGGAGGGAACAGATACGAAGGATAGCTGCGATATAAACAAGTCCGTACTTTTATGAAATTTGTACAATCAGTGCTGACCCAACAGTAGTATATCTTGTAGAAAATATTCAATATTTTATGTACAGTTTTACAATTTAATTCATTATATTTTGCTACTCATATTACCTCTCTTGTATTTTATAAATAATAATTTTGCTTTACATTAAATACAAGATACAATAAAAAGTAATCAAACTAAAAAAAAAAAAAACAAGAGTTAAAATTAAATTTTATAAAAGCTATATTATAATGAGGCCTAAACAAGTAATAATATTGGGAACACTGGCAATAGCGCATGCGAAAATATCATTGTAGGAAGATAAAGGTTCTTTGTTTATAGCTTGCGTTGGACTTTGTAATGTCGGATTTTGAACAAAGAGCTAACATAAACTCTTTTGTTATAATTTAAATAAATATTTTACTGAGACATTATAATTGTGAAAGGAACCGTATGGAGATGAAACAATTTCAAAAACCTCAGTACATTTATGGTACATTAGGTTTAAAGATGG
>CP092866.1:61861221-61886704 GCA_030710605.1 Cordylochernes scorpioides
CCTTACCAGTAGAATTTAACAATCGTCATTTTAATTAAATAATTTCCATTTTAATGTAACTCTTAAAAAAAAAAGATGGAATTCTACCTATTAATACTTTACGATTTTTACTATTAACAATAGATTTTTCATAATCAAATTATTTATAAAAATATGCCTCCAGCACCTAAACTTTTGTATAGACCTCTCCTACTTGTAAGCACGGCTCACGAAAAATAATTTCTTTCCCTAATCGATTCAAAATTCACCCTGTAATTCAGGCGTCGAAGAATTCGAACCACCACGTGAGCCTTGCTTACAACCAACCCTTGGTGACTCTTATCTATCTTCCCCTTAATGCCCCTCTCATTCTTACAACTTTGTTAACTTTATACCAGCTCAGGACCTTTATAGAGAATTATTGATTAATCAATTATCGAACTTCTATATTGTCATTTCAAAATCCTAACCTTCGCCCTTCATTTATGATAATTTATTTCGTAGTTCATCTCTAGCCTATCCACCGACCCACACCATCTAGCCAATGGTGTGTTCGTCACAGGGTGCAGATTGACTAACTGCTAGATATTTATCAACCTCTTTTTGTTCGCACTTGAACAATCTGCATCGAGCGACACAGTTCGCTTCTTCTTCTCGCGCCACACGTTCGCCACACGGACCCTGTCTTCAAATCTATGTTTGTCCATTGTCCAAACCAGCACGATATAGCCTACCTCCGATATTTCCCACGGAGGTACGTTAAACATCGTCGCTGATTTTGTCCGGTCCGTCATCATTTCGCGCAGACATGGGTCTTACTTTCAACCCACCGCGAAATCATCGCCTTGCACAAGCTCCCACGACGGTTCAAACACCTCGTGTCCGAGCAGCTTGTCACTTGTAACGGACAACGCAGTCCTCGTCCCAATTTTTGGCACTGTGCGCGCATACTTTCCGCAAATTAAATATAAGTCCGTTCGACTTCCTCACCTACACACGGGACTTTTCCCCTCGGACTCGCTACACAAGTAACTGCATAGATAAGTTAGATTGGCCCAAAGCAAGTTTCCCCTCGCTCTGTTCGCCAAAATTCTAACATTGTATGTAGTTCGATATTTACCTCAGTCCTGAGCTCGCACAATTGCCAACCTCAACCTCATTTCTCGTACTCTACACTTATAGCATAGAAAGCCCATGACAAGTTTCCCCTTGCCATGTCCGCCTGAAAAATATATTAAAGTGTAGAGTTCCCCAGTCTTAATGATCTTCAGAATTTCATCATATGTATGTGACTCTTCTTCTCGTTGTTCACACTCCTCCATATCACTTCCCTTATAGTACATTAGATTTTGTTGTATATAGCCTTTTATAACCTTGATATTCTCAAAGATTTCCTTAAATGTCAAACTCTCCGGTGTTATAAAATTGCTTGTAAATAATATTTACTTGTGTACTATTCAATATTTTATTTACATAAAACTATGTCACCATTACCTTAATTAATTTCAACTGTAAAATTATTTTCTCTATCCCTGGCTTCACCAGCTTTAAGTATACTCAAACCATGTTCAGCCTTCTTCAACGGGGGCCATATGTCATAATATATGCTCTTCCAGGATTAATAAAACAAATCTACAGTCGACCAGAGAGAGAGAACGCAGCTAAGGCCGGTCACTTGATATAGCAGTCACATTCCAAGGGGGCGACCGCAGGGCCTTTTCTTGGAACCTCAGTTCTATGTTTACTCAGTCGGGGGGGTGGTGGCCACAGAAGACGTGCATTTCCGCGGTGGCAGCCCGCTAGCGCTCCCTCTCTCCCTCGGTTTGCTGGGTTCCATCTTCCAAACTTGTTGTTTCCTTATTTCTCACTCACCACATTATTATCAGAAAAGTCGACAGGATCATATCATATATAAATATATATTATATCTATATTAATAAAATGCAAATTTCATAAGTGTTGTTCACTAAAAACTTTCGTTACAATGCATCAATTTCGACCAAATTTTCAACATTTATGTAAAACGAGATGGAGCAGGTTTTGCTTAACATCAAAATATTTTTCCTAACTTTAACATGCGTAACTTCGCTGTTATCGATTAAATACAAAAAAAAATCAACAGAGTTAATTTTAAAAATTAAAATTTTAAATACAAAAAAAATTCAGCAATTCATTCAACTCAATCTAAAAAAATATTCAAAACAAGCAATTTTAAGATAACACCATATGTAAAACAGTCGGCCAAGAAAACAACAACGATATTACATCTTTCTCACATATTCACACACAATCTTGATTAATAATTAAAACTAATCTTTAACATTGCTTATTATACTTCATAATATATAATATTCGTTAGGCAAACTTTCACTCGGATAAAACCCGGGCGAAGCCGGGTACACATCCGCTAGTATATATATAAATTATATATATTTTACCTAGGTATATTATTTTTGCCTTTTTCGACCTATCACAGAGGGTGATCTGATAAAGATTTATTTATTTATTTTTTGTTATGATTTGGTCACCTGGGGAGAGGATAGGCGGTCAGTTTGAAAGTAACCACCAGGAAGAGCGGGCTTGGTCGCCTTATACCTCCCCTTTGCGGGGAGGTATGGGAAATGTAAGTAGATTGTTTCTTAAATCTTTAATAGGGATTTATGGGTTATATATATATATATATATATATATATATAATTTTTTTTAATAGTTAGTTTAGTTTTTAAGACAATATTCCTAGGCCAACATCATTTCTTTTTTTTTTTTCTTGAGATATATGAATATTATAAGCGTGTGTAAGAAAAACATTTATTGGATGCAAAAATAAATATTTTATAGTTTACATATTAAGAACTAGACGAATGGCCCGGGCAACGCCCGGGTTTTACCCGAGTGCGCATATACTTTAAAAACGTTTTAATTCAAATACTATTCGTTACAATTATAAATTGGCGCCATGGATGTCACTCTTGTGAAACGTCCCGTTCCAAACTGTGTGTTTTTAAAATGTTTTAATTAAAATACTATTCGTTACAATTATAAATTGGCGCCGTGGATGTCTCTCTTGTGAAACGTCCCGCCCCAAACTGTGTGTGTCTTGAAAATATAAAAATAAAAATGTGAATTTTCATAAAGATTTCATCATGTCGATTTTTTTTTTTGCATTTCACCTACTAAATCGATAGAGATAATTACATTTGCAACATGAACTTAGGTATATTGACTAAATAGAAAACTGCATAGTAATAAAGATCATTTTTTAAAGGCACCATATCGTTTTTTTTTTCAATAAAATCGAAACAAAAATTAACGATAAATAACGATAATTGCCTTAAAAAGAAATTGCCTTAAAAAAGAAACATTCGCGGTGATTTTGTCTTGCATTCGTTTATACAATTATTATATACGAATGACCCGGGCAACGCCCGGGTTTTACCCGATTAAATTCTTTTATTCAAATACTATTCGTTACAATTATAAATTGGCGCCGTGGATGTCATTCTTGTATAATATATAAATGAGTTTTAAAAATTGTAAAAAAAAATGCATCGGCCGGGAATCGAACCCGGGCCGCCCGCGTGGCAGGCGAGCATTCTACCACTGAACCACCGATGGTTATGAAAAATCCCATCCGTGAGCTTCAAACAGACAAACAGACAGAATAAGGCAAATATATAAGTAGATTGTAGCCTTTCTTCCTTACCTTTTTTTATTTGTTGTCCTTTTGATTAAATTGTATTTGCTTCATCATTTCCCTCGTATATTTGTGAATATTGTGTCCTTTGAATAATTCTGTCTATTTGTGATTTGTAAATCGGGCATTCACTTAAATTTGATTTATGGTTTGTAGAAAGGTTTTTAAATTTAGGGTGCTTAGAACAATTGTGACAATTTGGTGCTTCAGTACAGTTGTGGCTACTCTGTACACCGCATATTTTACATATTTTTATGTTTTGGCAGTCTTTTGTTTTGTGGTTCGGATTAAATTCGAAACAATTTTGGCATGTCTTACAAATATTCTGCAACATCGCTCAAAATCGGTGTATATCTCATTACCCATTTTTCTTAAAATTTGGTAAACTTTAGAAGTTACTCTTAATACTATATTGTGATATGGAGAATTAGATCTCATTGTAAATAGAACTTTTATTTCATTTTCCAATTTTTTTTCTAGATCAGAATTCATTTTGCATATGGTTTGAACGAAGTTCGCCGTATCTGTAATTTTGGATACGTTTTTTTTTACTACTATAGTTGGATCTCTTAGTGTCGGTATGTAAATTTTACTAATCAATTTCAAATCTTCTGTGATTTGTTTAATTCATTCAGTATTTTATTGGCAGTTTGGTTTGGAACCTTTTTAATTACATATTTCTTTTTTTGCGTTTATAATTCTATTAATCTCAATGTTTTTACCATTTTCTCCGACATTTTAAATATTATTAGAAAAAATTTTGAAGTGCATCAGAATTAGATACACCATCATTTAAAGCCACAAGTAAAGTAGATTATCTATCATTTTGGCCAATAAGCCAAATCTTACAATTCCATGTGTGGTCAAAAAATACTTTATACCATATATAAAACGTTGTAAAGCCCTGTCTAAAGTTTTAATTTCAATTTTATCGTGAGTAGCACAAAAGAACCTTGTCGATACGTCGACGAAATAATAATAATAATAATAATAAAATCTGGCTGACGTGTCCTCATTTGTAAAGAATTGTATATGGGACCACAAAGATCTTGTTGGATAACTGAATGCTACGACAGCTAGCGCCACACTGGACCTATCATCATCACAACTGTTTGTTTACCTTCTTCTCTATACTTCAATAACTGTTCGCTACCATAACTTTGTCTTTTTCTTGCTAAATGGATAATAAAGATTATTATCATATAATCCTCAACGTCCTCATGCCTTCCTACAAGCTGTAAGTACCTAAATCTTACAACAATTAGATTATGAGACTGAGTATTGCATGAAATTCAACTAACGAGTTAAGACAAATAAAAAAGGCTTAGCAAAAATGGCGTCACTCCCGAGCCACGATGTAACCCTAAATAAGCTCGACGGCTATAACTACTCACTATGGTCTTTCAAAATTGAAATGCTCTTGCAAAAGGAAGATCTTTGGGAAGTTGTCACCGAAAATATTCCAGATGAACCTAAAATCGAATGGAAAAAGAAAGACTCAAAAGCTAGAGCTATCATTAATCTAAGCATCGCCGACTCACAAATAGTGCATGTCAAAAACCTACTAACAGCCAAAGCTACCTGGGACACTTTTAAAAATATCTATGAAAGAAAAACACTCTCAGGAAAAATTTATTTGCTAAGGAAACTATACAGCTTAAAACTCGAAGAAGACAAAGACATGCAACAGCACATCACTACCATGATGGAACTAGTTGACAAACTGCGAACCATTGGCGAAACACTAAAGGACTCTCACATCACGGCTATACTGCTTTGCTCGCTTCCAAAGAGCTACTCCAATCTCATCACGATGTTGGAATCAAGGCCTGATGACGAGCTAACGCTTGAATTTACCAAGAACAAACTCCTTGATGAACACACACGCAGAGTAGAAAGCTCGAAAGACGAAAGCACTGAATCAAAAGCCTTAAAAAGCCTCCACGGAGCTTCAAGCCAAAGAAGAGAAAAAAAGAAGAAATTCTGTTCTTTCTGCCACAAACCAAACCACTCCAAAGAAGAATGTTGGCACTATCAAAAGCGAAACAACAGCAACAAAGAGTACAAATATGAAAACTTCAGAAGAGGAAACGTACCAAAGTACACAAATCAGTCGAGTGTCACCCAAGAACAACCCACAAATCAGAGAACAACAAAAGGACCTAACCCAAAAGCTCTCAATTGCACTCAACGAGAAGCAAGTGTACACAACTGGTTCGTCGACTCTGGAACCACATCTCATATGGCGTACGATGAAAGCTTTTTCACTGAACTTAACAGAGAACAAACACAAAATGTTGTGGTTGCTAATGGCAATAAGCTGCAGGTCAAAGGGATAGGACAAGGAGAAATAAAAGTCATCACACCCCAAGGAAAGACTGACACCTTACTTCTCACAAAAGTTCTCTACATCCCGGAACTAACAGACAACCTTCTGTCAGTGAGTGCGGCCACCTCCAACGGATGTAAAGTGACGTTCAACAGAGATTGGTGTACCATCGAAAGAGACAACACAGCCCTCGCGAACGGTATACTTGACAATGGAATGTACCGACTCCACCTGGATGATAACCCCCAAACTCGCACATTCAAAGCAAATGTTGCAAAACAAAACCACTGCAAGAACAAAAATTGCCTCATGCTCTGGCACGACAGACTAGGACACAGAAATATAGAATCAATTAAGAAGATTCGAAATGAGAACCTAGCAAGAGGACTAAGTCTAAATAACTGTTCGCACAGCACAGACTGCGTTCAGTGCATTCAAGGAAAACTCACCGAAACCCCATTTCCAAAGAAGACAGAGTACAGAGCAACTGAAACGCTTCAACTTGTCCACAGTGATATCTGCGGTCCATTACCAACTAACTCTCTCAGCGGTAAGAGATACTTCATCACCTTCACTGATGACTACAGCAGATACACGAAGATCTACCTCCTGAAAGGAAAAGACGAAGCCTATGAAAAAATAAAAGACTACGTCATCTCAGCACACACGGAATTTGGAAAAAATATCCAAACCATACGGACAGACAACGGTCGTGAGTACGTAAACCGACAAGTCGAAGATTTCCTGAACCAAAGCGGAATCAAACATCAGCTAACAGTCCCCTACTCACCAGCCCAGAACGGAGTAGCAGAAAGGAAAAATCGATCACTAATGGAGATGACAAGATGCATGCTGTTTGACTCAGGACTCCCACAGTCTCTATGGGCGGAAGCGGTTACCACAGCTAATTACCTACACAACCGAATACCCTCGAAAGCTACAGACAAGACTCCATTTGAACTATGGACCAACAGGAAGCCCAGTCTGAAGCATCTAAAAAGATTCGGATGTAAAGCCTTCGCCTATATTCCCAAGATAAAAAGAAACAAGTTGGATAGCAAAGTTATCGAAGGGATCTTTCTTGGATACGATGATCGAAGCAAAGGATACAGAATCCTGCACGATACAGACAACATCACAATCAGCAGATCCGTAAAATTTATAGAAAAAGAAAATGGGTTTCACCACGCTTCCACAAAAACAACTTCACCACAAGTACTAAGTACAGATCTAACTTCCTCCAATCATATTGGAAATGCAGAGGAAAGTCAGGAACCAGGAACACAATCCGAAAACCTTGAGGACTCAGAAACCGAGGAGTACCTTCAACCCGGTACAAGCACAGGAACACAAGTGGTCACACAAAGAAGATCCACGAGACCAACAAAGGGAATACCTCCCATAAGAAATGACTACATGCTGTACAAAACTGAAGCTCAAGACATTCAGACACCCACCAACTACTCGGAAGTCCTACAATTACCAAAAATAGAAAGAGAAAAATGGCTACAAGCAATGAACGAAGAACTAAATTCTCTTGAGAAGAACAATGTATGGGAACTAACGCCTCTACCTAAGGGCAAAAAGATCATAGGATGTAAATGGACCTATAAACAAAAACTCAATTCCAAAGGAGAAATAGAGCGGTACAAAGCCAGACTCGTAGCAAAAGGGTTCAATCAGAAATTTGGCCGAGACTACGAAGAAACCTTTGCACCAATTGTGAAGCATTCTACAATTAGAGCCTTCCTAGCCGCATCAGTCTACAAAGGGATGCAAGTGATCCACCTCGATGTGAAGACAGCGTTCCTACACGGCGACCTAGATAAAGAACTCTACATGGAACTCCCAGAAGGACTCCATACAAAACAAACAAACGAAGTCTGCAAACTAAAGAAGGCCATTTACGGTCTAAAACAAGCTGGAAGATCTTGGAACACAAAAATCGCAAGCACTCTAATTAAAAATAACTTCAAACAGAGCATTGTAGACCCATGCCTATTCACCAAGAATGAAGAAAACTATTCCATCTACTTGATTCTACATGTGGATGACATGCTGCTTGCAAGCGATTCCGAAATAATCATCCAAAACACTGTAAAAACTCTCGAAAAAGAATTCGAAATAAAGAATCTTGGAGACCCCACTCAATTCATTGGTATAGAAATCTCAAGGAACAGAGAAGGTGAACTCCTTCTGAGCCAAAAGAATAAAATCCAAGAATTAGTTGAAAGGTACAATCTCCAAGAAGCGAAACCTACTTTCACTCCCATGGAAAGCGGATACCCCGGTATATCTGATGTAAAACTTCTACCAAACAACGTCCAATACCAACAACTGATAGGCTCACTATTGTACCTAAGCGTAGTATCCAGACCAGATATCGCAGCTCCAGTCTGCATACTCAGCAGCAGAAACCAGAATCCTAGAAATTGTGACTGGAATGCAGCAAAAAGAATCGTAAGATATCTAAAAACTACTAAAGAACTCGAGCTACGCATATCTAACCAAAAACCTCCCACACTGGAAGCATACAGTGATGCCACATGGGCAAGCGACAACACCGACAGAAAATCACTAAGCGGAAACTTGTTCCTACTGGGATCAAACCCCATCTCATGGATGACTGGGAAACAAGGTTGCGTATCTCTCTCATCCACCGAAGCGGAACTAATCTCCGCAGCTGAAGCCTCACAAGAACTGTTATGGCTTCTCGACTTGCTAAAGGATCTCGAACTGGAACAGAAAGCTCCAATCTACTTCCACCAAGACAATCAATCATGTCTCAAGATATGTTCATCCGAAAAAGTGTCTTCTAGAACCAAGCACATCGCAACCAAGATCCATCACCTGAAGGATCTTCAGAAGAAGACAGTGATAAAAATGGTCTACTGCCCAACTGGCGACATGAAGGCGGATATCCTGACCAAGCCGCTACCAAGGCCGACATTTGAGAAGTTACGCTACAACCTCGTGATGTCTTCACATTCATGCCGGGGATTTGTTGGATAACTGAATGCTACGACAGCTAGCGCCACACTGGACCTATCATCATCACAACTGTTTGTTTACCTTCTTCTCTATACTTCAATAACTGTTCGCTACCATAACTTTGTCTTTTTCTTGCTAAATGGATAATAAAGATTATTATCATATAATCCTCAACGTCCTCATGCCTTCCTACAAGCTGTAAGTACCTAAATCTTACAACAGATCTCTTGGCATAAAGGTGGTATGGTTTTAAACAGGGGATGACCCACATATCGAGAAAGGGCAGCGAACAACGTGACAATAACAAGCCACGGTAAAAAACCGCTGACACAAGGTCACAGCTAATCGCACCAAAACCGAAACCTAAAATTTTCCTCATTCGTCGTCGGCAATCTAAATTGTTTCCTCCTTCGCCGTCTGCTCGGTATATTTACATATTGGTTGGTGGAATAGTCTTTACACATATCATTCTATCGTCCATTAAAACTAATGTTAAGTTTACAATGAGAGCTTATTCTATGTATTTATTTGTTAAATATATAAATGTGCCAATCTCGGTCAATTAATATATTTTAAATATATTTTCAACTCCGCCTTTGCCGGTCCCAAGCCCGGATGAAAAAGGAGGAGGGGGAGCAGTAACAAGCCGGTAAAAAACCTGGGCTCATCTGGCCCGGCTGATAGTACTCTGTAAGGGCTCCTAATCCAGGGATACAAGATGAGCAACGTTTGTACTCCGTGTTAGGAGCGGGTGCACGTGGCGTCTGTTCCTCATGTCAGAGGTGGCCATTTTTTTTGGAGCTAAGTCGGCCTGCCACTGAATAGTGCTCCCAGTCTTGATGACAAAGGCAGACACATTCTACTTCACCCAGTGTGGAGATAAGAAAGAAGAAGAATAAATATATTTTCTTTCCAAATAATAGTAATTTTATAAGCTTAACTCGTAGGTGCGGTCTGACAGACTTCTAAATATTCAATATAGAACACATCAGCCCGTTCTAAAAACGGGTTTAGAATAACAGCCAGAGTTCTAAATCTTAATATTAAAGTTTTTCCTTAATAAAGCTAAAAATAAAGTAATTGCGAAATTATATGTTTCACGAATAGATGTTTACACTCATGGAGAAAACTTAAGGAAGTTGTTGTATCTTTTAGCATCTATATATTTTTTATTAATATATTTTATATTATTTTTTAAAGGAGAAAGTTCAAATTTACATGTATGTGAAATCCACTTTTATATAAGGAAATGAGTGGTTTATGTTTAAAATATAAAACTTCCTTGAGCTTGTCCATATGAGTGTGTAACTCTAATAAATGGAAATAAACGTGAAAATTGATTTTCACAAGATTTCATATAGTTATTTATTCAATCAATTTATCGATGATTACATCAGCCATCTTACACCCTCATTTTTATTTAAGTCATATAAAAGCCTTTTAAGAAATATTAAAGTTGACTATTTCGGCATTTTCAACTTGCTCACTCGCGATGAGAATTCTATTATTTGGAACATTTTCAAATTTAATTATATTTTGAATAAGAATTATATAATTGCTTAGCGTGGACCAAGCTTATTTTAATACAATAAAAAGCTGAATTTTAAAAGCCTTGAAATATTTTTTATAAATGTAATATTTAATGAATAAAAGTGTGGCGCTGAATTTGTTGTTGACACACATTAAATATGTTATAACACCTTGATAAAGGTTGGCGTTCAGCCAACTGAAATATTGGTAAAATAAATGATATTTTGATCCAATATATGTCTTTTTATTTAAAGATTTATTCATGGATTGCTCTATTTTCAAAATAAATATATTCATGATGCTATTTTTGATGCAAATACTTAATTATAAGAGATAAATTAATATATGTATTGATTTTTCTCAGTTTTTGCCTGTAATTCACGGCAGGTTTGGGATAGAAATCAGAAATTTTGTAACGATTGTCAAAAAAAAGTCAAGTTTCAACTCCCAGCAGTCTCCGAGTTGTACTCGTAAGACAGACACATTATATAGATTACTAGCGGATGTGTACCCGGCTTCGCCCGGGTTTTATCTGAGTGAAAGTTTGCCTAACGAATATTATTGAAAATAATTTTTCCGGAACATAGACTATTATGATAATAATGATAATAATATTCATTACATTATATTTTTTATTATATATTTATATAATACGAATGGCCCGGGCAACGCCCAGGTTTTACCCGAGTGCGTATATATTTTAAAAAACGTTTTAATTCAAATACTATTCGTTACAATTATAAATTGGCGCCATGGATGTCACTCTTGTGAAACGTCCCGTTCCAAACTGTGTGTTTTTAAAATGTTTTAATTAAAATACTATTCATTACAATTATAAATTTGAACGATAGGCTCATTATTTCTTTATACCGTTATTATACCGTTATATTATATATATTATATTTATTATATATATATTACACGTTATTTGTTTTCTTGGCCGACTGTTTTACATATGGTGTTATCTTAAAATTGCTTGTTTTGAATATTTTTTAGATTGAGATTATTAGCTAGTATGTAAAAAAATTAACTCTGTTGAAATTTAATTTTGTATTTATATATAAATAAAATTAACTCTGTTGATTTTTTTTTGTATTTAATCGATAACAGCGAAGTTACGCATGTTAATGTTAGGGAAAAATATTTTGATGTTAAGCAAAACCTGCTCCATCTCGTTTTACATAAATGTTGAAAATTTGGTCGAAATTGATGCATTGTAACGAAAGTTTTTAGTGAACAACACTTATGAAATTTGCATTTTATTAATATAGATTATTATTCTCTCTTTTTTATATTGACACGTTTCTGAATTTCGTAATTAATTTTGTAATTGGTTTTTCATTGATTTTTAATGTGTGATCAATAACTCATCATCATTGGAAAAAAAAAAGAACAATTAATAAACAAAAGAACAACAACATGGTAAATTTGCCTCCTTATTTAAAACAAACAAACAAATTAGATAAAGATTAAAAATAAAACATTTCTTAAAAAGTTAAAGCAAAAATAAAATATTTGGCGCAGCTACGAAAGGATTAAAATATAAATCAAAAAAGGCTTCGACGAAAGAAAAAGTAAGTACAATGGCAGTAAATGTAAACAAATTAGAGAAATTTAGCGGTGATAAAGGTTCAATTCGGCCTGAATCATGGCTTAAACTATATGAATTGGAAACTGGTAAACTAGATGAAGTCGATAGAATCAATAGTCTAATTTATTATTTATCAAAAGATGCTTTAGAATGGTTTGCTGATGAAATATTGAGCAACGCATCCATTAAAAAATGTGATACTGTTAAACTCTAATTAATTCAGCGCTTTGGTTATAAAGTTGAAAGCCCTATAGTTGCAGCATCAAAAAGAAGACTTAAAAAAGAAGAAACCGTGGAAGATTATTTTAGAGATAAAATTAGATTATTAAATCAAACAAGCCTCAATAATGTCGAGAAGCTAAAAATGTTAACGGATGGATTGCCATTAGATTGGAAAAATTATCTCGTAACAGCCCAGCCTAAAGATCCATCACATTGGATGCAGATTGCCATGGAGATTGAACAAAACAATAATCAAATAAGGCAACAACAGAGAAGTAAAACCAAGGTTTTTAATATAACTACACCTACAATCTAAAAAAATTGCCCATATTGGTGTCCTATTTGTAAGAAAAAAGGATTGTATTTTAAACATTGGATAAGTGATTGCAAAGATTATGATCCTAATTATAAAGACAAGCTTAAACACCAAGCAACTAATATCACCACAGATGTTAAACAAACCATAGCTGATTCACTTTGCATAGCAAATACCAATTTCCCTTATAGATTTGTTAATGTTGAGGTTTTACTTAATAATATTCCAGTTTCATCTTTTATTGATACCGGGTCAACTATTTCATTAATGAGCTGTTCGCTTTTAAAACAACATAAGTTAAAATTGAATGTAAACGATAGAATCAAAATTAAACAAGTTGATAGTTTTGCATATACTTTAGGATCAGTAGAAGTATTTTTGAAAATCCATTCTAAACTTGTCGGGTGTAAGCTTCATGTAGTGAAAAACTTTAGCTATCCATTGCTTATTGGACTTGATGTAGCAGGAAAAATTGGATTAATAATTGACACAAAAGACAAAGCGGTGTATGTTAAAGGAAATGAATGTTTTTATATATCTCCTGAAACGCATCTTCCATCTGTTCAGCAAAAAGAGCTTAATCAATTATTTAAAGAAAATCAAGCATTGTTCAGCCAGCATGAAACTGACATCGGAAGGATTGCTGTTCAACACAAGATCCATACAATTGAACATCCACCCATCAGTTGTAGACCATATAGAAGACCACTTGCCGAATATGATGAAATAAAAAGACAAGTTGAAGAATTGAGTAAAAAGGGACTAATAAGTGAATCTCAGTCACCTTGGGCCTTCCCCGTAGTGTTGGTCTCTAACAAGGATGGTTCACAAAGGATGTGCATAGATTACCGAAAACTGAATGCAATTACAATTGATGACAAGCAGCCTCTTCCATACATCCAAGATATGTTTGATCGCTTACATAATGCGAAATACTTCACAACACTTGACATAGCATGGGGCTATTGGCATGTTGAAATACATCCAGACTCTGTTGAGAAAACTGCTTTCATTACAAATGACGGGCATTATGAATTTTTGGTTATGCCATTTGGCTTGAAAAATGCTCAAAGTACTTTTCAGCGAATAATTCAGCATATTATTGGAAATCTTCTTTGGAACGGTGTTTGTAATTATCAAGATGATATTCTAATTTACAGCAGTACTTTTAAATATCATATTGAAATCATGAAGAAAATATTTGACAAGCTTAAAGAAAACAATATCAAACTCAAGTTGAAGAAATGCTCCTTTGCAAAACAAGAAATAAGATATTTAGGTCATATCATAGGACATAACAAGCTTAAACCTGACCCTGAAAAAACAAAGGCAATAAATGAGTTCCCTCAACCTAAAGAAGTGAAGCAAGTAAGGCAGTTTTTGGGTTTAGCAGGTTACTACAGGAAATTTATTCCTAAATTTAGTGAAATTGCAGATCCTTTAACAAGCCTCACAAGAAAAAATAAGTTATTCAAATGGACTACTGAAGTTAACAAATCATTTCAGGAACTAAAGTCTCATTTATCCACAGATCCAGTTCTTTCTACATATGATCCTTCATTACCATGTAAGCTTTATACAGATGCATCTAAACTGGGAATTGGTGCTATTTTAGCTCAAATTGGAAATGATAATCAAGAACATGTAATTTCCTATTATTCAGGGAAACTTCTACCACATCAACAGAACTATTCTGCATTTGAGTTGGAATGCTTTGCTGTAGTTCAATCAGTTGAATACTTTGAAGTTTATCTTGAGAACAATACATTTGAAGTCATTACAGATCATTCGGCTTTGGAATGGCTCTTCAACGTAAAGAAACCAAAGGCACAATATCTCCGATGGATAATTGAATTATCAACCAAGTCAATGAAAATAGTTCACAGATCAGGATCAAAGCAAACGCATGTTGATGCATTGTCAAGATCACCAGTGTCATTTCATATATCAATCCCCACTCTTCGACTACACCAACAAAAAGCGGATCTCAGTTTTGTAAAGAACTCTCATATTCATCGAGATCTTATTATGGTGAAACATAATGGAGTTCTAAAAACAGTTGTTCCAGAATCATTCCAAGAAGAAATTCTCAAAGAATACCACGATAATCATTCTCACCCCTCAATTAACAAGACAGTAAGATTGATAACACCATTTTATTGGTGGCCGAATGCTATCAGATGCATCAAAGACTATGTTCGCTCATGTAAAATATGTCAAATAACTAAATGCAGTAATAAACCATTTATTGGAGAATATGTTGCACCAAACTCTGATCTGAAACCACTGGAATTAATATCAATGGATACTATTGTGCTAGGCTCTGCAGCAAATGAAACCAAGCACAAATACATTCAAGTAATAATTGACCACCTAACAAGATTTGTTTGGGCTTTCCCTACTGTCACCAACACTTCTCAAGCAGTAATTCAATGTTTAGACAAAATCAACAGAACTGTTCCCCAAATCAAATGTATTTTAACCGACAACGGAAAGAATTTTACATCAAAAGAATTTAACAAGTTTTTGAATGAGCATCAAGTTCAACACACCTATTCGACGCCATATCATCCGCAGAGTAATGGACTGTGTGAAAAGATGAATGACACTATACTCACCAAATTAAGAACAAACCTTCAAGAGAATCCAAGACTAAAATGGTCATCATTACTTGCCAAAATTGTAAAAGATTATAATAGCACACCCCATGATGTCACTGGGTTTTCTCCAAATTTCCTACTTTTTGGTGATTGTGCAATACCAGAATTTTCTGAATCACCACATTTCACCATAGAAAATGCAAGGAAGAAAGCAATAGAAAATAGCGCAAAGCATAGAGAAAAGTGGAAAGCACGACACGATGCAAAACATCCGCAGTCGTCATTCAAAGTTGGTGATCTGGTCCTTCGTAAAATAGCTAGTAATGATCCAAGTATGGTCAAAACATCCCCAAAGTATGAGGGTCCTTTTCAAATAACAAGAATAATATCTAGTGTTACGTGTGAATTATTGAAAGATGATTCCTCCTTGGTTAAAGTTCATGTGTCACAATTGAAACCATTTATTTTGCGAAAATAAATCCTTCAAGCCGAGGGATATGACACGTTTCTGAATTTTGTAATTAATTTTGTAATTGGTTTTTCATTGATTTTTAATGTGTGATCAATAACTCTTATCATCATTGGAAAAAAAAAGAACAATTAATAAACAAAAGAACAACAACATGGTAAATTTGCCTCTTTATTTAAAACAAACAAACAAATTAGATAAAGATTAAAAATAAAACATTTCTTAAAAAGTTAAAGCAAAAATAAAACGTTACAATATTAAATAAAATAATAAAAGGGTATATTTTATCGTAAAGATAGAGGCTGCCTGGCCGGCATTCATAGCTCTTCAAATTAAATATACTTCGGCCAGTAAATCTTTTCATTACCCCGACGTTTCGACAAAAATCTTTTGTCATCGTCAGGAGCGAACAGAAATTAAAAAAATTTGGCAAAGCGTTAAAAATTATTCTATAAGGTATATTATACTATGTGTTATTTTGTATATCTTCTATCTATTGCTACAATTTTTTCTCTATTTGTTTAGATTTTTTATTTTTAACCTCGGTTGTTACGTATTTTTATTACATGCCGAGAAAAAAAAGTTTTTAATTACGGATTTAGAGGTCGGATCTTTGAAATGATTCTGATCCAAACATTTCCTTGGCATGTGGATTCAATTGAGAATTACTCGATTGAATGGAACTTATATTGATTCTCTCTCCTTACTAATCTAAATATCCAATATAATATCCAGACTGCTGCCACTTCTTGTATATGTCCAACCTCACCAGTACTTGCAAGTACCCAAACAGAACATTGATACCTTGTAACTGCATTCCACATGTGTAGACATGTGGTGTAATTTCCAGTATAGACACAAGTATGCAAACAAACAAAAAAAGGGGGGGGGAGGGAGGGAAGCGCACACCATGATTACCATGGCCTGTACCTTGTATACTTGTGATAAATTAATTTAAAATATATACAGTAGAACCTCCATGAGAGGACACTCGCGCTAGAGGACACCTCTCTACAAAGGACAGTTTTCATTTTCAAAATTACCATTTTTACAATTAAGCAACTCTCCGGTAAGAGGACACCTCTCCCTAAAAGACACTTTGGCTCTGCAATTGGGTGTCCTTTACAGGGAGGTTCTACTGTATAATGTAGGTAAATTCCATTGAACTGATTGGACGCGGGCTGTACAACGTGATCACATCTGACATCACCAAACCCCCCACGTTACCAGCACCGATCAGTGCGCAGTCGCAGTAGATGTCGGAGCGGGAGCACAGAACGATGTTGAAAGTGGTGTTTCTCCTAGCTCTCCTGGCCTCGGCCCACGGTGGACCGATCGCTGCAGGAATCTGCTACGCGGGCTGTGCTGCCGTGGTGGTTGCCTGCTTCAGTGCTGCGGGCTTCACGTTCGGCACAGTCCCCGGGGCACAGATCGCCGCAGTCCCTGCGCTGGTCGGCTGCAACGCGGCGTTCGGAACATGTGAAGCGGCCTGCGTGGCTGCACTAGTCGCCCCCACACCTTAACCTAACCTGCAGGTAGGGTCACGTTCCTCAATGTTAACTTTGTTGTTTGTTAAAAATCACATTTGAGCGGCTTGAGGATTGATTCCTTTAAACTGACTGACCTTCCTTATTACTCTTTCTTTCTATTTTCATACATTTTAGCGTAGTTATAGATTTTTGATCTAAATTAAATCCTTTTTTTTTCAGGTAGCCTCTAGGTTAAGTCTTTTTGGTCATTGAGGTACTGTCTGCACCACATTGATGAGGGCCAACAGCCCGAAACGCGTACCTTGTCTTGATTTATCAATATAATGGACTGGCAAATATAAAATTGGAATATAAAGTTAAAAATCAACTTTCGGTTGATATTTATTCTGAAAGATTGCGCACTGCCATTTAAAAAGCCAATTTGAGCGGTCAAGGGCCTGCCTTTTAATTCAATTTTGTTGACTTATTTTTCTCATATTATTTCTTACTTTTTATTACTTTTTTCAGCAGTTTCTGTATATTAGGGCATCCTGGAGTGAATATCTTTTTGTGTTGCATTTTTAAAAATAGAGGCCCCTTTTCACAGATTCAATAATCTGGGGTTGTACAAGCACACCTCTCATGAGAGACCACCTCTCCCCTAGCAACCACTTCTGTAAAATAAAAATAACTTTCCCCATAATCTTATCCAGTTACCATATTGAACAAGCACTTTCAGGGATAAACAATGGTATCTATTCTTTTGTGTCGTTCATGGGAAGGTTCTATTGAGTGAGTATTTTTTCCAAAATAGTTCTTTTAATAATCATAATAAATGCTGATCGAGATTTTTATATGCCTCTGATCACAATTTCTTTAAAATTTTACCATGGTACATCGCTTGAATGATAGCATTGTCATCGCGTGTGTGTGTGTGTAAGCAAGTAGAAATAAATACCTCTAGAGACAAACCTTAAAATATATAAAGAAATTTTATAACTTTATAAAGAAGACTTATTAAACATGTATCAAAAAGGAAAAACAATCTTTTCAGCTACCACCAATAAGAATATATATATGTTATATAAAGATATTATTTAAAATGTTATATCAAAATATTATTTTATTTAAAAATATATTTCATAGATACAAATACTGCTAAATCGACCGCCAGAGGTCACTCTTCCCCTATAAAAACTCGTTGTTGTTTTATCCCAATGGCCCGGGGCTCAAAAATCATCCATTTTGGTTAGCAGCCCCGTAAAATAAAGATATTTTCTCTCTATCCCAATGGCCGGCTCAAATCTTTGTACATTATGTAAATAATCTTTTGTTTTCCTTGTTCTATTCGCCTTAAGCCAGGCGGTACTTTTATCAAATTATGTTTATTATATAATCCTAAAGCTCAATTAAAGCAATTACTGATCAAAACCATTTTTATTATTATTATTTCAAGATTTTAACCACGACTGCATCACCATTACCATAATCCTCAACATGATCTAAATACAAGCAGAAAAGAAAATCTCATTCATCTTTATTTATTTTTCTAACATATGTATATAACTAAAATATAAATGTGCACGAAAAAGTAGGAAATAATTTGGTGAGATAAACATTTTACCGGAGAATCGGCGCTTGTGTATTATTCTGCGCAAGGCCTACTCGGGTAAACAAAAATAGTTCCATTTCTAAATCTACCTAACCTGAAATTTCCCAATCTAATTTAACCTAACCTAACCTAGCGTATTGATATATTAGGTTGTAAATTAACTTAAAGCAATCGGTTAGAAAGTTTTGTGTTTCAGTAAATTGTTTGCCAAATCACTCAGCCAAATCAATCACTTATGTGCGTCCTTCTTCGCTTTTTCTAGTCATATCAAACTAACCGGGTTTATTGGTGGTATCTGGAATAATTATTTTTTCTTTTTGTGCAATTTCAATAAAAATCGTTTCCTTATAAAATTTAAAAAAGTTTTTTTTCTGCGTTTTTTCCTATTATATATAACATTTTTTTGTTAACATTGTGGATAACCATTTTTACTCTAATATATACAAATCGTCTTAATATATCTCTTGTAAAAAACATTAATAATTTCTCTCTCTCTCTCTAATATTCTATATATATAATTATACCTATAGCTTATATGTTATATTTTCTAAAAATATATCATTTTATCTTCTTTTATTACGGATTTCTTGTGGCCTTTGTGCTTGCGTGCGCGATAATGTTAAATATCACAAAAACGTGCCAAACATATTTATCGACTATATTCCTCTCGTCTAGAGGAACACTCTGTAACTACCAGCAACCAGAATAAACCTTCTCATAGTGGTCGGTGGAAAGATGGTCTATACCGTTGGTTTTCGACCGCTACGACCCGGGATCGAATCCCGCATTGGGCACTTTCTTCCAATAAAAAAATGCTCCAATGGCTCCCGATTCTTGCAAAGTCTAACCCCACTGCGAGTGCAAGTAACCAAACTAGGCTCTGGCACATTTGTAAGGGCAAAAGTCGAACTGCTTTTCACATGTGTAGACATGTGGTGCACTTACAGTAAAAGCAATCGCTTATTACCCATCAAGATTACCATGGCCTATACCACGTGTACTAGGGATAATACCATGTAGTGGGTATAAGCTGAGTGGGTACCAGTCGCCACGAAGGTACCATGCTGTATAAAATATCTTCCAGAGCCTGTAGATAGGTGGCAGTAGACCAGGTGAGTCGGTCTGTCCACAGCCTGCAGGTCACTCGGGAGCCAACCATGTAGCCCTCTCTCTCCACGATGTTCTTGGGGAGTATCCTTCAATCTACGACTTATAAACTCAACCTATTACATATTCGCCGTATATGTTAAACAAAATGTCACTCTAATCTATTTAGTAAATCAATGCATCATAATAAAGTTTGTCTCTTTGGAAAATATCTTTAAAAGAGACAAACTCAACTATGATGTTTTAGCGCGCCATCTGTTATGAAAATTCAAAACTCTTATAGACACGTATGATTCTTTTTAAAAATTAAACAATTTCTACTGCCCATACTGCAATGGAAACATTAATGGGAGGGCCTGGCTCATCAGTGGTGAACCCTCCCATTAATTTTTCCATTGCAGTAAGGGCATTAGAAACTGTTTAATTTTTAAAAATAATCATACGTGTTTATAATAGTTTTGAATTTTCATAACAGATGGCGCGTTAATGCATTATAATAAAATTGTTCTAATAAAAGACTCAATTTGATGTTTAAGGAAGAGAGAAAGCTTATGTCCACAGTTCACCTAAAATGCCCATTCCAAGAGTCTAGCATCAGCATCACTATAAAAGGAAAACCGAAAAAAAAACATTATAACAGCGGTATGGTAGATTAAACTGGCGAAACCGCTGGGAGGGTTCACCACTGATGAGCCAGGCCTCCATTAATTTTTCCATTGCAGTAAGGGCTGTAGAAATTGTTTAATTTTTAAAAAGAATCATACACCTCTATAATAGTTTCGAATTTACAAACTCAATTAAATACCCATTTTCGTCAGCCCCAAAAGTAGTACGTTATTGGATGTTCTGTTCGTTTAAAAATATGTAACGCCAAGTTCAGGTGAAGTATACGCTGTAAGGAGCAAAATGACGACGACTCAATTGCAAAATAAAACTAAATGACCAAAAATGACCTTTTTTCGTAAATTAGCTTTTAAAGAAAATGCACACACAAGTGTTTTGCTAAAAGGTAAATATATTGCTACATCGCTCGCTTTATAGCATTGTCTTCAGAGATCCTATATAGGAATATGGTAGTCTTTCGTTTGTTCCACCTGGTCTGATGTCATGTGCGAGTTGTTGAAACGTTTGGAGACTTGAAGGGGAACAGATTAAATGGGCGAGAATTTAGCTCATATATACTGCTAGGTCAACAGGTTGAAGTACAAAGCTCCATGCTGCTCTTCGCGGACCGGATTAAACTACTACGCCAATGGATGGAAGCTATTAGCCTTGAGAGGGATGCACAGTATCGAGTGAGGGATGCACTGAGTTGCATAGATTTTGTAAAGAACGAGGTGGTCTCAGAGCAGGATCTGGGTGACGAACTAGTCTGATGGCTAGATGTAAAGACCCAATCGAGCGATGAGATAGCAATGCCAGTAGAGTGAGTGGCTGGACTGCTCGAGGAAGAGATGGAAGTAGACATCTTCTTGAAGTCCGCCGCAATGTTGGGAGCCATCGAAGAAGAACGCCTGAGCCACTGACGTCCGGCTTACCACGTAGGACGTCAATGTCTGACGAAGTAAGCGCAATGAAGGTGAAGGCAACTGACTCTCCAAGTATATATGTTCTTTATTTCAATAAAATATGTTTAATAATTTACTGTTATACAAAAGATGAAGCCTATTTAATACACATAAGCATATTAAATACACATATGTTAATAAGGTTTAATATGTAAAGTAATTTTTAATATTGGTGTATCTAAAACCAAAAATTTGGATCTTCATCATCAAATATAAATTAACATTCGTCTGTGTCCAGATGACCCGGTCGAGATGGAAATTCTCTTCAGTCAACATCCCAATGATTCTTTGTACATTACTTCTTGTCAACCTCTTCTAAATAAACCACCTCTGAAAAATAAATAATTGGGTTTTAGCGTTGACTTATTTTACTTTTATCTTCACGTTTCTCTCTGTTCAACCACTTTCGTTACTACAGAAAGAGAAGTGAATTAGATTTTCCTTTTTTATTTTTCTAAAGAATGTTGGCCGTTACTCCAACTGAGAGAAAAGACGCTGGAAATTGTATGCCCCTAGAGTTTAGCTGACCTATTATTCTTAACTAGACGAAAGGCCCGGGCAACGCCCGGGGTTTACCCGAGTGCGAATATATTTTAAAAACGTTGTCTTGGGTGGTCGCTATTGACAGGGTGGTCTGTATAGACGGGTGTATGTATCACACAGCTGATAACAGGGTTGTCTAGGGTGGTCGATATAGACAGGGTGGTCTGTATAGACAGGTGGATGTATCACACAGCTGATAACAGGGTTGTCTAGGGTGGTCGCTATAGACAGGGTGGCCTGTTTAGACAGGTGGATGTATCACACAGCTGATAACAGGGTTGTCTAGGGTGGTCGCTATAGACAGGGTGGTCTGTATAGACAGGTGGATGTATCACACAGCTGATAACAGGGTTGTCTAGGGTGGTCGCTATAGACAAGGTGGTCGGTATAGACAGGTGGATGTATCACACAGCCGATAACAGGGTTGTCTAGAGTGGTCGCTATAGACAGGGTGGTCTGTTTAGACAGGTGGATGTATCACACAGCCGATACCAGGGTTGTCTAGAGTGGTCGCTATAGACAGGGTGGTCTGTATAGACAGGTGGATGTATCACACTGATGATAACAGGGTTGTCTAGGGTGGTCGCTATAGACAGGGTGGTCTGTATAGACAGGTGGATGTATCACACAGCTGATAACAGGGTTGTCTAGGGTGGTCGCTATAGACAGGGTGGTCTGTTTAGACAGGTGGATGTATCACACAGCTGATAACAGGGTTGTCTAGAGTGGTCGCTATAGACAGGGTGGTCTGTTTAGACAGGTGGATGTATCACACAGCTGATAACAGGGTTGCCGAAAGTGACCGCTATAGACAGGGTGGTCTGTATAGACAGGTGGATGTATCACACTGATGATAACAGGGTTGCCGAGAGTGACCGCTATAGACAGGGTGGTCTGTATAGACAGGTGGATGTATCACACAGCTGATAACAGGGTTGTCTAGGGTGGTCGCTATAGACAGGGTGGTCTGTTTAGACAGGTGGATGTATCACACAGCTGATAACAGGGTTGTCTAGGGTGGTCGCTATAGACAGGGTGGTCTGTATAGACAGGTGGATGTATCACACAGCTGATAACAGGGTTGTCTTGAGTGGTCGCTATAGACAGGGTGGTCTGTTTAGACAGGTGGATGTATCACACAGCTGATAACAGGGTTGCCGAAAGTGACCGCTATAGACAGGGTGGTCTGTATAGACAGGTGGATGTATCACACTGATGATAACAGGGTTGCCGAAAGTGACCGCTATAGACAGGGTGGTCTGTATAGACAGGTGGATGTATCACACAGCTGATAACAGGGTTGTCTAGGGTGGTCGCTATAGACAGGGTGGTCTGTATAGACAGGTGGATGTATCACACAGCTGATAACAGGGTTGTCTAGGGTGGACGCTATAGACAGGGTGGTCTGTATAGAAAGGTGGATGTAACACACAGCTGATAACAGGGTTGTCTAGAGTGGTCGCTATAGACAGGGTGGTCTGTATAGACAGGTGGATGTATCACGCAGCTGATAACAGGGTTGTCTAGAGTGGTCGCTATAGACAGGGTGGTCTGTATAGACAGGTGGATGTATCACACAGCTGATAACAGGGTTGTCTAGAGTGGTCGCTATAGACAGGGTGGTCTGTTTAGACAGGTGTATGCATCACACAGCTGATAACAGGGTTGCCTAGGGTGACCGCTATAGACAGGGTGGTCTGTATAGACAGGTGGATGTAACACACAGCAGATAACAGGGTTGTCTAGAGGGGAGCGGGCAAGGAGGTCACGTGTTTGCTGGCGGCCAATGGGCGCGCATTCTATCCGTGAGCTTCAGACAGACAGACAGACAGAATATGGCAAATATATAAGTACTAGACGAATGGCCCGGGCAACGCCCGGGGTTTACCCGAGTGCGAATATATTCTAAAAACGTTGACTTGGGTGGTCACTATTAACAGGGTGGTCTGTATAGACAGGTGGATGTATCACACAGCTGATAACAGGGTTGTCTAGAGTGGTCGCTATAGACAGGGTGGTCTGTATAGACAGGTTTATGAGAGAGGCACAAACTTACAGGTTGTTGACGCCGCAATCCCCAGAGAGAGTGTTTTTTGTTGCATCATGCTGTGACTCACACGACAACCCAAGGTCAACAGGGGTGGAGCAGCAAGCTTAAGCCTATCACCGTCTGGCGGCGCTGCTTGCGAGTTATATCTACAATTCTGCAAATAACTCTAAGGATATTCAAGATATTCAAGAAATTATTTTTCGAAAACCTTTCCGGGGATATACCTAATAATATCCCAGAATTTCATGGCGATTGGATGTATGGTTTTTGAATAACAGGGTTGTCTAGAGGGGGGCAGGGAGGACACGTGTTCCCTTGCAGCCAATGAGCGCGCATTCTATCCGTGAGCTTCAGACAAACAGACAAACAGACAAACAAACAGACAGAATAAGGCAAATATATAAGTAGATATGCTTAACTTGGTGCTGGCCATAGAAGGAAGATAGCTGCACTAAGAGAGCGGTCAGGTATATCAATATACAGGGTGTAGTTGGTAAATTAAAAATATATACTGGAATGATTAATATGATGATGCAATAGCGCGCCATCTGTTATGAAAATTCGAAATTATTATAGACGCTTATTATTCTTTTTAAATATTAAACAATTTCTACTGCCCTTACTGCAATGGAAAAATTAATGGGAGGGCCTGGCTCATCAGTGGTGAACCCTCCCGGCGATATTAAACTGGCGAAACCGCTGGGAGGGTTCACCACTGATGAGCCAGGCCCTCCCATTAATTTTTCCATTGCAGTAAGGGCAGTAGAAAAATGTTTAAATTTTTAAAATAATCATACGCATCTATAATAGTTTCGAATGAAAAAAAAAATATTTCTAAGATCTATATATAGAAATTATAATTAACTCATTAGTAATTAATATGATATAATTTTGATTTATTCAATGTAGACTCCATTATTAGCTTGAACAGCCACGAGTGCGGAAAAAAGCACGGACCTTTGCGACAATGAATTTGCCCATTTGGGTCATCGCAGTGTGAATCGCATTCTTTACAGACTGGATGGTGTTGTGGGGAGATTTATTGACATCTCTCTCATCAACACGACATACATAGTAGTCGAGGGGATTGCAGTCTGGAGAGTTAGCGGGCCAAATATCAGGACTCCAGTGGCTAGGGATGTGTCAGCCATGCCTACCTTACCCTGTGAGCTGGAGGTGAGTCCTGTTTGGAGACATACTTCCTTCCTGTATCTACCATGTCCATCTATGGCTTTACTACAGTATCCAGGACATTGATGTAGATTTCAATGCTCGTTCTTAGGGCCTGCTCAAATATGAAGGGTTGATTGACGTCACCTCCACTGTTGATGAAGACAAGAACCATACGGAGGCATGAAATCTCGCGTTCATCACGACAGGTACAGATGAGGGATCTTTACAGATTCAACGATC
>CP092866.1:61891884-62023025 GCA_030710605.1 Cordylochernes scorpioides
TTCCCCCCGGAATACTCGAAAAAAAATTCTCTCATGATCGACTCTAAAACATGAACACAACTATTCATTAGGAACTTGGTAAAATCCAAACGATTTATTCTTTATTTAACAAATGAGGTTACTCATCACAGGGGAAATAAGACTACCACAGATTACTGTATCCGTAAAAAAAAGAAGGCCTCTCCTTTTTAAAAAGCAAAAAAAAGTATGATCTTCTCTCAAGATGCCCTAATATGTATAAATTACAGTATGATGCATTAGCGCATGGTAGATTAAACTGGCGAAACCGCTGGAAGGGTTCACCACTGATGAGCCAGGCCCTCCCATTAATTTTTCCATTGCAGTAAGGGCAGTAGAAATTGTTTAATTTTTAAAAAAGAATCATAGGCGTCTATAATAGTTTCTGAATTACAGTATGTACATTGAGGAAGATAACTTACCTCTCAAGGTTGTTCACGGAGTGGGAACAAAAAGTGCAGCAACGCAGAAAGATTCACAAATTCCAAACGCCGCGTTACACTTGACCAGCGCCGGGACGGCAGCAATCTGTGCCCCGGGGACGGTACCGAACACGGCGCCCGCAGCGGCAAAGCAGGCAACGACCAGGGCAGCACAGCCCGCGTAGCACCCTCCAGCACCAACAGGTCCACCGTGGGCCGAGGCCAGGAGAGCCAGGAGCAACGCAACTTTCAACATTGTTCTGTGCTACCGTTATGATAATCAACTGCTCATCTAATCTCTTCTGGTCATCTGATACTTTTGATAATATCAGATTTGATCACATGGTATTTCCAGCGTTCAATCATATGAACTGAATTAATCTTTTATAATCTTTAATCAAAGCAACACATGACACATACTATGGAAATCATGGTGCGTTGTTTGTTTAGTTTTTTCTTGGGGGGGATTGCATTTTATAGATCTACATACACTGTAAATTCACTTTTAAAAAGGCATTGATGCTGTCAGATAAGATGGAGGAAACAGATATGAAGGATGGCTACAGTATGAACAAGATTGTATTTTTATGTGAATTTTGAATAATCAATCCTGTAAACCAACAGATATATTGTATCAAAATATTTATTATTTCATGTACAGATTTACAATTCATTATATTTTGATACTCTTTAAACTTCCTTCTTTACCTTTCCAATATTCAATAAATAATTTTTCCGCTTTACATTAAATACAAGGTACGTTATAAAAAAGTAAAGAACTTTCTAAAAATCACAAGAGTTAAATCAAATTTAAAACAAAAGTTATTTCAGAAAAAAACCTAAACAACAAATAAGACTGGAAATAGCGCATGCGTAAATCTTTTTGTAGAAAGATAAAGGTTCTTTATTTATCGTTGGCATCGGATTTTGAAACGTCGGCTTTTGGACAAACCGATAACATAAGCTTTTGTTTATAAAAAAATAAATATTTTACTCTGAGACATTAAAATTGTTAAAAAAAACCGTATGAAAGAATTTTAAAAACTCAAGTACATTTCTGGTACAATAGATTTAAAGATGGCCGACAGAGTATTGGGGATGATCAGGGCGCCCTTCAACTTCGACAACGGAGCACAACATTCACTAGTTTACTGATTTAATTCATGTTAATAGAAAATTGCTATAGAAATAACAGCGGAAATAGTTGGGATTTCATATGGTAGCTGCCAAAACATTGTTCATGAACATTTAAACATGAAAAACTTTGTGGTTACTTTGTTCCACGACATCTAACCGTACAACAAAAACAGAACAGATTGGAAATTTGTAGCGATTTAATTGAAAGTGCAATTAATAACCGATATTTTAAAAAACAATAAAAATCCCGGGAGATAAAACTTGCTGCTAACTTTATGATCCACAAGCAAAGAAACACTCACTTGAATGGCACACTCCGAGTTCTCGGAATTGACTGATCAAATTGAAAAGTGATGCTTGTTGTTTTTTTACTACCAAGGAGCTGTACATTATTAATTTAATCCAGAGGGAAATTTATTAATAAAAACACATACAAATAAATACTTGTGCGCCTTAGAGATTTAAAACGAAGGAAAAGGAACCAGCTCTTTCAGTCACAACAATGGAAGTTGCTTCATGACAACGCCCCTGCCCATAAAGCCACCATGGTTATGGATTATTTAGCTAAGCATTCTGTGACTGTTTTATCACATCCTTCTTATTCTCCATACTTCTCCTCGTGTGATTTCTTTTATTTTCCTAAGCTCAAGCTTGCGTTAAAAGGAAGGCGATTTGCGTCATCTAAAGAGGTTATTGAAAATTCGACAGCTGAGATAAACAAGCTGAGGAAAATGGACTGTGCAAAAATGTGTAGATATTGGAGGCTCCTTTTTAAAATAATTTTGATGGATAAAATGATTTAACCTATATATTATATACTTTTTATTTTTAAGAAGTTTGGTTACTTTTTGATTGTACCTTGTAAATTGCCGTTTCATTCTAATATGTTTTTTTTTATTATAATTTTCTACGTTACAATAATAACAAAGTGTTTATAGCAATGTATGTGGTACTAATTCCTCTATAAAATGTCACATAAACACAATCACAATAAATATTGCGAGAAGCCTATTTTGACACCAAAATCCGGGACAAACTTTCGTCCAAACTTCAAGTTCATCTAGTAGAAGAAAATGTGTGATTTCAAAACAAGGACAGATAGAGAGAGGTCTTTATAGTCTTGATGGCAACTCATCTAAACTATGATCACAAACATGTATATTTGGTTCTAGAAATTTTCTACAGTAACAACCCCTATGTCACATAGAATTTGTCATATATGTGGATGAAATGATGTTTCATTATGGTCTACCTTTGTTTTCGGAGATGGCCCTCATTTATGTTATGTATATTGTGTGTGCGATGGCTTATATAAATCTTCAATGATGGGTTAAAAAGATAGCATTATACTCCCTTAAAGGGACACGATTGTTTCTTTGAATACGGACGTATACATTTGGTTCTATAGACCTTATACGAGGGCGGTTCAATAAGTATTCTTTTTCGGAATTAAAAGTCGCCTTTTAGGAATATACACTTCTCCCAAATCCTTCTAATTTTTAACCCCTAAAAATTAAATTGTTGAGGTCTCTAAAATACGCTTCAGGCAGACATTTCTCATTTGAGACAAATTTCACTCCTACAAGCCATTTATTCATGTTTGGGAACAAATAGAAAACAGATTAGGTCGGGTGAATATAGGAGGTGCGACAGCAATTCGTGTAATTTAGCTGGTGACTATTCCTAATGATTGTGATGATGCGTTGTCATGGTGAAAAATCACTTTATCTTCTCTAAAGAAGTCGTTTTTACTTATCCCAAGTACAGGTGGTGCAGGCTTTGATATTTATGGTGGGTAGTTAGCGACTGCTTTACTGTAAGTGCATAGCATGTCCACACATGTTCGACCTGTACCCTTACAAGGATGCCAGAGCCTCGTTTAGATACTTTGTCTTCGAACTTTGTTTAATAACTCACTGCACTATTGTAGAGTTATAGTTTTAATAAGAGGTTCATGAAAATTACGCTTTCTCTTCATATCCCTTCCCCCCTCCAAAAAAAAAAAGGTCTTCATAACTTCTCCAGCAGATGAGACCATCTTCGCTTTCTTTGGATCAGATATTTCCCGGAAGCAATCCAATGTTTTGATTATTTATTGACTCCGGGGTATAAAAATGAATAGAGGTATATCATCGATGGTCACAATATGTCGCAAAACAAAAACATTAAATCTTTCTTAAATGGTTGTAAACACTGCGCGTTTTGTAAGTCGCATCCGCTTGTTTCCACCCTGAGCCATCGCGACACTTATCAAGATAACAAAAGGTTTCCATAAAGGTCATCCAGCTTTGTTTTTATTCTTATCATGTTTTTACCATCCAAAAATAAATCACTGAACACTATTGCTTTTACTCCTTCCTTCAATGCCTTCTTCTACTGAGGGTGGGTCACATGGTCTCTCTTCATACTTCCTGGTCCTCCGCCATCCTCTTCATCTCTTCGTAGATGTGTCGTCCAGTTCATTGTTTTAGATCCTCTGTGCATCCCTGTCGTCTCCTTCCCCTTGACATCTTCCCCTGGAGCTTTCCCTTCAACACTGTCAGCAATGTCTCTCCTTACTCCATCATAAGAAATGACTCGCTAAAATGGCTACCAAATCAAAACAATTCCATTAATCAACGAGGAATTTGGTCCCAATAAGGATGCAACGGCATGGTGATAACGTAAATTGCTTTAACAAGGCGATTTGTCCCTAAATACAGTTACTTTTTGAACCACCATCGCAGGATATATCGTGGAGAACATCCATTATATATATCCAGACAACTGACCAATTGATGCGGCGATCTTTGCACTGTACCATCACTAATTTAACAACGCAGAGTAAAGGCCAGCTAGGTCAGGATCTCAAAGCTCCAACACGTGTTTTCTCGCAGTTAAAATCCAGAATTCACTAGAAATAAAATAGGACAGCTCAACCTTCACAGTTCTTTGTTTGGCTATTCAAGGTGGTCGTGTAAGGAACATATCGATAAGATTAATAAGTCAGCGCTATAACATAAACCAATATTTTATTTAAAATAAAACACTTAGAATACATAGAGGTAGTTTTGATAAAAGTGAGGTTGTCGATATTAAAACATAATGTACAAAGAGGCCGATCAACTGGGTTGGTAATGGATTCCCAACTCGACCTGGTGATCTGGAAGCAGACGAACGTTAAGTCAAATCTGGTAGTGAAGATTAAAATTTGTGTGGAGGCTTAAATGTACCAATAAAATATCTAGCGCCCATTCTGATTCTTATGAGTAAAGAAAATGTTTGTTTGTGTTTAATCCGAATGCATTGTTACAGTATCTGACCTATCCAGATGATATTTTTCTATTATATACAGTAGGCTCCCAACATCGCTGCAGACTTCAGGAAGATGTCTTCTTCCGTCCAAGTGCCGTTCTTGCGCAGCCCGACTGCGACCTCGTTCAGACTACCCTCATCACCTGGTAAGGCGTACACGTCTATTTTTACGTTTAATATTTAATTTGTTTAATGATTATAGCTAAATTTTTACTTAATTTTAGTACATTAAAATATATTATTAGATACTGTTAGGGTTTCTCTCTCTCTCTTTGGTTATTTATTTCTACCTGCTTACTCACAATGGCATTGCTATCATTTTGATCTATATAAGTGATATGCTAAAATATAAAGATATTTTGATATACATTTGGCTTTGCATGCAGCATTCAATAATAGTATAGAAATAACCATCTTTCGGAATGCTCAAGAGAACCTTCCATGATGGAACCAAAAACGTTGATACTACTAGTCCTCCCTGGAGTGTGCGTCCATTGAAGTCTGGATAAAATTAGGGAAAGTTATTTTTATTTAACAAGTGTAGTTGCTCGGTGAGGTGATCGCTATTCATAGGACAAAGCAAGTCTATCGTAGAATACTTGTGCATTTGTGAAAAAAAGAACACCTCTCATTAAAAAATGTATTTTCAAAATGTATTTTGATATTTTCTTGTTTCTCTATCCTAATATACAGAAAGTGTGCACATTGAGGAACGTACCATACTTACAGTTTGTGTTACGGAGTGGGCGCGACAAGGGCAGCCACGCAAGCAGCCTCGCACGCTCCGAACGCCAGGTTGCACTTGACTAGAGCTGGGACGGCAGCGATCTGTGCCCCGGGAACTGTGCCGAACACGAAGCCCGCAGCACTGAAGCAGGCAACAGCCAAGGCAGCACAGCCCGCGTAGCACGTTCCAGCAATGAGCGGTCCAGCGTGGGCCGAGGCCAGGAGTGCCAGGAGCACCGCAACTTTCAGCATTGTTCTGTTTAGTATTCAGACAATCTAGTACTTATCTATTATCTCTTGGCCATGTGGTGCGTTTGGATATGTCGTCGCTCACGTGGTACCTCCTACGTTCAATCACAATGTCCGAAATAATCTACCTGATTTTTTCATTACTTATCTCAAGTACACGTAGTGTAGTTCATGGTAATCATGGTGGGTGTGTTCTGTTTTTGGAGGAGGGGGAGAGGGGGGGGGGGGGGTTAGAGTATTTTATTATTTCTTTTTTTTTAAACTGCATATACCGTCTGCATTAGGTAAAATGAGGCTAAATTTGGCAGTCCACATAAACATTAATTTACTACAAAAAAGTATTCAGAGATAAGTTTCGTCCTCTACCCATCTTTCTTCTTATATATAAAAGTCAATGTCTGTTTCGCGATAAACTCTAAACTACTGAACCAATTGGTATCAAATTTTGCATGTCGCTTTTTATAAACCTGAGGAAAATTTTCGGCTACATTTTGATTAGTATTTTTGGCTATTTATTTTATTAATTTGAAGAACTTTTCTTATATACGCCGAGTAAATACGAGGCAAAGTAACAACACCAGGCCAATTAAGCGACCAATGAGCGTTCTGCTTTTTTTTTTTTCCAAGTTGCTTGCGTACTTTTTTTGAAATATCTTTTTATACGAGTGTTACTTTTTTTACAAAAGTATTGAGTATTAAGAGAGAAATTTATATCACTAACTAAGTTACGGTAGGTGCACACAATGCAATTTAAAAAAAAACTTTACAAAATTAGCGTTACTGTATGTAAATAATGGCTTTCGTATTTTTTCTATAAATTATTGTTCTGGCCTTTGTTTTCTTTTTTTAATATTAAAAAAAAAACCTTTTAAAATGCATCCGCAGTCATTAGCAAACACATATGTTTGCCTAATTTCCATGTGCTCTTTTATTTTTTACCGAAAAATATTTACATGCCAGTATTTTGGATTAATTTTTTTATAAACCTATTTTTTCTTATTCTTACTGAGAAGATGGGCATCACAGTCAAGATCCATCGCAGTCACTCACTCAACTCAGGCAATTTCAAGGGTTAATGCGCTGGGGCGGGTACCTCGGGGTTGGGTGGAAAAGCTGTCATTTATTTAAACTATATTGATTTTGAAACAACTAAATGGATTGCAAAAATAATCAAATACCTAAACACTAATATAATACAATTTTTGTCATCACACACACTTTTTGCCTATGGTTTATGTATTACTTCTGTATTGCTATTCTATGGCACTTTTACTATTTATTATTGATGTACTTTCAGTATGAAGGAAATTGCACTCGGGGAAATTCTCGGGCGAAGCCGTTCATTCGTCTAGTCTATATATATGTAGTAAACCCGTTGTGGAATGTGCTGGGCAGTCGTGGTAGTGGGTGCGTGATGGGATTCCCGCACTGGGACAGCAAGAGACAGAGGCAGGTCTAGATGGTAACTTCAAGAGGAAGAGGTAGACCACGGACGAAGGTAGTCGAACCACGGGTGTCGCGGACGCCTACATCGCGGATAGGGGTGAGAAATCCGACCGTATGACGGCGTGGCTCTGAAAACAACTAACTGAATAACCCTCTTTGTCCCATTGCTGGGCTCTTTATATATTCTGGGACGCTCGCATATGTGGCGATTCCTCATTGGCTACTGTAATCACGTTACTTTATGGCGCCAGGTTGTTTTTCGTCTGGCCTTTGTCATCTGGTCTGCCTTTGTCGTCTCTGGTCTACCTCTTTCTTTGTTTTATTTGCTTCCATTGTTCGATACATATTTTAATATATAGATATGGGGTTATATAATGAATATCAGAAGAAGGTTGTGAACCATATAACTCAAAATATACTACAGAATGTGTCCCCGGTGATGAAGGTTTGGTTGGGGGAATGACATGTAATGAATGATGACCTAACAAACCTATTATAAAAAAAATAAAAGAAATAATTTGTATACAAATTAGTTAAAATTATTATAAAGTTACAAGTTAAAAAGAGAAAGATGTTGTAATGGTGGTGTATCAATGAGAAAAAAAATCAAGGTTATAAAAATAAAAACGCACAAAATGAATGATAAAAGATTAAGAAAAAGTATATAATACAACATGGTAAATATGGTAAAATGATTCGTACAAGTAAAATAATATCTTATTGCATAAAATGTGAGCGGAGAAAAAGTTAGTTTATTGGTTGAACATATAATGTGACGCTAAGGTTGAAAAAGGGAAAGGGGGTATCTGAGCATGTTTCTGCAAGGTAGAATCCCAAGCATTCTGCAATGCAATGCGAACTTGTTTAAGTGAGGCATTGTTTTCATTAACAGAAGGCCCAAGATATTCCGTCTGCATCGTTAGCTCAGACAGTGAGAAGAAGTGGGAAGATTGATGGGGTAAAAGGTAGAGGTAGGAGGGTAAGAGGGATCCCTGTTGTCCATAATGATTGTGCCCGGTTGAATTATGAGAAAAAAAAATGAAAAGTTGAAAAAATGGTGAATTGATATGATGAGTCGGGCGATGAGAAAAAAAAATAAAAATATCGCGCTGGATATCCTGAACTCATTATGGGGAATGGGTATAACGAGGAAGGATTGTTCCAGTCGGATTAATCAATGAAAAAAAACAAAAATGTTCGGCAAACTGGAATCCCTTGGAAGGTAGTTGGAGGTTTGAAGGATGTGGGAAAGGAGAGGTGGATGTAAGAGATTTATTGCTGTCATTTTGATTGTGTCCAGCTTGTGTGATGAAAAGAAATGTTGAAAAATGAAAAAAATGATGAGCCGGACGATGAGAGGAAAAAATATAAAAATCTAACAGGGTTTCCTGAGCTCACTGTGGGGAAATGTACAGCGAGGAAGGGTCTTCTAGCTAGTTTAATCAATAAAAAAAAAAGAAAATGGCTGACGAACAATAAACTCTTGATGGATGTAAAAGGTTGGGAGGAAAGGTTCATGGGATAGAGTTAAGAGGTTGTAAGGGAAGCGTCAAAAAATAACATTTTGAAAATCTATTAAGAAAAATAAAAATGATAAATGTTTTACCTGTTTAAGAAATATTATAAATATTGTTAGTTGTAGGTTTTTTTAAAAATGGTGCCTAAAATAGTTGAAGTTGTAAAATGCTAAGTCTAAAAATAAAAATATTAAAGGTAATAATATATAAAGGGTTGGTTGGTAGTTGAAGGCATTAATATAAAAATGATATTATCGATTAATAGTGAGATGTTTTATCCACATCTGTAAGTAAAAAAAAAAAAACAAAGTCCAACACCACAAAACTAGGTAAACTGTAAGTCTATTTACAATAAATGAGAGAAAAGCTAGCAAACCTATTAAATGTGAAATAATTTGGGGCACGAATTAGTTACTAGAATAAAAAATAAAGATAAAGGGGAGTAGTGGTGACACATTGATATAATATTATAAAACTACAAAAAATATATAAGAGGAGTACATAGGAAGGATAAATTTAAAGTAAACACACACAATAGCGAAAATAAATATTTGGGAAAGTTGGTATACTAGTTTCAGTTTTTTGTTACTTAAGGTGCCTTAAGTATTTACAACATAGTTTCAGGGATGTAATACAGGAAGGAGGAGAAGTAGAGATAATAAAAGTAAAATAAAATATAAAAGAAAATTGACTTAAGCAAAAGGTTTGCGATAGGTAGTGACGCAGTGAGGAATAAAGGAAGAAGGTCTGAATTGGTTTCTGCAAAGGACATATCAGGAGTCCTGCCCTGCAATACGAGCTTAGAAGCGAAGTATTGTTTTCAGGGTTCAGCAATCTCAAGATGTTCAGTAAGTAGCATTAGATCAGATGGGGAAGGTAGGTAAGTTGAAAGAGTAGAAATGGGAAAGGTGGAGTCAAGAGTTGTCTGTTGCCAATGATGATTGAGCTCGGATTAAAAGTTTGAAAAAAAAAAGTAATAAAATGGTAAAATGATGGTTGTGATGATGATCCGAGCGTTGAGAAAAAAAAAAAAAAAAAACTCGAACTGGTCGCCTGAACTCATTGTTGGGAAATGTACAGTGAGGAAGTTAGAGCCAGCTGGTTGAATCAAAATAAAAAAATAAAAGTTTGTTTGGCGATCAGGAGACTCTTGACTGCGGGAAATATGGAAGGTAAGGAAGGTAAAGGGTACTGTTGCCATTGATTGATTGAACCCGAGTTTGAGGAAAAAATAATGAAATAAAGAATGCTGGGACGGCGACCTGGGTGTAAATTAAAAAAGTCGGCAAACAGGAACTTTGCGATGGACGAGGGATGGTTAGAACGAAGGCAAAGAAGGCCAATGGAGAATGATCAAGAGACGAGAGAAGTATGGAAGGCAGAATTGGAAGGATCAAGATATAAGAAGGGATAGTTGGTATAAGGCGTCACTGTTAAAACAAAATGTTTAAATTAAATTAGCTTAGACGTAGGCCATGGAAAATAAAAACAAATGATGTCAAAGAATATAAGGTTTCAGATTATATTTATATAGGTTGGCTAATTGTTTAGGGATGGAAGGAAAAGAAATATCTTAATGTAAAATAAATATCCTAAAATATATGGATTGATTCTAAAATATAAAATGGCACACATCAAGGATCGTAAAAATATAAATGAATAAGATTTTAAAATATATTAAGTATTTAGGTTAGTGTGTTCCCCACGTGATGCAATACTTATAAACGCAAATTAGACGATGTTTGGAATAGTGTCGTGGCGATGGACGCCATTTTGGGGATTTAATTTTAAACGGGTTGACAAAACAATAAACTATCCTAACATTATAAAAATAAGATTTGCCATAAAAGGGATTTTATATAATTTTCCTATCCGTTTTAATCTGGCAGGTTGTTTGGTGGACACGAAGTCTAGAATACCGGTGTGCCAATTGCACGTGTTTCAAGTACAGGTGAACTGAAACTGGAGAGGTCAACATGGCCGCGCTAATCCTTTGTTGCCGGCAATGAAAACAAACAGGAGATGACACCGCTGTGGCGGGAGGACAGTAATATGATAGCTATTTATATAACATGGATTGTTTGCCAGTCTTTCAGGGCCTAGATTCCACTAATTCTATGCGAATAGTTGGGGGGACAAATGATTAAAAGGTTCGGAAAACCGATGAGCTATACTTTTTTCTATTGGACTAAACAAAAGTTGGGGTCTAAATGTCGGAAAGGCTCTATTATTCTATTTATTTTTAGGGGTTCTAATTTGGGTGGTGAAATATAGAGGACCTCTTCATTATAATATTGTAATTTATTTACATGCACAGTATCGCTATCATTACCTGTAATCCTTTTGGGTCTATTTATACGTACGAAATTATCAGAAATTATTTCAGTAATTTTATATGGACCTGTAAAGTAGGGTACTAACTTACCGCTATTTGGATGATGATACACCTTTACTAATACTAAATCTCCTGTATCAAAGTGTGGATTTTTATGTTTGTCATCATATTTAAGTTTCTCTTTGTCGTGTCTGTCATTTGTACGTTGTATTGCTAGTTTTCTACTTTCTATTATATTGGGATAGGTGGTCATTTAAGTCTGAGGGGATTATTAGCGGTGATTAGGTTTAGAAAAATTATAAAATAATGAATTTACGAATTTTTTTTTAAGAGAAAAGGTTATGGCATGGGTACAAAATACGATAGAGTTTCGTAAATAACAGTTTAACGCAGGTAGGAATGAAATGCGATGGGGTATGGAAATTTTAAGGTATGATATTTAGTTTTCGCATATTACATTTATAGTTGTATTTGTAATTGTGGGAAAAATGGGAGGCACATTTTGAGATGAGATGATTTAAAATTGATATTTATAAAAATACAAATCTAGGACTTGTTTTTAAAACTTTTAAATATTGAGAAATATCAATTGGAATAGTAATAAGTCAAGTAAAATAAAGAGCGTAATAAATTTAATTATTAATACTATGGCCATAAATAAGGTACTAAAAAAAACATACAAATAAGTTTGCTGTGATGATATGAAATAATATGATTCGAGTAATTAAAATATAATATGATTTTTTATGTAAAATTGAAAGTTGCATATTTGGATAATGCCATTTTAGGTGACTTTAAGAAAGGCATGTAAGATTAATAAATTGGCAAAAATGCGTGATTGAATATTTCTTAAAATAAAATTGAAAATGATGAATTAAAGTTTATAATTTGATTAAAATAAAGTAAAAAGGATAAATGAGAGTGTGAAAGTCTTAAAAATTGAATAAAAATGCTATAAAAAAGGTTATAATTGATTTTAAAATGCTTAAGGTGAAAATATAAGAATAAAATTTATGGGGAAAATGGTAGAAACAAAGTTTAAAGTACCTTGAAATGGCTGATGCTGGCTGGAGTTGATCTCTGGAGATGGCTGTATGGAAGAAGGCTGATTGTTGCGTGGGATACGTCGAAAAGGGAGATGATGGCTTCCTCCACACGAGGCACGGCTAGTCCCCGAATGGCGTCTGCTAGGCGGCTTACTAGTTCGTCGCAGTGGGGCTGCATGTTGGTGAGGGCATCCGCGACGTGTTCGTCTTCGACCTTCGTCATCCTCTGCTTGTCCTCAGTCATCCTGTCGACTTTAACGGATTCTGTAGTAAACCCGTTGTGGAATGTGCTGGGCAGTCGTGGTAGTGGGTGCGTGATGTGGGATTCCCGCACTGGGACAGCAAGAGACAGAGGCAGGTCTAGATGGTAACTTCAAGAGGAAGAGGTAGACCACGGACGAAGGTAGTCGAACCACGGGTGTCACGGATGCCCTACATCGCGGATAGAAGGGGGGTGGAGATCCCACTGACAATATAACGGCGTCGCTCTGAAAACAACTGACTGAATAACTCTCTTTGTCCCATTGCTGGGCTCTTTATATATTCTGGGACGCTCGCATATGTGGCGATTCCTCATTGGCTACTGTAATCACGTTACTTTATGGCGCCAGGTTGTTTTTCGTCTGGCCTTTGTCATCTGGTCTGCCTTTGTCGTCTCTGGTCTACCTCTTTCTTTGTTTTATTTGCTTCCATTGTTCGATACATATTTTAATATATAGATATGGGGTTATATAATGAATATCAGAAGAAGGTTGTGAACCATATAACTCAAAATATACTACATATATATATAAATGAATGTCTGTCTGTGTGTGTGTACTCTATAGATTCAAAAACCATACATCCAATCGCCGTGAAATTTAATGATATTATTAGGTATATCCCCGGAAAGGTTTTCGAAAAATAATTTCTTGAATATCTTGAATATCCTTAGAGTTATTTGCAGATTTGTATATTTAACTCGCAAGCAGCGCCACCATTGAGACGGAGATAGGCTTAAGTTTGCTGCTTCACCCCCTGATGACCTTGGGTCATCGTGTGAGTCACAGCATGATGCTACAAAAACACTCTCTCTGGGGATTTTACGGCGTCAACAACCTGTAAGATTGCCTCTCTCATATATTATACTTTAAGCATCTGCTAAAATAAAGCATTTTTCATTTGAAAGAGACTGCTCTCTTAACCCCCTTTAGACAACATTAAATGATATCCCGTGTCGTTTTTTTAAAAAATGATTTGAGAGCCACCCCTCGCTTGAAGCAAATCCTTTAATCCCAAGAGACTGCGCGAAAGACTTGAACATGAAACCGCCGACGGAACGTTTTGTCCTCTACACTGACGAATCCACTTAACCAAACTCTGATCTCCGCCCGTAGAGCGTGGGAATTTTGCGCACAAGTCAAAGTTAGTTTTATCTTTCATCGACACGGCAATTTATTTGAGACAAGAATAATGATAAAATTCCAAGGCTAAGATACTATTCCTTTAACTTCAAATTACCGAGGGAGCCAATTAATATTGCTTTTGTTCACCTCATCGAGTATTTTTTAAGGGACCGGGGGAAAATGTTCACTAGGTAAAACGATGATTTTGTAATGTATAAAATTAGGAAAGACAAATTTCAGGATCACACGGCACACAGGGACCGGGAAAAATTGTTCACTTAATCGAGCGATTCAAATTTACGAGTTTTAAATTATCAAAATATATCTTTTTTTATATACAAGTTTATGGAGAATTGTTTTAACAAATGTTCGCTCAACTTATCGAGTATTTTTCGAGGGAACGGGAAAAAATGTTCACTAGATGAAACGATGCTTTTGTAATGTAGAAAATTAGGAAAGACAAAATTCAGGATGACACGGCAATTTATTTGAGACAAGAAGAATGATACAATTCCAAGGCAAAGGTACTATTCCTTTAACTTCCAATTACCGAGGGAACCAATTTATATTGATTTTATTCAACTCATCGAGTATTTTTCAAGGGACCGGGGAAAAATGTTCACTAGATAAAACGATGATTTTGTAATGTATAAAATTAGGAAAGACAAAATTCAGGATGAAACGGCACACAGGGACCGGGAAAAATTGTTCACTTTATCGAGCGATTCAAATTTACGAGTTTTAAATTATCAAAATATATCTTTCTTTTTTTAATATAAGTTTATGGAGAATTGTTTTAACAAATGCTCGTTAGACAAACCTTTACTCGGGTAAAACCCGGGCGAAGCCGGGTACATCCGCTAGTATTCACATAAAATGTAACAGTACCTGTTATTGCAGAGTATCGATAAAGAATAATTGGGAATATTAAATTCGAGCAGCCATACATCATCGATTCTCTTATGATTGATAGGAGCCCCAAATAGATAATGAACTTTCTCAATCTGAGAAAAAAAACACATTTATCGTGTCAAGAAGCAGTTTGATGCGGCCGAGAATGACAAAGAAACTGCAAGGGGTCAGCACTTACGTCGATCGGACAGGGAAGAGGCCAAGAATTTGTCAAAATGTCGAGGAGAATATCGATGGAGACCCTAGGAAGAGCATGAGGGCCATAGTCAAAGATATGGCCGTTGGCCCTATGACCATTGTCGGAACTGTCCATGAGGACCTTGGTATAAAGTTCTATGCCATTCGGAATGGCAGTTACTGACTGAAAATATGAATGATAACAGAAAAGGAAAGGAGGACCTCAACAACCTGAAAAGATAACTCTTATGGCATGCAGCCATATTTGAGCAGGCCCTAAGAACGAGCGCTGAAATCTACATCAATGTCCTGGATACTGCAGTGAAGCCATAGATGAACATGGTGGCCACAGGAAGGAAGTATGTCTCCCAACAGGACTTAGCTACAGATCACAAGGTAAACTAGGCATAGGCATGGGGGTAATAATAAATTTGACCTAGACAAAAAGGTGAGTTTCAGGAATGATCGTTGAATCTGTAAAGATCCCTCATCGGTACCTGTCGTGATGAACGTGAGATTTCATGCCTCCGTATGGTTCTTGTCTTCATCAACAGTGGAGGTGACTTCAATCAACCCTTCATATTTGAGCAGGCCCTAAGAACGAGCGTTGAAATCTACATCAATGTCCTGGATACTGTAGTAAAGCCATAGATGGACATGGTAGATACAGGAAGGAAGTATGTCTCCAAACAGGACTCACCTCCAGCTCACAGGGTAAAGTAGGCATGGCTGACACATCCCTAGCCACTGGAGTCATGATATTTGGCCCGCTAACTCTCCAGACTGCAATCCCCTCGACTACTATGTATGTCGTGTTGATGAGAGAGATGTCAATAAATCTCCCCACAACACCATCCAGTCTGTAAAGAATGCGATTCACACTGCGATGACCCAAATGGGCAAATTCATTGTCGCAAAGGTCCGTGCTTTTTTCCGCACTCGAGGCTGTTCAAGCTAATAATGGAGTCTACATTGAATAAATCAAAATTATATCATTTTAATTACTAATGAGTTAATTATAATTTCTATATATAGATCTTAGAAATATTTTTTTTTTCATTCGAAACTATTATAGACGCGTATGATTATTTTTAAAATTTAAACATTTTCAACTGCCCTTACTGCAATGGAAAAATTAATGGGAGGGCCTGGCTCATCAGTGGTGAACCCTCCCAGCGGTTTCGCCAGTTTAATATCGCCGGGAGGGTTCACCACTGATGAGACAGGCCCTCCCATTAATTTTTCCATTGCAGTAAGGGCAGTATAAATTGTTTAATATTTAAAAAGAATAATACGCGTCTATAATAATTTCTAATTTTCATAACAGATGGCGCGCTAATGCATCATAATATCATTCATTCCAGTATATATTTTTAATTTACCAACTACACCCTGTATATTGATATACCTGACCGCTCTCTTAGTGCAGCTATCTTTCTTCTATGGTCAGCACCAAGTTAAGCATTAAGAATAAAAGGTCAGCTAAACTCTAGGAGCATACAATTTCCAGCGTCTTTTCTCTCAGTTGGAGTAACGGCCAACATTCTTTAGAAAAATAAAAAAAGGAAAATCTAATTCACTTCTCTTTCTGTAGTAACGAAGGTGGTTGAACAGAGAGAAACGTGAAGATAAAAGTAAAATAAGTCAACGCTAAAACCCAATTATTTATTTTTCAGAGGTGGTTTATTTAGAAGAGGTTGACAAGAAGTAATGTACAAAGAATCATTGGGATGTTGACTGAAGAGAATTTCCATCTCGACCGGGTCATCTGGACACAGACGAATGTTAATTTATATTTGATGGTGAAGATCCAAATTTTTGTTTTTAGATGCACCAATATTAAAAATTACTTTACATATTAAACCTTATTAACATATGTGTATTTAATATGCTTATGTGTATTAAATAGGCTTCATCTTTTGTATAACAGTAAATTATTAAACATATTTTATTGAAATAAAGAACATATATACTTGGAGAGTCAGTTGCCTTCACCTTCATTGCGCTTACTTCGTCAGACATTGACGTCCTACGTGGTAAGCCGGACGTCAGTGGCTCAGGCGTACTTCTTCGATGGCTCCCAACATTGCGGCGGACTTCAAGAAGATGTCTACTTCCATCTCTTCCTCGAGCAGTCCAGCCACTCACTCTACTGGCATTGCTATCTCATCGCTCGATTGGGTCTTTACATCTAGCCATCAGCCTAGTTCGTCAACCAGATCCTGCTCTGAGACCACCTCGTTCTTCACGAAATATATGCAACTCAGTGTATCCCTCACTCGATACTGTGCATCCCTCTCAAGGTTAATAGCTTCCATCCATTGGCGTAGTAGTTTAATCCGGTCCGCGAAGAGCAGCATGGAGCTTTGTACTTCAACCTGTTGTACTAGCAGTATATATGAGCTAAATTCTCGCCCATTTAATCTGTTCCCCTTCAAGTCTCCAAAAGTTTCAACAACTCGCACATGACATCAGACCAGGTGGAACAAACGAAAGACTACCATATTGCTATATAGGATCTCTGAAGACAATGCTATAAAGCGAGCGATGTAGCAATATATTTACCTTTTAGCAAAACACTTGTGTGTGCATTTTCTTAAAAAGCTAATTTACGAAAAAAGGTCATTTTTGGTCATTTAGTTTTATTTTGCAATTGAGTCGTCGTCATTTTGCTCCTTACAGCGTATACTTCACCTGAACTTGGCGTTACATATTTTTAAACGAACAGAACATCCAATAACGTACTACTTTTGGGGCTGACGAAAATGGGTATTTAATTGAGTTTGTAAATTCGAAACTATTATAGACGTGTATGATTCTTTTTAAAAATTAAACAATTTCTACAGCCTTTACTGCAATGGAAAAATTAATGAGGGCCTGGCTCATCAGTGGTGAACCCTCCCAGCGGTTTCGCCAGTTTAATCTACCATACCGCTGTTATAATGTTTTTTCGGTTTTCCTTTTATAGTGATGCTGATGCTAGACTCTTGGAATGGGCATTTTAGGTGAACTATGGACATAAGCTTTCTCTCTTCCTTAAATATCAAATTGAGTCTTTTATTAGAACAATTTTATTATAATGCATTAACGCGCCATCTGTTATGAAAATTCAAAACTATTATAAACACGTATGATTCTTTTTAAAAATTAAACAGTTTCCATTGCAGTATGGGCAGTAGAAATTGTTTAATTTTTAAAAAGAATCATACGTGTTTATAAGAGTTTTGAATTTTCATAACAGATGGCGCGCTAAAACATCATAGTTGAGTTTGTCTCTTTGGAATATATTTTCCAAAGAGACAAGCTCTATTATGATGCATTGATTTACTAACTAGATTAGAGTAAAATTTTGTTTAATATATACGGCGAATATTTACTAGGTTGAGTTTATAAGTCGTAGATTGAAGGATACTCCCCAAGAACATCGTGGAGAGAGAGGGCTACATGGTTGGCTCCCGAGTGACCTTCAGGCTGTGGACAGACCGACTCACCTGGTCTACTGCCACCTATCTACAGGCTCTGGAAGATATTTTATACAGCATGGTACCTTCGTGGCGACTGGTGCAACCTACCCACTCAGCTTATACCCACTACATGGTATTATCCCTAGTACACGTGGTATAGGCCATGGTAATCTTGATGGGTAATAAGCGATTGCTTTTACTGTAAGTGCACCACATGTCTACACATGTGAAAATCAGTTCGACTTTTGCCCTTACAAATGTTCCAGAGCCTAGTTTGGTTACTTGCACTCGCAGTGGGGTTAGACTTTGCAAGAATTGGGAGCCATTGGAGCATTTTTTTATTGGAAGAAAGTGCCCAATGCGGGATTCGATCCCGGGTCGTAGCGGTCGAAAACCAATGGTATAGATCATCTTTCCACCGACCACTATGAGAGGTTTATTCTGGTTGCTGGTAGTTACAGAGTGTTTCTCTAGACGAGAGGAATATAGTCGATAAATATGTTTGGCACGTTTTTGTGACATTTAACATTATCGCGCACGCAAGCACAAAGGCCACAAGAAATCCGTAATAAAAGAGGATAAAATGATATATTTTGAGGAAATATAACATATAAGCTATAGGTATAATTATATATAGAATATTAGAAATTATTAATGTTTTTTACAAGAGATATATTAAGACGATTTGTATATATTAGAGTACAAATGGTTATCCCCAATGTTTACAAAAAAAATGTTATATATAATATGAAAACACACACACACAAAAAAAAAACATGTTTTAAACTTTATAAAGAAACGATTTTTATTGCACAAAAATAATAAAATAATTATTCCAGATACCTCCAATAAACCCGGTGAGTTTGATAAGACTAGAAAAAGCGAAGAAGGACGCACATAAAGTGATTGATTTGGCTGAGTGATTTGGCAAACAATTTACTGAAACACAAAACTTTCTAACCGATTGCTTTAAGTTAATTTACAACCTAATATATCAATACGCTAGGTTAGGTTAGGTTAAATTAGATTGGGAAATTTCAGGTTAGGTAGATTTAGAAATGGAACTATTTTTGTTTACCCGAGTAGGCCTTGCGCAGAATAATACACAAGCGCCGATTCTCCGGTAAAATGTTTATCTCACCAAATTATTTCCTACTTTTTCGTGCACATTTATATTTTAGTTATATATATGTTAGAAAAATAAATAAAGATGAATGAGATTTTCTTTTCTGCTTGTATTTAGATCATGTTGAGGATTATGGTAATGGTGATGCAGTCGTGGTTAAAATCTTGAAATAATTATAATAAAAATGGTTTTGATCAGTAATTGCTTTAATTGAGCTTTGGGATTATATAATAAACATAATTTGATAAAAGTACCGCCTGGCTTAAGGCGAATAGAACAAGGAAAACAAAAGATTATTTACATAATGTACAAAGATTTGAGCCGGCCATTGGGATAGAGAGAAAATATCTTTATTTTACGGGGCTGCTAACCAAAATGGATTATTTTTGAGCCCCAGGACATTGGGATAAAACAACAACGAGTTTTTATAGGGGAAGAGTGACCTCTGGCGGTCGATTTAGCAGTATTTGTATCTATGAAATATATTTTTAAATAAAATAATATTTTGATATAACATTTTTAATAATATCTTTATATAACATATATATATTCTTATTGGTGGTAGCTGAAAATATTGTTTTTCCTTTTTGATACATGTTTAATAAGTCTTCTTTATAAAGTTATAAAATTTCTTTATATATTTTTAGGTTTGTCTCTAGAGGTATTTATTTCTACTTGCTTATACACACACACGCGATGACAATGCTATCATTCAAGCGATGTACCATGGTAAAATTTTAAAGAAATTGTGATCAGAGGCATATAAAAATCTCGATCAGCATTTATTATGATTATTAAAAGAACTATTTTGGAAAAAAGACTCACTCAATAGGACCTTCCCATGAACGACACAAAAGAATAGATACCATTGTTTATCCCTGAAAGTGCTTGTTCAATGGTGACTGGATAAGATTATGGGGAAAGTTATTTTTATTTTACAGAAGTGGTTGCTAGGGGAGGGGTGGTCTCTCATGAGAGGTGTGCTTGTACAACCCCAGATTATTGAATCTGTGAAAAGGGGCCTCTATTTTTTAAAATGCAACACAAAATGATATTCACTCCAGGATGCCCTAATATACAGAAACTGCTGAAAAAGAAAGAAAAAGTAAGAAATAATATGAGAAAAACAAGTCAACAAAATTGAATTAAAAGGCAGGCCCTTGACCGCTCAAATTGGCTTTTTAAATGGCAGTGCACAATCTTTCGGAATAAATATCAACTGAAAGTTGATTTTTAACTTTATATTCCAATTTTATATTTGCCAGTCCATTATATTGATAAATCAAGACATGGTACGCGTTTCGGGCTGTTGGCCCTCACCAATGTGGTGCAGACAGTACCTCAATGACCAAAAAGACTTAACCTAGAGGCTACCTGAAAAAAAAAAGGATTTAATTTAGATCAAAAATCTATAACTACGTTAAAATGTATGAAAAGAGAAAGAAAGAGTAATAAGGAAGGTCAGTCAGTTTAAAGGAATCAATCCTCAAGCCGCTCAAATGTGATTTTTAAGAAACAACAAAGTTAACATTGAGGAACGTGACCCTACCTGCAGGTTGGGTTAAGGTGTGGGGGCGACTAGTGCAGCCACGCAGGCCGCCTCACATGTTCCGAACGCCGCGTTGCAGCCGACCAGCGCAGGGACTGCGGCGATCTGTGCCCCGGGGACTGTGCCGAACGTGAAGCCCGCAGCACTGAAGCAAGCAACCACCACGGCAGCACAGCCCGCGTAGCAGATCCCTGCAGCGATCGGTCCCCCGTGGGCCGAGGCCAGGAGCGCTAGGAGAACCACCACTTTCAACATTGTTCTGTGCTACCGCTCCGACATCTACTGCGACTGCGCACTGATCGGTGCTGGTAACGTGGGAGGTTTGGTGATGTCAGATGTGATCACGTTGTACTTCCCGCGTCCAATCAGTTCAATGGAATTTACCTACATTATACAGTAGAACCTCCCTGTAAAGGACACCCAATTGCAGAGCCAAAGTGTCTTTTAGGGAGAGGTGTCCTCTTACTTGAGAGTTGCTTAATTGTAAAAATGGTAATTTTGAAAATAAAAACTGTCCTTTGTAGAGAGGTGTCCTCTAGCGCGAGTGTCCTCTCATGGAGGTTCTACTGTATATATTTTTAATTAATTATCACAAGTATACAAGGTACAGGCCATGGTAATCATGGTGTGCGCTTCCCTCCCTCCCCCCCTTTTTTTTTTGTTTGTTTGCATACTTGTGTCTATACTGTAAATTACACCACATGTCTACACACGTAGATAGCAGTTACAAGGTGTCAATGTTCTGTTTGGGTACTTGCAAGTACTGGTGAGGTTGGACATATACAAGAAGTGGCAGCAGTCTGGATATTATATTGGATATTTAGATTAGTATAGGGAGAGAATCAATATAAGTTCCATTCAATCGAGTAATTCTCAATCGAATCCACATGCCAAGGAAATGTTTGGTTCAGAGTCATTTCGAAGATCCGACCTCTAAATCCGTAATTAAAAACTTTTTTTCTCGGCATGTAATAAAAATACGTAACAACCGAGGTTAAAAATAAAAAATCTAAACAAATAGAGAAAAAATTGTAGCAATAGATAGAAGATATACAAATAACACATAGTATAATATACCCCATAGAATAATTTTTAACGCTTTGCCAATTTTTTTTTTTAAATTTCTGTTCGCTCCTGACGAGGACAAAAGATTTTTGTCGAAACGTCGAGATAATAAAAAGATTTACTGGCCGAAGTATATTTAAATTGAAGAACTATGAATGCCGGCCAGGCAGCCTCTATCTTTACGATAAAATATACCCTTTTATTATTTTATTTAATATAAAAAAGAGAGAACAATAATAATCTATATAATGTGTCTGTCTTACGAGTACAACTCGGAGACTGCTGGGAGTTGAAACTTGACTTTTTTTGACAATTGCTACAAAATTTCTGATTTCTATCCCAAACCTCCCGTGAATTACAGGCAAAAACTGAGAAAAATCAATACATATATTAATTTATCTCTTATAATTAAGTATTTGCATCAAAAATAGCATCATGAATATATTTATTTTGAAAATAGAGCAATCCATAAATAAATCTTTAAATAAAATGGCATATATTGGATCAAAATGTCATTTATTTTACCAATATTTCAGTTGGCTGAACGCCAACCTTTATCAAGGTGTTATAACAAATTTAATGTGTGTCAACAACAAACTCAGCGCCATACTTATATTCATTAAATATTACATTTATAAAAAATATTTCAAGGCTTTTAAAATTCAGCTTTTTATTGTATTAAAATAAGCTTGGTCCACGTTAAGCAATTATATAATTATTATTTAAAATATAATCCAATTTGAAAATGTTCCAAATAATAGAATTCTCATCGCGAGTGAGCAAGTTGAAAATGCCAAAATAGTCAATTTGAATATTTAAAAAAAGGCTTTTATATGACTTAAATAAAAATGAGGGTGTAAGATGGCTGATGTAGTCATCGATAAATTGATAGAATAAAAAACTATATGAAACATTATATCTTGTGAAAATCAATTTTCCCGTTTATTTCCATTTATTAGAGTTACACACTCATAAGAACAAGCTCAAGGAAGTTTTATATTTTAAACATAAACCACTCATTTCCTTATATAAAAGTGGATTTCACATACATGTAAATTTGAACTTTTTCCTTTAAAAAATAATATAAAATATAATAATAAAAAATATATACATGCTAAAAGATACAACAACTTGCTTAAGTTTTCTCCATGAGTGTAAACATCTATTCGTGAAACATATAGTTTCGCAATTACTTTATTTTTAGCTTTATTAAGGTAAAACTTTAATATTAAGATTTAGAACTCTGGCTGTTATTCTAAACCCGTTTTAGAACGGGCTGATGTGTTCTATATTGAATATTTAGATGTCTGTCAGACCGCACCTACGAGTTAAGCATATAAAATTACCATTATATTTGGATAGAAAATATATTGAAAATATATTAATTGACCGAGATTGGCACATTTATATTTTTAACAAATAAATACATAGAATAAGCTATCATTTAAAACTTGATATTAGTTTTAATGGACGATAGAATGATATGTGTAAAGACTATTCCACCAACCAATATGTAAATATACCGAGCAGACGGCGAAGGAGGAAACAATTTAGATTGCAGACGACGAATGAGGAAAATTTTAGGTTTCGGTTTTGGTGCGATAGCTGTGACCTTGTGTCAGCGGTTTTTTACCGTGGCTTGCTATTGTCACGTTGTTCGCTGCCCTTTCTCGATATGTGGGTCATGCCATGTTTAAAGCCATACCACCTTTATGCCAAGAGATCTTTGTGGTCCCATATACAATTCTTTACAAATGAGGACACGTTTCGTCGACGTATCGACAATATTAATTTGTGCTACCCAAGATAAAATTGATATTAAAACTTTAGGCAGGGCTTTACAACGTTTTATATATGGTATAAAGTATTTTTTGACCACACATGGAATTGTAAGATTTGGCTTATTGGCCAAAATGATAGATAATCTACTTTATTTGTGGCTTTAAATGATGGTGTATCTAATTCTGATGCACTTCAAAAAATTTTCTAATAATATTAAAAATGTCGGAGAAAATGGAAAAAACATTGAGATTAATAGAATTATAAACGCAAAAAAAAAAGAAATATGTTATTATAAAGGTTCCAAACCAAACTGACAATAAAATACTGAATGAATTAAACAAATCAGAAGATTTGAAATTGATTAGTAAAATTTACATACCGACACTAAGAGATCCAACTATATAGTAGTAAAAAAAACGTATCCAAAATTACAGATACGGCGAATTTCGTTCAAACTATATGCAAAATGAATTCTGATCTAGAAAAAAATTGGAAAATGAAATAAAAGTTCTATTTACAATGAGATCTAATTCTCCATACACAATATAGTATTAAGAGTAACTTCTAATGTTTACCAAATTTTAAGAAAAATGGGTAATGAGATATACACCGATTTTGAGCGATGTTGCAGAATATTTGTAAGACATGCCAAAATTGTTTTGAATTTAATCCGAACCACAAAACAAAAGACTGCCAAAACATAAAAATATGTAAAATATGCGGTGTACAGGGTAGCCACAACTGTACTGAAGCACCAAATTGTCACAATTGCTCTAAGCACCCTAAATTTAAAAACCTTTCTACAAACCATAAATCAAATTCAAGTGAATGTCCGATTTACAAATCACAAATAGACAGAATTATTCAAAGGACACAATATTCACAAATATACGAGGGAAATGATGAAGCAAATACCATTTAATCAAAAGGACAACAAATTAAAAAAGGTAAGGAAGAAAGGCTACAATTCTTAATATGTAAACTAGAAAATATTTATTTTTGCATCCAATAAATGTTTTTCTTACACACGCTTATAATATTCATATATCTCAAGAAAAAAAATGATGTTGGCCTAGGTATAATATTGTCTTAAAAACTAAACTAACTATTAATATATATATATATATATATATAACCCATAAATCCCTATTAAAGATTTAAGAAACAATAAAATGTCTACTTACATTTCCCATACCTCCCGCAAAGGGGAGGTATATGGCGACCAAGCCCGCTCTTCCTGGTGGCTACTTTCAAACTGACCTCCTATCCTCTCCCCAGGTAACCAAATCATAACAAAAAATAAAAAAATAAATCTTTATCAGATCACCCTCTGTGATAGGTCGAAAAAGGCAAAAATAATATACCTAGGTAAAATATATATAATTTATATATATATATATATATATATATATATGTGGCAATATCGTTGCGAGGTCTTTTGTTATTTGTTGAGAATGGATTTGATTGTTGGAAGCGCAGTCGTTTAAGAGGGTAAGGAAGCATCCAGGGGAAAGAAATCGACAGTACACAATTGATTGTTGAAATAAAGGCAACTGATCGGAGGAAAGAAAGGCTTTGAGAAGGTGGAGCGGGTTGACTATTGGCTATCTATTCACATGGCGGTGATTGACTTAGCTGAAAGGATGAACGGGGAGGGATCTCTAGAGCAGGTGTTACCTCGGTGGGAGCTAAAGCTAACTACTCGATGGTGTCCCGCCGATGACTATAGATGCTAACTCGATGAGATCGCAACACTTACTGCTAATTCTAAGTTCTCGATTTAACACGAAACCCCTTCTTACGTCTCATTGGTTGAAATGTGTGGCGTGGAGGTTCCCTATTGGTCCTCCACTAATGAGTTGCTCCCTGATTGGTCTACGTTACGCCTTTGTCTTTGGACATGTTTCAGCTTGACCAGGAAATACTGTGTCGTTGAACTCGAACTTTTACGAGTTCCGGGATAATTAAACTGGTAATAACTTTGCTAGTGATTGTGCTATCTCTAAGCCTTCTTTCTAGGCCTTCTTTCTCTAGGCCTTCTTGCCTCCAATGTTACCTTGTTCTTTATTGACTCTCAAATCATACATTTTCATTCATATTGGATTGGGTTGGCATCTCACTATGTACAAATTATGACAGATGCGCCCCCTACATGTGAAGAATTTATGAAGGGGTTTTAGTCTGAATAAGTTCTGTAAAGCAAAGAAAATAATTTTGTGTGAAAATTAATTGATTATAGGGAGGTTATATACGACATTGATAAGGATATAAGAAATTTAAAAAAAATGTGGCTATATAGTTTGTTTATAGTTAATAGAAATCAAAAATTGTAATGGTGAATCATAAGTTGAGTACTATGGTACATAGTGAAAAAGGAAAAAATTGCCTAATTACATTTTTTGCTCTAGATTGGGAAGGAAATCGAGGAAATTTCATGAGGTATTTTTAGAAATCAAAAATAAAAATAAAAATAAAAATAGTTGACTGAAATCAAAGTGAAGGCGTGGTTAAAAAGAAAAATGCCTTGTTGCGTGATGAAAAAAAAAAAGAAAAATGCTTTGTTGCATTGGTGAAAAAGAAAAATGCCTAATTACTTTTTTGCTCGAGTTTGGGAAGGAAAACGAGGAAATTTCATGAGGTATTTTTAGAAATCAAAAATAAAAATAAAAATTAAAAAATAGTTGAATGAAATCAAAGTTGAATGCTTGGTTGCATAAAAAAAAGGAAAAGGCCTTGTTGTATGAAAAAAAAAAGAAAAATGAAAAAGGTTTTTTGAAAAATAAAGGATGACTTAATGTCTAAGTTTAACCGAAAACCAATGAGTGTTCGTTGATAAAAATGGAAATATGTCAAAATAAAAGATGTGGTAAATAAAATGGTAAATAATTGCTAAAATAAGTGATAATAAATTGTATTAGAAAAATGATAAATTGGACTAAATATTTTGAATTTAATGTAAGAAAGTAATGTAAATGATTGATATATAATAAAGATAATGTATAGAGCGAGGTTTGAACCCGCTTTGTATCTACATGCCATCATCTAGTTTTCTCAATTGATTAATTTTGCCCTATAAATTTTTTGTCTCTTCTGTTGCGACACTTAGGTGGAAACGTGATCCTATCTGTTAAAACTATTTTACCGTTCTTTTACTTTGTACATAGAATGAAGGACTTAGGTGAAGGGAGACGAGCAAGATATCGACATGGTCGGGGAAACTCCCAGCTGGAACCGACCGAGGGCAAAGGTCACCAGATGGCCCGGGGAGGCAAAAGTCAAGTGGACGTCTGGAATTTGTTTGGTTGTTCTGCAGGCCCGGGACAGCCCGCCATGTGGCGTCTTCTTTTTTTTTTCTCTTAGTTAGTTAGAAGCAGCGGACCAGGCGGAGCAGACACGTCTGAGAAGTATCCTACAAGCAGCGTCTTGTGGACGGAAAGACGTCCGAGAAGTATCCCACAAGCAGAGTCTCGTGGACGGAAAGGACGTCTTGGAGTATCCCACAAGCAGAGTCTCGTGGACGGAAAGGACGTCTTGGAGTATCCCACAAGCAGAGTCTCGTGGACGGAAAGGACGTCTTGGAGTATCCCACAAACAGAGTCTCGTGGACGTAAAGGACGCTTTGGACATCGCACGAGCCGCGACCAAGAGGAAGCTAAGCCAGCGACGGTGCTGCCACTCGAGGTACTGTGTGAACATAACGCTGGATACCCCCCTGACACTTATTTTTATCTCCCTTCCCTAAGATTAGTTAATTTTACTTTTTTTTGCTTAACCTTGTTTCTTGTTTTTCATGCATAATTCTTTATATATAAGTACAATTTTGCTTAACCTTTTTTTCTTGTTTTTATCCATAATTCTTTATATATATAAGTATAATAGTTTTTAACCCTTTTTAATTTTTAAATAAAACCTTTTGTTATACTGTGTTTTATGTGCATTTATTTCCCCCATTGTTTTTCCTTTCAATCGATCGCCCTTTTTTTATTTTTTTAAACGAACACGAACATTTTGGTGAGCCGGACGTGATCGATTTGAAGGAAATATGGAGGAAATGGATGCAATTAAAAAGCGCAGAAAAGCCATAAGAGGTACTTTCACTAGAATTATTAATGAAATAAATGGAGAATTTGAAAAGTCTCAAATTGATAGGAATGATATTTATTCTAAGTTTAATAGACTAGAGTCTTATTACACGAAACTTGTAGATCTAAACGAAAAATATCAGGCTTTATTGGTAGTGAAAGAAGGGATTACAGAGGAAAGTATTGATAGGGAATGGCAAGAATGCGATAAATATGAAGAGGAAAAGTTTGATATTCAACAGAAAGTCAGTGTACTACGGAATCCCGATAAAGAAGAAACAATCCCGATTGCTAGCGAGGACACTGTAATAAATGTGAAATTACCAGAGTTAGCCCTAAAAAGCTATGATGGCTCTCTGGAAGGTTGGTTGCCTTGGTGGGCGCAGTTTTCGAAAATTCACGAAAATAAGAATTTATCCGATAGCGACCGGTTTTTATATTTGCGTCAAGCAATTGTACCAAATTCAGAAGCCTATCGTGTTGTAGCAAGCTATCCCGTTACAGGCGCCAACTATGCTTTGGCGGTACAAGCCCTACAGGAGCGATTCGGTGACCCGAATATACTGACAGAACTATATGTCAGACGTCTATTGAATTCGGTTATATCTAATGTAAAGAAAGAAAATAGAAATTTAAGCAGTCTGTACGACGAACTGAGCAGTCACCTCCGGTCGTTAGAGACATTGGGCATTGATCCCCAGTTGTCGGGTATTTTTTTATACCCTCTTGTCGAGTCTTCATTACCTTCGGATATTTTGAAAATATAGCACAGGCATCCTTCTTCGGGTTATGGTATGGAGTTACCAAAACGGGAAAAGTCAGATAAAGGGGTTGGAGGAGCTCAAGAAAGGCTCAGGTTATTATTGGACTTTCTAAAAGCCGAAGTAAGGAGTGCTCAACGGCTGAAATTTGTGGAAAAAGGCTTTAAGCAGGAGGAACCCTATAAAAGGTCTTACAATGATGGGACCAGAACAAGGAGCAATTTCAGACCCGCCACTGTGTCTAGTCTGTTCGGAGGGCGAACTAATATAAAATGCTTCTTTTGTGAAAGAACAAATCATGCGAGTCATCAATGCCGCTCCATAATGAAAATGTCTCCGGGGAAAATGTCTCCGGGAGAGAGAAATGATAAAATACGTAGTGCCCATCTATGTTTCAAATGCTTAAGAAAGGGACACATACAGAGTCAGTGCCGAGAACAATTGGAGTGCAAAAACTGTGGGAGAAACCACTTGGAAGTTTTATGTGAAGGAAATTCTTCTAACCGGTTAACGAAACCAGGAAGAGAAAATCTAAAGGAAAATGCACCTGAACCCATTGCATCGCTTTCTAGTCAAGCCTGCACCGGTCAGGTCTTGCTGATGACCACGGTAGCACTGTTAAGAGGCCCAAATGCCTCTAGAAGGGTTAGAATTCTCCTCGACAGTGGAAGTCAGTTTTCGTATATCAAACAGTCGTTAGTCTGGAGTATAGGACTAGAGAGAAAAGGCGAAATAACTATAGCTAAAAGTCTTTTTGGAGGTAATAAGATTGGTGAAGAAAAGCACGGTAAATGTATGTTATAATTAGAGAATTTAGGTAATAAAAGAGATGTGATCCATATTGAGGCGCTGGATCAACGTAAAATTTGCGACGCCATACCACCTTTGCCAAAAGGAGACTGGTTAGAAAAATTGAAGATTAAGGGCATAATATTGTCTCAGGACAATTTTAAAGGACAAGAGATTGACATATTGATTGGTGCTAACTATCTAGGTATGATTTTGACAGGAAAAATAGTTCAAGTTGAAGCAGATTTAACTGCGGTGGAAACGAAATTAGGTTGGACACTAATGGGCAATTCGCCAATTATTGATAGCAATGACAATGTGCAGCAGACTTTGAATCTGCTAACAACGCGATGCGATTTAAAGGATTTGTGGGATCTAGAAGTACTAGGCATTAGGGATCCTGTTGAAACTTGCTCCAAAGAGACCAGATACCAGGAAATAAAAGAAAAGTTTCTAACAAAAATTCAAAGACAAAGTGATCAGAGATATTCTGTAGGTCTACCTTGGAAGGTAGAAAAGGAGTCAATCCCCAGCAATCTTGACATAGCGATAAAAAGGTTAGATATAAGCACTAAGAAAATGACCTCACAGAATAAGTTGACCGAATATAGTCAGATCTTTAGAGACTGGCTGACTGAAGGACTCATTGAAAGAGTCGAGGAAAATCCTCTCGAGAGAAGAGGCTACTATTTACCTCACCGCCCTGTGTACAAGATGGAATCTAAAACGACGCCCATACGTCCGGTTTTCGATGCTTCTTGTCTAGGTCATAATGGACTATCTTTGAATCAATGTTTAGAAAAGGGACCGAATTTATTGGAAAGAATCCCTGAAATGATGATAAGATTTCGGGAAAATAAATTTGGAGTCACGGCAGATATAAGAAAAGCATTCCAGATGGTGGCGATTGAAGAATCTGAACGGAACTACCATAGATTCCTTTGGTGGGAAAAGGAGAGCGATAGAGAACTAATAGCTTACAGGCATAAGAGACTTGTATTTGGCTTAAACTGTAGTCCTTTTGTGCTGAACGCCGTAATAGAATACCATCTTCAATCAATAAGAGGCCCACTTGTTCAATGGGCAAAGATTTTAGCACAATCCTTCTACATGGACAATTGTATTACCTCGCTGGAAACAAAGCAGGAAGTGCAGGAATTTCAAAAGGCCGCAATTGAAATTATGGACAGGGCTAAAATGGACTTACGAGAGTGGGAATATTCTCTGGAGGAAAACCCTGAAAAGGGGACTTGTACAAAAATATTGGGTGTTGTCTGGAATAAAATGGAAGATTCATTAAAATGCGAACTCCCTGACAATTTGAGTCTTCAACCCAAATTAACGAAAAGGCTGGTACTATCCATGGTTCAGCGGATATTTGATCCACTTGGATTTTGCGCTCCAGTATTCTTGCCACCAAAGTTGTTACTGCAGCGATCATGGGGACTGAAACTAGGTTGGGATACACCTCTACCCGAAAGTATGGCCCAGGAATTTCGAACCTGGTTGGATCAAATAAAATTAATAGAGTTAATAAAGATACCGAGATATATGTGGAATGATCTCATTTTCCCTACAGAAGTTCATATCTTTTGTGACGCTAGTCAAATAGGCTATGGAGCTGTAGCCTATTTAAGGAGCGAAACGGGACGAGAAAATACTCTAACTTTGATTTGGAGCAAAGTCAGATTAGCTCCTATGAAGAGTATTACGATCCCTCGCTTGGAATTAATGGCCATGGTACTAGGAGCTAGACTAGCCAATGCAATCCAAGCTGCCTTGAAGAGAAAATGTGAAACAACTCTTTGGTCTGACTCTACTACCGCGCTAAGTTGGATAAAGAAAGAAATTGATTGGAGAGTTTTCGTGAGAAACCGAGTCAGAGAAATACAGGCCACTACCAATTTGAACGATTGGAGGTTCGTTCCTAGTCAGTTGAACCCGGCCGATCTTCTGTCTCGAGGTTGCCCTCCAAGCCAGTTTGTGCAAAGCAGATGGTGGGAGGGCTCCGAATGGTTGAAAAAACCTAAAGAATTCTGGCCCAATTCAGAGTTCTCGATAAATCCAAAAGAAATAAAGGTTGAAGAAAACATTATGAAAACCAACATTAATTTGAACATCGATTATAAAGACTAGTTACTGACAAGGAAGTCTAATTACTCTCTCAACATCAGGATAATGTCCTATGTTTTAAGATATTTAGGGAAACTTAAAAAACAGTCAACTGAAACAGGACCTTTGAAAGTTTCAGAATTAGACTTGGCAGAAAAAAAGCTTATCCGAATGATTCAGGAGAAAGTCTCCATAGAGAAATCGAATGCAACCAAGAGTTTTAAAATATTAAAAAACACTGACGGACTTTGGTGTGTAGAAAGCAAACTTTTACATGGACAGGTCCCAGAAGAATTTAAAACTCCTATCATTCTACCAGGCGACCATCCCTTCGTAGAGCAACTTATATGGGAAGTGCACCTGAAGAATGGACATGTAGGCGTGCAATTCATTTTATCAAAGCTGAGAGAGAAATTTTGGATAATCAGGGGAAGGAAAACGATAAGGAAAATTATCAGTAAGTGCATTGCTTGCAAGAGACTTAAAGAAAAGTCTCTGCAAAGACCAATGGCAGCTTTGCCAGAAAACAGAATTGGACTGGGCAAACCCTTCCAAATTACAGGAGTTGATTTATTAGGCCCTCTTCATTTGAAAGAAGGTGGGAAAGTGTGGCTAGCCGCCTTTACTTGCGCCGTCTATCGCGCTATTCATCTGGAGTTGGTGAAGAGTTTAGAGACAGGAGTCTTCATGATGGCCCTCCATAGGTTTATTTGTCGGAGAGGGCGCCCCGATAAAATATATAGCGACAATGGCACCAATTTCGCAAAACTTAATAGAATATTCAAGAGATTGGATTGGACTAGAATTGAAAGGGAAACCTCAATTAAAAGGATACAATGGATTTTTATCCCTCCTTCTGCTCCTTGGTGGGGAGGATTTTGGGAAAGAATGGTTAGGACAATAAAGGAAATGTTGATAAAGATGCTAGGTCACAGGAAGCTGAAATATGTACAACTGCAGACTGCCCTTTGTGAAATCGAATCTATCATTAATAATCGACCCCTCACTTATGTCTCTGAAGACGACAATGATCTAAAACCGTTATCTCCTAATGAGTTTTTACAAAATGGTCCAGAGTCTAGCTTTCCTGAATTTGAAAATTTAAAGCCAGAAATGTTGCACACTAGATACAGAGAGTTAGGTCAACTGAAGAGAGAATTGAAGCAGAGATTCTTAAAGGAATATTTAGGCGCGCTGATTCAGAAATCCGAAAATATTGATAGAAGACAGTTGAAAGTAGGAGACGTTGTACTGATCGGGCAAGAAAATCTTAAAAGAATGTTTTGGCCTAAAGGGCGAATAGTAAATCTCATACCAGGTAAAGATGGAATAGTGAGAGTGGCCCATGTTAAAACATCCACAGGAACCTTGATCAGGGCTCTACAACGATTACACCCTCTTGAAATATCCTCGAATGTTAAGACGATTCAAATGGACAATTCAAATACCGAACCCCAATCTGATGCATTTTTAGGAAATAGGCCCAATATTGAATCCAGGGACTCTAGAAATAGATATGGTAGGGTAATCAGAAATCCTGCAAGGTATGACTCGAAGGACTAGTGAAAGTACCTGTATGGAAAAAAAGGGTGTAATATGTGTATTCTTTTATTTGTGTTTTATGTAATGTAATAGGCATATCTACTCTTGTGTGTATTGTGTATATATATGCTCTTTTGTCTTATACTTAATTTTGGCTTCTTTCGGAGCAAAATTTTGTGGGAGAATGTTAAAACTATTTTACCGTTCTTTTACTTTGTACATAGAATGAAGGACTTAGGTGAAGGGAGACGAGCAAGATATCGACATGGTCGGGGAAACTCCCAGCTGGAACCGACCGAGGGCAAAGGTCACCAGATGGCCCGGGGAGGCAAAAGTCAAGTGGACGTCTGGAATTTGTTTGGTTGTTCTGCAGGCCCGGGACAGCCCGCCATGTGGCGTCTTCTTTTTTTTTCTCTTAGTTAGTTAGAAGCAGCGGACCAGGCGGAGCAGACACGTCTGAGAAGTATCCTACAAGCAGCGTCTTGTGGACGGAAAGACGTCCGAGAAGTATCTCACAAGCAGAGTCTCGTGGACGGAAAGGACGTCTTGGAGTATCCCACAAGCAGAGTCTCGTGGACGGAAAGGACGTCTTGGAGTATCCCACAAGCAGAGTCTCGTGGACGGAAAGGACGTCTTGGAGTATCCCACAAGCAGAGTCTCGTGGACGGAAAGGACGTCTTGGAGTATCCCACAAGCAAAGTCTCGTGGACGGAAAGGACGTCTTGGAGTATCCCACAAGCAGAGTCTCGTGGACGTAAAGGACGCTTTGGACATCGCACGAGCCGCGACCAAGAGGAAGCTAAGCCAGCGACGGTGCTGCCACTCGAGGTACTGTGTGAACACAACGCTGGATACCCCCCCTGACACTTATTTTTATCTCCCTTCCCTAAGATTAGTTAATTTTACTTTTTTTTGCTTAACCTTGTTTCTTGTTTTTTATACATAATTCTTTATATATAAGTATAATTTTGCTTAACCTTTTTTTCTTGTTTTTATCCATAATTCTTTATATATATAAGTATAATAGTTTTTAGCCCTTTTTAATTTTTAAATAAAACCTTTTGTTATACTGTGTTTTATGTGCATTTATTTCCCCCATTGTTTTTCCTTTCCATCGATCACCCTTTTTTTGTTTTTTTAAACGAACACGAACACTATCCTCAAGTGCGAATTTATGTTATGTATACAGGAGACATGGAAATCTAAATAACCTTTTCGTGTATTTATCTTTGTGTCATGTTGTAATTTGAGATCTCAAAAGCCGAATGTCGTATGTTGATTTGTCTCGAGCCTTAATGCGTTCTAGGGGTTTTTATGCGATCCCCTAGGGCACTTAAGATGTGCTCGCCCAATATCCACTTTATATATTGGGTGTCGGTACCTACATTAAAACCTTGAATACAGGATTCGAGGGGGATTCTCGATCCTTCTAAAAAGGTCGTTCAATCCCTTTTGGGAGAAAACGTAAGCTTGAACAGCTTAGTTATCTAAAATCCTAACAAATTTAAAGTGGTAATATGCGTGAATTTTGTTCGTAATTGACTTTGAGATCTACGTGTAGGTGGAATATGTAACGTTTTTTGGAAGTCTGTAAGGGTAATAAGAATTAATAATATTTAATAAAATAGACATGTGAACTCATTAAGATGTGTTGGTACGTCTTGACTCTTGTGAGAGTGCAATTGAATTGCTTTTGTAAAAGTCGATATGCAGGCTCGAACTGGAATCCAAGATTGGTGACGTTAAAATTTGTGGATGGGGAAACGCGGTGACCTCAATTTTATGTGCCGGCCAAGAGAGGCCCGCGGTCCTAAAATTATCTTCCTCCCTGGCGTAATCTGAGACCGGTAATATGGCGGACGTCTTTGTTGCCGCGCGGGAAGCAAAATGGTCTCCATTTCACTTCCGGCCTTCTAATTAGTTTTTGTGTGCGACTAATGGATTTGCCGCCTAATGGTTTTTTAAAAAGTTTTGTACATTTTACTGGAGTTGGTTATTCTCCTTTGGCATCGATTTGTTAAATTTCAGTTACTTCTATCTCCTCGGAATTTGTTTAGATTTTCTGCTAAAATGTCCCCTAAAATTATTAGGAGTTCTATAAGTGTTTGTCCTATATGAAAAACTGCCTCTTGCAGCTCGAAAGCTCTATGAGAAGGCATGGTATAGATTAGCAGGTAACTAAGGAATAAAACTGGGGTACATTTATAAGGTAGGACTAGCAGACAAAGGATAAAAATCAGATGAAAGATAGGGTATCGACGCATTTTCTCCCATGGTGACTCTGAAATATCTGTTCGAACCTTATTCATTGTTGGCTGTTCAATTTCGCACTGCTTGTTATCGTTGGGGAGTGGCGTGTATCGTTATTGGGACAGACTGGTAGGATTTAAATGATTGTCAGGTTCGCAGTTCTTAATATCCGGGAAGAATGGTGTAAATCGTTTTGTTGAAAAAATGGTAGGATCTAAATGCTTGAAAGGTTCGCTGTTTGTTGGTTTGAATCTTAATGGCTCTGCTGGAAATAATTCGGGTGTGAAATGCTTAAACGGGAACGTGTAATCGGGCTTGTGCTTTATATGACGTATTCTAACGGCGGGCGGTGATATATAACGGACTGTTTCTGTATACATCTTAAGCTTGTTGACGTGGATCGTATCAGTGTCTCTTTGAAGAGGTTGATTTGGTCGATCTATACGTACCACATTTGGTGAAATAATTTCTAATATTGTATGGGGTCCTGTGAAATATGGAGCGAGTTTCCCTGTATTGGGGTGGTGATATAATTTAACTAACACTAGATCACCTACTTCGAAATGTGGTTGTTTGTGTCGTTGATCATAAATGTTTTTGTCTTGAAGATGCTTGTTTTGTGTTCGTGTGTGTGCAATCTTCCTAGCTCTGTCGATATCTGGGTAAGGTGTGCTGTGGTCAGAGAGTTCTGGGGGTAGGATGCCAAACATTAGGTAGATGGGTGGAAAACCTGTGGTAGAGTGTGGGGTTTTGTTATATATGACTGTAACTCTTTTGACCAACTTGGTCCATGCGATCTTAGGATTTTCTAAATGTAACAGCCTAAGTTTTCCCGTGAGGGTGGCGTTCAGGCGTTCACATAGACCGTTGGCTTGTGGGTTATTGCTGGTTGTAAGTAGTGGGTGGATGTTTATGTTAAGTAGGAAACTACTAAATTTTGGCGAAGTGAAGGCAGGGGCTCTATCCGTAAGGAGGCGTTTCGGAGAGCCATCCTGTAATACTCGCTTAAGTACCTGTTGGTAGGTGGTGATGCTGGTGGATTTAGATGGAAAAGTCCACGCGTAGCGCGAAAAATGGTCGACCACTACATGGAGGTATATTTTGGTGTTGCCATATTTGGCAAATCCTGCTATGGTGTCTAGGGATAATAGGTCGAAGGGTTCTTTGGCTTCCGGAGGTTGACTTAACTCCCCGTAAGTGGGTCCCAATGGACGTTTTGTTAACTGGCAGGTGGGGCAGGTCTTAACCTTTTGTTTAATATCTTTTGACATACCTTGCCAGTAATATTGCTTGGAGATGAGTCGTGACATTTGTGAAATACCGGGGTGGTTATAGTGTGCGTGTACTGTTTGTAAGAGTTGTTGTATGAGTGGTTTTGGAATTATAATCTTGGTTACACCTTTTCGGGAAACGGCATGCAATCCATTACGATCATTGGTCAGGTTAGATTCCCTCGATGGAGACGTCTGGTGGGTCTTGATAAGGGTGGCGTCCAAGAATCCGCAAAACGGGTTACGGGACAAGAGATCTGCCTCATACTGTTGTTTTCCCTTTATGTAGCGGACCTCATATTCGTAACTCGATAGTCGCAAACTCCACCAAAACAACCTGCCTGATGGGTTTTTAATTGTCTTCAGCCACTGCAATGCGTGATGGTCAGAAAATATTGTAAACTTCCTGCCCATCAGATAGATGCGAAACTTCTCCACACTCTCAACGATTGCTAAGCACTCAAGTTCAGAGATGGAATAGTTTCTCTCGTGTGGGCGCAGTGTTCGGCTGAAATACTGAACCGGATATACGTTCCCGTCGTGGTGAACTTGTTTGAGAATGCCTGCTATACCGAGGGTGGATGCATCGCAATACACTTGGCATGACAGGCCCTCTTTGTAAAGGTGTAAAATGGGGTGTTGTGTGAGGTTCCCTTTCAGGTCAATGAACGCCTTTTGGCAAGCTTCATCCCAGATCCACACGACATCCTTTTGAGAAGGTTGTTGAGCGGTGCTCGCAAGCGAGCGTACTCCGGAATGAATTTGTTATAGACGTTCACAGCGCCTAAAAAGGATTGTAGTGTTTTTCGGTTGTGTGGCTGTTTAATGGCGTGAATAATTTCGGTGTTGCGTGTGAGCGGTGTAGTTGTACCAGCTGTGATGGTGTAGCCCAGGAAATCTATGGACTGCTTAGAAAATTCGCATTTTACGAAGTTAAGTTGTAGCTTCTCTACCTCGCAAAAGGCGAAAAATTGTCGCAGGTGGTTTTGATGTTCCTCCAATGTGTTGGAGAAAATGATGAAGTCATCAAAATAATGTGCCACACAGTCAAGTCCATGTCTCTGTAGGACCTGACTCATGGCTCGTTCGTAGATCTGAGGGCTAGTTTTTAACCCGAAAGGTAATCGAGTGGGTTGGTATAACCCTTCGAGGGTGGCAAATGCTAACAGTGGTCGAGAATCGGGGTGTATTGGGACCTGCCAATACGCAGAGGATATGTCGGCCGTGGAGAAATACCTGGCCTGTGCGAGACGGTCGAGTATATCCTCTAATTCTCGGGAGGGGGTGGACATCAGAGCTAATTAGCTCGTTCACCTTTCTATAATCGATACAAAACCTCTTGGTCTTGTCCCGCTTGGTGACGAGTGTGACAGGGCTCGAGAAAGGTGAAAAAGACTGCTCTATGATGCCATTCTCCAGCATTTGTTGGACCTGGTTGCGGATTTCCTGCTGGTCACATATCGGAACACGATATGGACGTATGGTAATTATTTTTTCGGAATTAGTGGGTATTTTTACTGGTGGAATCCTTAAGCATGGTACGTTGAATTTGTTCTGTGTGAAGATGTGATTGTATCTTTGTAAAAGTGTTGTGAACTGGGGTGTATAGAGAGTGTCAGGTGTTGTGTTGTAGTATGCATGTGGGAAAAGGTTTTGTGGTGTCTTAGTGTGAGTGTCGAGTTCGTCGCGTTGATTGGTCATGTGACAGTTGTGTGACGGCGTGTGATCACCTATGTGCTCGACATGTAAGTTGTCCTGCTGTATGGACATGTTTACAAGTTGAAGCCGTTGTGGCTTTGTTATTTGAGGGCATGTAAAAAAGGCAATTGGCCTTAGTGAAAAAATGGCATGTAGATAAGGGTGGTTTGTTCAATGAATGCGCGCAATGGTTGTCATAGGCGGAAGGTTTGGCTGTAGGGTAAGATCTTTGGAACATCGTCTGACATTGCCAGTACGTGCATACATTTGGTACATGGTTAAAATGGTAGGAAAGGGTAGACAATGGAGCGCCCAGCTGGAATATAGTGCATTTATTAAAATCTATTGTCAATTTGAATTTGTGGAGGCTATTAAGGCTAAGAATTCCAAAGGGTAACGGTGCATTCACTACATGGAAAGTCTCCCTTCGGGATATTTGGCCTATTGTCAGAGGGAGAGACAGTTTACCCATGGTTTTTGCAAAACCGTCTAGGGTTTGGAGATCAAGGGAATGTCCCTTAAGGGTTAAATTAGGCAGATGAGTTTTTAACATATTGTAGAGGTTGTATGGCACTATATTCAGGCTGGCGCCCATGTCAATTAAAAAGGGGCATGGTATAGTAGGGGTCAGAAAAAGTTTCACAGTCAGTTGGGTTAAGCTAAAGGGTTGGGAGCCTACCTCAGTCTCGAAAAGTCTGCTCTGCTGGGGTGTCTCTGGCTTGGGATGGCGGCTTGGGACTCTGAACGGATTGGCTTGAGACTGTTTGCACTGTCCGGGCACTCTGAAATCTGTTTTGAGCCATTTGCACTGCTCTTTCTTTTTCTTGTGTCGTCTGGACTGGTCTATGCCGGCATTCGCTGTGCCAGTGTCGCGCGCCACAGAACTTACAGTTGGACGGCGATGGAGGTGCATTCCATGCACCTGTGCGTCGGGGTGTGTTGTGGTATGGACCCGACATTGGGGGTGGTTGATCCTCTCTGTGTCGCGTGGTCGGTACACTGGGCCCGTGGATCCGCTGTGCTAGTCGGAACCACTCCCCTAGGTTCTCGGGAGGCACTACGCGGACTAGGCGTTGGTCGGAGAATGGCAACCCTTCTGTCAGCGTCTCGAGGATCACCTCCTGCGGGAGTCCTAGCTGTAACCCCATGGCGGTTTTCTCCCGGTAGTAGGTCTCCAGGTCGGCTTGTCCAGTAAGCTTCATGGCGAAATATTTCGCGAAGGACGCTTCGCTGGACTCAGGATAGAGGTCCAAGAGGATTTGTCTCACCTGGAAATAGTTCCGATCGGCCAGCCGAAGTTTCCTGAAAAGCTCCAGGGGTTGTCGCGCCAGGTAATTCGGTAACCGGAGCAACTTTTCTGAGTCGCCCACGTGGTTGTCTTCCATTTTCCGGTCGAATGCTTGGAAAAACTGGGTCGCGCTGTATGTTCCATCGAAAGGCGAGATTGTCGGTCCTGTAGGATCGCATGACCTACCCTGAGACAGCGCGGCGGTGAACTGCCGAATGGCCCGCTTCCTGTCTGCTGCCTTCTTCCTCTCGTTCTCCTGTTGGGTCGTTCTTCTTGATTTCTGTCGAATTACTTTCCATTTTAGAATCCTGTCGGCTAACTGTGGCAATATCGTTGCGAGGTCTTTTGTTATTTGTTGAGAATGGATTTGATTGTTGGAAGCGCAGTCGTTTAAGAGGGTAAGGAAGCATCCAGGGGAAAGAAATCGACAGTACACAATTGATTGTTGAAATAAAGGCAACTGATCGGAGGAAAGAAAGGCTTTGAGAAGGTGGAGCGGGTTGACTATTGGCTATCTATTCACATGGCGGTGATTGACTTAGCTGAAAGGATGAACGGGGAGGGATCTCTAGAGCAGGTGTTACCTCGGTGGGAGCTAAAGCTAACTACTCGATGGTGTCCCGCCGATGACTATAGATGCTAACTCGATGAGATCGCAACACTTACTGCTAATTCTAAGTTCTCGATTTAACACGAAAACCCTTCTTACGTCTCATTGGTTGAAATGTGTGGCGTGGAGGTTCCCTATTGGTCCTCCACTAATGAGTTGCTCCCTGATTGGTCTACGTTACGCCTTTGTCTTTGGACATGTTTCAGCTTGACCAGGAAATACTGTGTCGTTGAACTCGAACTTTTACGAGTTCCGGGATAATTAAACTGGTAATAACTTTGCTAATGATTGTGCTATCTCTAAGCCTTCTTTCTAGGCCTTCTTTCTCTAGGCCTTCTTGCCTCCAATGTTACCTTGTTCTTTATTGACTCTCAAATCATACATTTTCATACATATTGGATTGGGTTGGCATCTCACTATGTACAAATTATGACATATATATATACTGAAATTAAATCAAAAAATTATATTACCATTACAAATTAATTAAATAATTCATGAGAATTATTTAAATCAATACATTATAATTTGGAAAAGAATAATTAATTTAACAATTCTCAGGAATTATAGAACCGATTTGTAAATTGATTTAAAAATAAGTTAATAAATAATTCAGATGAATTATTTGAAAGTTACTCTTACTATTTTAAAAAAATTGCCTTGTTCACCCTAGGCCAACATAAAGTTTTACAGAAAAAAAAGGCATGAATAAGAAAGATAAAATTGGATGGTGCAATTGGACGTTCCTCGGGCCATTAAATGTTCTTCCCAGGATGTAGGATGAATCATTGTCACTGGACACTCCTTCAGGTCACAGGATAAATCAGCATAATGTGCCAGTGGTCTGCAGGATCCGGTCAAAGGGTATCCTGCACATTCAACATCCTGCCGAGAACCTTGTTTCCTCAGATTAACCCTTATCATGTTGATTGTTGGGTCAGAGTCCAAAATGGACCCAACAGAATAGTAATGTTATATTCCGCAGGACTATATACTTCATTATTATGATTCAATTAAAATATATCGTAAATAAAAATATGGTTTATAAACTTGTTAGAAAATCAGCTATTCAACATTTCAACTACAGCGATTCCAGATGAATACATTCCTTTGACTGCCCTATTTCAACAGCACTGGCCTGTAGAGTCTACCAAGAAACACTTGGTCAAAGCAAGTAATTCAGACTCCTAAACCATGGGACAGCCCGGGTAGTTGGAAATACGCTCCTGTGTTATGTTACGGATATAACTTGTTTATATCTTTTAAAACAAACTTAAGGAGGTCGGTGGAAGGATGGTCTAAACCGTTGGTTTTCGACCGCTACGACCCGGGATCGATTCCCGCATTGGGCACTTTTTATCTGATAAAAAAAAATGCTCCAATGGCCCCCGATTCTTGCAAAAGTCCAAACCCACCAACGAGTTCAAGTAACCAAACGAGGCTCTGGCATATTTGTACGTGCAAAGTCGAACTGCTTTTCACGTGTGAAGACATGTGGTGCACTTACAGTAAAAACAGTCGCCTACTTCTACCCCCATGATTATCATGGCCTTTATCACGTGTACTAGGGATAAGCAAAAAAAAAAACACACTTAAAACATTCTACGTTTTTATAAAAAATAAAGATAAATATTGTTGGGAGAAGCGTATTTTCGTGAACATTGGGCGTGACATTCTTCTACTGACTATAGAGGTATTCCGTAGACATGTTTTATTTGGCTATGACCAAGAAATTTGTGTAATTGTTATAAAGTCATTTTCAGTTCCATTGTTACCTGGTCGACACGTTTGTACCTTTTTTTTTTACTAGTATTTATATTGTAACAAAGTATTTATTATTTTTATTAACAGAGTGGTCGTTTTTATGTTTATATTTTGCTACTCGGTAAATTTCCCTCGTGGCTTATCTTTTGTTTACCGTTCTTAGTTTTGTCCTTCCCTGAAATAAATTGCTGTCCCCTCCTGAAGTTTTTGTCTTCCCTAATTTTCCACGTGGCAATATATATAGGCGCTCTATATACGCTTCCTTCCTGTGGTGAATCTATATAAGACCGGTGGTCTTAATAAAGCTGTGTGTATTTAAATTGGAAGGAATTAATAGTTTTTTTTTTTAATGAAGAACTTATAATGAATTAGAATTAAGGTTTTACTGTAACCTATTTTTGTTTTTTCACAAGTTTTAAATTAATTTATTTAAATTTATTAAAGATTAATCCGTTTAAAATTAATATATATTTTTATGGGAGGAAATTAATAAAGAAAAAAGGTATATAAGGTCGCCTCTACCGTCAAAATAGACGCTAAAAACTAGGCGCCATCTATTAACCGCCTCTGCAAATTAGCGGATTCAGGTCGGTGACAAAGCCACAACACCAGCTTTGGCAAACTAACAGGAGGAGCGACCTTATTTTTATAGATTAGTACCCTCTCGGTAAAATTTCCATACATACATATGTGTGAAAAATAATAAAAATAATAATAAAGGTCTGGTGTTTGGTATTAAAATTTAAAAAAGCCATATCTTGACCACGTCCACGTGAACTTTTCAGAAGGCAGAGCGCCATCTAGTGGAACAGAAATCAACTAAACGTTGACCTAGCCTGTTCCCTGATATTTTGGCAACCCATTTTCTTGATAAATCTAGAAAAGCTAACCACGAATGCGTTTAGGGCTGTTGGCCCTCGTCGCTTTTAATTTCTGTTCCACTAGATGGCGCTCTGCCATCTGAAAAGTTCATGTGAACGTGGTCAAGATATGGCTTTTTTAATTTTAATATATTAACAAGAATCATGAAATTTCTCTTATTGAATTGTAAATAGCTATAAAACGAAGAGAATTTTTTTTTTTTACCGAACACGGTAGATGCATTGCCAACAGAGACAACAGGTCGCTTATTTTCAACCATATTAACACCACCGGCCATTCATTCAACCTTTCCTCCCCTACCACCTTGTGCTCTAATGTCAATACCAAGTACCAAAGGTTGATCATTGAAGCTATTTTATCCATCAATAACCATAGCATTAACAGACACATCGACATACCATCGCAGTATTTAGATATATGTAATAACCTATAGGCCGTTCACTTCTTTTCCCTGATCTTACTGTTAATCCCACAGCAAACAAACCACCCCCCCACCCAGACACCTACCCCTATATATTTTTTCCTTTGTCCGATGATCGCGCTGATGGCGGGCCATGCCATAGTTCCTCACTGTTGTTGGTTTTTTAATATAACATCACATTGGTTTAAGTTGATTGACATCCAGAGATGATCATATGTTCTCCTATAAATTGCAATAGTCTTAGTTGTGTTATGTTAAATCTGTCATAATTTTTTAATTTTTAATTAGCATCACATCCTACTTTCGTCAAATATTTCTATAAAAAGCCTTATTTCCATAACTTAATCTGATATTGTTAACTCATATATGGTTATATATGCAGATTCTTCACATATCGATACTATATATAGCGTTATTTTCTCTCTCTCTCTCAGTATGTTGTACCCGTCGAAGGGCGTGGAGCCCGAAAGCATGTAGCCCATGCATTTTAATAAAAAAAAATTCTCTTCGTTTTATAGCTATTTACAATTTTAATATATATATATATATAAATAATATATATATATGGCGTCTAGTTTTGACGTCTATTTTGACGGGAGAGGCGACCTTTGTCTCTTTAGATCAATATCCTCCCGGCAAAATTTCCATCTATATTTTAGCCAAAGATTTGGCCCAGCCACTTTGCCAGCTAAACACCTCTTTGGCAGATTGTCAAGATTCCATTAGAACCCGTGTGGATCTCATGGAATAAAGTCCGCCCTAGGGTGACGAGGGCCATTAGCCCGAAACCATGGTCTCTAGGTGGACGCTTTTCAGTTTGCCAAAGCAGGTGTTGTGGCTTTGTCACCGACCCGAGACCGCTAGTTTGCGGCGACGGTTAATAGATGGCGTCAGTTTTTGACGTCTATTTTAACGGGAGAGGCGTCCTTTGTCTCTTTATATATATATATGTAATATGTATAATTTTGAGATGGGAATTATTTTCTTGTTTTAATACAAGAATATGTGTTTTTCCAATGCTGTGCAATCGTGTACCTTTTTGAAAAAAAAAATACAATAAAATTATTTTAGATCATCATTTGCTTTAATTGAGCTATATTAACTTATATAAAATAAACTAATCCCTATATATATATAAGTCAGTGTATGTATGTGTGTTTGTTCCTATGTCGGCTATACACGTCCACAATACGTAACTAATCTGACTGAAATTTTAACAATATATAGAGTAGAATCTGGAAAAACTTATAGTGGAAATTCCAGATCTCTATCCCGAATATTCTTCGAACTATTTGCAAATTGCTTTGCAAATTTGCCCTTTCGCTCGCAAGCAGCGCCTCTAGCGGTGAAGATGGGAGGTAATATCATCTGACCTAATGTACATGTTAAAAGTTGTTTAACAGGACATACAGAAAAGTCTGAAAGAGATATTTGTCGCAATTTTAGCCAAAAAAAAAATTGACAGGTTCTGGGCAAAAATATTTTTTTTTGTCAGAAAATGATGATGACAATATTGCTGTATTATGTTTGATTATCAGATACAAATTTATATCGGGATAAATTCCAAAAAGCAGAGACCACGGGTGAAGCCAGTTCATTTTTAGTATACAGGAACAAAATTCTAACAGAAAAAAATTCACTCGAGCAGAAGACACAAAGTCAGATTATCTCTTTATAAAAATATCGCTTCTCAGACACAAAGTTTGGAGCGGGACGTTTCACAAGAGTGACATCCACGGCGCCAATTTATAATTGTAACGAATAGTATTTGAATAAAAACAATCGGGTAAAACCCGGGCGTTGCCCGGGTCATTCGGCTAGTTAATAATAAAAATTTGAACTCTGAAAATAGATCACTTCGTTTTTTTTTTTTAAGGCATAAAATAATTTGAGAAAGAAGTCCCTGACTTGAGGCGTAAAGAAGAAATAAAATAAAATATTTTATTATGTATTTATATATTTACATAAGGTTTGTGCCGGCCAAAAGAAAACAACAACAATGGATTTATATCGTGTAAAGCGACGCCATCTGGCGGTCAACTTCACAGAGTTTGTTCTAGAAAATATTTTCAAAATAAAAATAGATACAGTAGAACTTCCCTGTAAAGGACACCAAATTGCAGAGCTTAAGTGTCCTTTAGGGAGAGGTGTTCTCTTACCGGAGAGTTGGTAAATAATAAAAATGGTAATTTTGTTAATGAAAACTGTCCTTTGTAGAGAGGTGTCCTCTAGCTGGAGTGTCCTCTCATGGAGGTTCTACTGTATTTCTATTTATAAGATATATATTGTTACGTCGTTACTCCGACGCCCGTTCGCGTTCTTTTGTCTGTTCAGGATGGTATTAAGATGACAAGTGAGTTCGTGAAGGGATGCAGCTAGAACTAGGGCTTGATTAGAGTGGAACAAACTGGGGGGAATACGATATGTGGGACTTGCCTCCAACCTCCGCCGTCAGAAGAATCCTGGGCACCGTGGATGTCACTCTTGCGAAGTGTCACACACCTGTCCACGTCCGGCCTGAACGACACCCTATTGTAGGCTGCCTAGCCTTCTTGAGCGAGTCTCTGCCGTCAAACTGCCGTCACAAAACTGTGGTTTCCTCTCACGCACGCCCCTCTTAAATTGTTTCTTGTGGTGCACGTATTCTCGAACGGTCAACAGCTAAACTGGTGAATTTTTCTTTCGCTATAAATGTATATTTTACAGCATTTAAATAAAGGTAATCTGAGTGGAGTGGGTTAAGTAGAGGGAAAAACATTCCTATTCGACCACATATCCTGCCTTCTATAAATGGATATTTGGGAGAATTGGGGAGTCACCTCACCGTTCCTTCTTACCAGTCACTATTGTAGCCATCTGAGAACAGCTTAAAAGTAGTGCCCAAGTCAGTTGTTCCCAGGGTGGTCCGCGTACCTTCTCTTTCCTCTCCGTTTTATTCCTCACGAGTTTTTGCCCCTGGATACTGCCTCTTGTGTGCGTACTAACATCTTTCCACACAACCCATGACTGTTTTTCAAATCACCATATATATCGTATTTTATGTTATATGTATATAGTAATTGTATATACATATATAATTAACACCAGATGTAACTTTAAAATGGTGCCAATAAAATGATACCCTATATATTTAATCGACTACTCTGCAAAAAGTTTATTTTCAAAATTAATTATATTTAGCAAGTTTTCGGGTTTAAGAACTCTTGAACAGCAATATTTAATCCAAATATAAACATAAATTCAAATTAAATATACATGGTAGGATCAAAAGGTTCCCGAACTTTTTTTAAAATTATTTATTTATTCATAGTATAGTAATTTAAACATCAATTTTTTTCAAAATAGGAACCTTGGTTATCTACACATTTTTTTCCAGCGTGAAAAAAGCTGTTGAAATGCTAGTTCAAAGTCAAATTTTCTAAGCATGTTTAGTTCCACCGTCGCATTTTCAATTACTTCTGATGACGATGAAAAGCGCCTCTCTTTTAATGTCATTTTAAGTTTTGAAAGAAGAAGAAGAAATCACATGGGGCGATATCAGGAGAGTAAGGAGGATGCGGCAAGACAGATACAGAGTGTTTGGATAAATAGTCTTGAACAATAATGGCTCTATGAGCAGGGGCATTATCATGTAGCAATTTCCACTAATTTGATTTAAAGAGTTGATTTCTTTTTCTTCTTATCGTATCACGAAGGCGCACACGTATGCCTATTTATTAATAGTAACCACTCTTTAAGTCCTTGATAATCTAAAAACACTACAAACATTACTTTTTCTTTGGACTTGTCAAGACGAACTTTCTTCTTCCTAGGAGAACTTGGTGTGTGCCATTCGAATAATTGTTTTTTGGTTTGTGGATCAAAAAGAAAGCACCATGTTTCATCACCAGTTATTATTGTTTTTAAAAAATCAGAATCATTATTTGCAGTTTGAATTAAATCTTTGCAAATTGATAATCTGGTTTCTCTTTGTTGATCTGCTAAATTATTCATGTTTAAATGTTCACCAATAATTTTTTGGCAACTACCATACGAAATTCCAAGTATTTCTGATATATTATAAATAGTAATTTTTCTATCAGCAACAATTAAATCACGTACCTGTCCAATATTGCGATCCGTTGTTGACGTCAATGGCCGACCTGACCTTGAATCATTTGCGATGTTCTTACGGCCATCTTTAAAACGTTTATACCAGAAATAAACTTGCGTTCGTGACAATTTTTCGTCTTCATAAGCTTCATCATTAATGCTAATGTCTCTGTGAAAGACTTTTTTAATTTTACACAAAATTTAATATTTGCCCTTTGCTCAAATGATGACATTGCAGAAACCGACGCATGCTAAATACTTGCAACAAAAATATGTCTAAAATGAAAACTACGCATGCGCATTTACTGGCGTTACTAAATTAAATTATAGTTTAGGCTTTTTTTGTTCTTTACAGTAAAATAGATTTTACATTTTTCAAAAGTTGTTTTATATTTTATTTTTAAAAAGGTCGGGAATTTTTTATCCTACCCTGTATTATTATTATTTTATTTTTATTTTTGCGGACTCGTCGATTAAATATTTAAAATAATTTTCTGCAATTTCCAACACGATGGAATAAAATGATACTCGGAAGAAGATAGGGGGGCGAACTTGGGTAATGTAAAACAGGTCGTTGACATTGTCCAAGCAACTAATGAAGGATGTAAACATATTAGCTATGCTGTTAGATTAAACAGCGATACCAGGACCTTTGTCCCTTCTCACCTTCCCAGGTGCCGCCCTAAACCGAGGTAACAAGACGTGTGGTTTCCTTTTGTTCTCAGGCTCCTACTCTGGCTCCAAGTTGGAAGAAGAGTTAAGCCAATACAGACTTCTCATTACTATTCATTATATGTAAAACAGAAAAAAGCATATCCTGACCGCTCACATGAACATTTCTATATTACAGAGCGCCATCTATTGGGGGAAAAAAGCTGTAGTAGAGCTATAAAACGTAGTTTTGTATATTAAACTGGTGAAACCGCTGGTTCACCACTGATGAACTATACCTTCCCAATATTTTAATCGCAGTAAGGACAGTAGAAAGTATTTTTTTTTTACACAATTTTTTAGAACAATTGTGCTTAATAGATTTATTTTACATATTTTTTAAATATGTCAAAATTAAGACAATTTTTTTTAAAGTTACGGTGGTGATATTAAAACAAAAAATAGGCATATCCTAATCGCTCACATGGTCAGTATAGACCGGGATTTTAATATTAAAACATTTACAAGAAACTAATCCCCGAGTGATTTTTATATTCCCAACTGAACTATGTTACTATTCTAAGAAGCATGTGGATAAACAAGGTGAAACAGTTAAAATTTATTTATTTATATTCCAAAACATACACCGAAATCACATAGGTAGCTTATATAGAAGAAGTAATTAACAGTTCTGTAAATTAAAGAAGGTTCTCTAAGGAAGTATTAGTAGAAGGGAAGGTTCCAATCTGGACGTTGTGGAGACCTGGAAACAGACGATCGTTTAAACTGGTAAGGAAATTTTGCATAGAGACATGACATTTGCATAGAGGAACATCAATAGAATACAAGTTATTTTCATAGAATCAACCCCTATCGCCGTTCATGTATTAAAATGTGTATTCAAAATTGGAAACTATTATAGACACGTATGATTCTTTTTAAAAATAAACAATTTCTACTGCCCTCCCATAAATTTTTCCATTGCAGTAAAGGCAGTATAAATTGTTTATTTTAAAAAAGAATCATGCGCCTCTATAATAGTTTCCAATTTTGATAACAGATGGCGCGCTAATGCATCCTAATATAAAATGTGTATTGCTGTTTTACACAATATTCTTGTATAGAGATAAAACTAACCCAGGTTCCTCGAACCTACAAAAGATGTCGCCAATTACCCGGGATGTCCTTCAGACCAAAGTCTTTTTGGTTTTACAGTAGAACCTCCATGAGAGTACACTCGCGCTAAAGGATACCTCTCTACAAAGGACAGTTTTGATTTGAAAAATTACCATTTTTACTATTTAGCAACTCTCCGGTAAGAAAACACCTCTCTATAAAGGACACTTGGGTTCTGCAGTTAGGTGTCCAGAGAGGTAGTTCTACTGTATTTACAATGAAGTCCAGGTTATTTGGTGGCGTCGATCAGATTTATTTCTTGGAACCAGCGATGACAGAATTCCTAGGAGGGGGGGTGGCTGTCATATATATTTGGTATTGGAAAAATAGCCGGATATGAAGATGGTCCACGGATTGATCTCTTCATTATAGCTAAACTAGCCGAATGACCCGGGCAACGCTCGTGTTTTACCCGATTGAATGTTTTGATTCAAATACTATTTGTTACAATTATAAATTGGCGCCTTAAATAATTGCATATGTTGGTTAATAACTATTGCCTATGTGCTTTATCTGTCTATGTACTGTTGGCTTCCGTAGGCGTCTCTTACTGGGAAAAGAAAGAGAGGATTCCATTTGGTTATTATCAAATATATGCATTTATTTAGGGAGCGACCCGCTCCAACACAATAGTTACATAAAAAGCGAGTGGGGGGGGGGGCAAAGGTGGCGTGACCGTAGCCAACCAATAGGAGGGCGCCATTCAAAAAAAAAAGCAAACGGTGACAGAGAGAGATGATTGATTAGGAGATTAGGAATGACGCTCGTAACTGTATATAGAATTCCTTATATAGATTGAAAAAAATGTATTGTGATGCATTAGCGCGCCATCTGTTATGAAAATTCGAAACTATTATAGACGCGTATGATTCTTTTAGAAATTAAACAATTTATACTGCCCTTACTGCAATGGAAAAATTAATGGGAGGGCCTGGCTCATCAGTTGTGAACCCTCCCAGCGGTTTCGTCAGTTTAATCTACCGCTGGGAGGGTTCACCACTGATGAGCCAGGCCCTCCCATTCATTTTCCCATTGCAATAAGAGCAGTATAAATTGTTTATTTTAAAAAATTATATTAAATATAAATGTTTTTTTTTTTTTTAATTTGAGAAGAATTGTTTCACTAAAAAAAAAATGTTGAACAATTTTTGGGTAAAGTCGATTTACTGGAGTAAGGTGAGCAACCACGGTATATCCAATAACACGGTAAATCTACAAATTACTTAAAAATAAAGGCGTGCGATCAAATTCACTGCAATATGGTTGTTTCAATACCTCCCAGAGCAAAGAAAACACATTAGAGAGATATAAGGTCGTAACAACTATATGATATTATTTATATAAAAGAGCGTAACTGGATCTGTAAAGAAAAAAACAAACATTTTTTTTCGTCGAAATATTTTGAGAATTTTTTTTTCTTCTCTACAGATCCAGGTACGCTCTTTTATATAAACTTATTTGATGGATCATCTTTTGACTCAAACTATAATATGTTTTTTAAAAAATATAATCAACTTAAGGAGACGCGTTTAAAAAATGTAATTTGAGTACAGTACTGCATTTACTCAAAGTTTAAAAATCACACTGTGTGTGGGTGGTGGATATCTCCAGATCATCATTATCATATATTTAAGAAAAGAGAATATTTTTGGATTTGCAAGAGATATGCAATAGAGTCAGTCTCTTAACGCACAAAATACCCTAAAAGCATGGCAAATCCTGGTCTATAGGACATACGCACAAAACGTATATTAAAGAATAAAATGTAAAAATAGTTGATAAAGTCCATGACCAAAAATGTCGCAATAATTGAATTCTAGATCATTGTGATAATCTAAAACCAATTGTGTTAAATCAAAAAATCAATCACCAAATTCAGGTTTATTTTGAGCAATTTGGCAATCTCCTCTGAAAATACTAAGCTATGCGTAATGATCTATATATAAACTTTTTTCTTTTAAAAATAGTGAGTGTGTACTAATGCTAATTATAATAATCAATTTATTATAAAGGTAAAACCTTATTAAGATTTGAGGATCTGGCTGTAGTTCTAGATTCGTTAGTTAAACGGGCATTCGGCTGGTATAAAATAATACTATAAAATAGTATATAATAATAATAATAACAGATTACAGGGCTGATTCATCATGTTAATGAAATACTACGAAAATAAAATGTATACTGAACTTTTCTGTTACAGGTTGCAAACATTTGGAGTGGACTTCAGGAATTGGTTTAACCATGGAGATAAGCACTACCACATTTCTACTTAAAGGAGTACCAAACAGACTTCAGTCCCTTGCTATCTCCCAGCCTGGAACAATCCGGTTAACACCACACAGCTTGTGGCTGTACAGCCCGGGTAGTTGGCGGTTTGTGCTCCAGGACATATCTCTCTGTACAGTGAAGTGATGAGTTCAATGAGAAGAGTAACGTACCTAGCAAAGTTGTTTACGGCGTAGGGGCGACAATCGCAGCCACGCACGCAGCCTCGCAAATTCCGAATGCCGCGTTGCATTTGACCAGCGCCGGGACTGCAGCGATCTGTGCCCCGGGGACGGTACCGAAGACGAAGCCCGCAGCACCGAAGCAAGCAACAGCGATGGCAGCACAGCCCGCGTAGCAGATCCCTGCCCCCACCGGTCCACCGTGGGCCGAGGCCAGGAGAGCCAGGAGAAGACCGATTCTCAACATTATTTTGTATTAAAATTATTTCGTCTGTCTACAGCTCATTGGCGTGTTACGTGTGATACTATCAGCGCCCAATAAGACGGCTCGAAGTTATCTACATCCAATAAAGAACTTTATTGTCTAATCTACATGCAACTTCACCACCACCTGTTATCTACCAAAGATATGTGGAAGTTTTCCTTATATACTCCATAACACTACATCTATGGCCAGCCTCCCAGACTCGATCCCAGCATGCATACAAAAGTCGTCGACTATCCGGGCATAAACTTTTTGGGGGCATTAGAAATATATATATATATATATGTCATAATATCTATTCTTCCGGGAATAATAAAACCAACCTACAGGCAACCCAGAGAGAGAGAGACGGCGGGTAAGGTCCGGTCACTTGAGACACCAGCGACATTCCAAGGGGCGACCACTGAGGCCCGTCAGTTAACACCTCGGGACTCTCAAGACAGTTGGGGATTGTGTGCTACACGAACGGCTGTGCCGGTCCCGTCTCTCTCTCTCTCTCTCTCTCTGGTTGTCTGGGTTTCTCTTCCAACTTGTGGTGCGTTTATTTCCTACCTATCATACCACATATATATACATATAGCTTTTTCGAGTCAAGTGCTCTTCAATAGTTGCCGTATAATAACGAATATTTTAAGCCTATTTATTGAATTCTACTCTTGGCCCGCGGAAGTTACCCAAACATTATTGAATAAAGAAACAACTCTTTAATTAGTATTGAATCGTTAATAGTCAACTCCCCACTTGCTTACCAGTAAATACTTCCTAACTATAAATCTTGGTTGGGTGAATATTGTATTTTAGGCTACTTCAGCGTTCTTTTTGGAACAGGTCCATCTTACTGGGGGTAGATTTCCTTATAAATCCTTTTCTACACTCCTCTCTTTCTTCCAAATAACAATTTCCACTTCTCTCTTCATTTTTATACCAATAACATAGCAAAGTTTCTTCAAAACTCATATAACAATTTAATTACTGTATTTCTCTATGGCATGTTCTCTTCAAATAGTAATTGGATAAAGTACAAAAGAACTAATTCCATCCAGTATTAAACAGTTTATAAAGTATATTCTCGATTTAAGACAAAGGGACCTAACACATCTTGGTTTTAGATTTATGTTTTATCATCATTATTTTACTCAAAATCTTAAAAATCGAGTGGTCAAGAATTAGACAAGAATAGTTTACACACACATGAAAATACTTGGCAAATAAGTTTATAAGAGGTATGTACAAAAAGTAGATATTTATATAAAAAATCAGACTAGTAGTAGACACAAATAAAGTCCGGATGACTTAGAGGCAACAACATTTACCTCACTTTATATTTTCAAACGTAGTATATAAATAGAAGAGGAGAGAGGTCTCTCTCAGGGGGATTAACCCCTTGTTATGGTAAGGAGCCCTTTGCGAAACACGAAACATGAGTAGCCTTTCAACCGAAACCGAGACCACCTTCAATAGAGACCAAGTTTATCCATGTTTTTAGGTAGTGTCTCATGGAAACTCTACTGTATACCTTTGAATTTTATCTAGATACTTAAAACGATAGTTGTGAATACAAATTCTCAAATAAGTTGATTTTTCAAGAATTTCTTTTATATTTACAACTAAACCAGGAGAGACTATGTTTAACCACGTTTTAAGCTATGGTCTCTCATGGGAGAATCTACTATATTAGAACCTTCCACCAGAGACCCTAAGCTAGAAATCAGGAATACTTCTGGGTTCTCCTAGAGGTGATCTTTAATCAATAGTTTGGATATGTCAGTCATTTTTAATTTTATAAATGAGGTCGCTCATGAAAAATGATTACTCATCAGATAGGCCGCTTACGAGAGGTTTTACTGTTAAAGAATTGTCTCCCTTACGATAAATAATGTTTGTTTGGAAAAAATCTGAGAAAGAGGTATTTGTTTGGCAAGTATGTAAAGAGGGTACAAAAGTTCGAGAGGTAAACTGAACCAGGCATAAGGAAAACATGAGAAAAACACAAAATATATTTTTGTTATTGTTCCCCCAACGGTCAAAATATTTGGAGGATGTTGAATATAAATGTCTTTATCATCCTGGGTCATACTGTGTTAGTGTGGTTCACATTCAGAGATGAAATAGCGATTTTATTAAATAGATTGAATGGTGCATGTTCGTAGGCTGATCCTGGTGAAAGCGTCCTTTCTATTTTTATCCGTTGGTAAGAAGAATTTACACTAAATTGGAATCGTATGTAATTATGAGTAGTTTTCATGTGTTATGTTTACATGAAAAGTTGTTTGTATAGTTGAGCAGAATTGCTAGAGTGTTATTTTGCAAATATTTGCTTTCCTTGTTGCATTTTTGAAATGCTGGTTAAATTTTTACTTTGGTCCTCCCAAAATATATATAAATTCGAAGTATTTAACATGATGAGTCTCGTTAAATTGAATTTAATTTCAAATTTGTTCGTAGCTTTAATGTTTAAATATCTCATGGAGGAACCACCCGTGGCTTAGGGTCTTTTGAGGGTTGATGTCTATACTCCATTCTTTGCACCATTCAATTATGGTATTTAAATAATTTTGGAAGTGAATAGTCACTAAGTCAACAGATTATGTTTTTTTTATTATTATTATTTTAATATTGCTGGGTTGTCTGCGAGAATATTAATTTTACAATTTGGATGTATCGGGTATTATAATATAGGGTCTGAGGATAGAGCCTTGTGACAGCTTAATTTCTATTGCTTTGGTTCATTCAGTAATCACCTTGTTGAAGGAGATCTTACCCTGTTGTTACTTTTTCAAAAATTTTACAAAGTCTTTTGGCAGCTGATTTCTTTGTAAGTTTTGTTATATAAGGCCCTTATTCTATACTCTCTTAAAAACTTCGGTTAAGTCTAGGAAAACAGCCCTCGCTGCTTCTTTGTGGAACCTTATTATTTGGATGAAGTTATTTGCAGTGATAAGTTTATGGGTTGTATAATGTCCCTCTCTCTCTCTCTCTGATAATACAAATTTTGGATTTGGAAGGAATGAGAAAGTTAGTAGAAGCCAAATCGGTTACAATCCCCAAAGAACAATTCTCTCCTATACATTCACCGAGAGAAGACTGATGGTATGAGGTCATCAGATGATTCATCCTTTTTAGAAAAGGTTAAGATAATAGAATGCTTCGAGTTTTTCGGGAAGTAGCATTAATAAAGTACTGCATTGAAGATTCCAGCAAAGAAAACAATTGGAACGTTTTTGGTAATTTTTGATATATATTGTCATGTGCCCCCTGTAGCTTATATGATAACTAAATTTTAATTATTTATTTGATTTCGTTTTGCGGTGACATTGTATTTTATTTATGGTCGAGATGACGAGTATTGACAGCTCAAAAGCCGTTTCCAATTTCTTTGTCGGTCAGAATAGTTTTGTCATTCATATTTAATTATAATTAATTCCAGATAATGATTGATATTCCTGAAGGGGCTCACAAAGAGCATCGTTCTGAAGAACATTGACCCGCTTCATTGAGCAGATATCTCCTTGAGGGAGATGAAAGCTGCCATCAGCCGTTTGCCTCAAGGGAAAGCGGCGTGTCCTGTGAGCTCCTCAAGGGATTCAAGGACTTCTTCGCGGGAGCCATTCATTGAGTCTTCGTTGAATCCAAGCTTCGCGAGGTTCTGCCAGAATCCTTGAGGAGAAACATCATCTGTCTCGTTCCCAAAACGATGGTGGTCGGGCCTAAGCTGTTACCGACCTATATCTTTACAAACAGTGAGCTACAGAATAATCAGCGGCGTTCTACTGGGTCATTTACATGGCCACCTGCCAGCCTTCGTGCCGGAATGCCAGACGTACGTCGTTCCGGGAATATCGCGGAATGACGAGATGCCCCTGGCCATCAAGAACAAGTAGTCGGTGGCAGTAATCTACACCTACCTTCAGTCGGCTTTTGACAACGTGGACCGAGAGTTACTGGCCTCCCGCTTGTGCTTCATCGCTCTGCCTCCACCCTTCGTGAAATGGCTCCCGCTGCTCTATGCGGAGACCGATTCTACCAATAAGGTTGTTTATTTCGAATTCGAAGAGAGCTTCGGCAGAGTTGTGTTTGCAGTGCAGCTCTTTTCCTCATTTTCATTGGTCCACTCTTGCACCACCTGGAGAGTGTTCTCGGGAAAGGGAACGTCCTGGCGTATGCCGATGATATTCTCCTGGGCAGGCGAGAGAGCGGCCAACTCGCTGATACTGGCGGCGGTGCTCCACCATCCGCACGGCTACCTGGCCAGCGATGCCATTATCACCAAATTTCAGACCAGGCTGACGCGGGTGATCTGGGGGTTCTGTCATCGCGCCGCCTGGCTTCCGGGAGGTCTACTGACACGTCCTGTGTCCGTTGGTGGCATAGGTCTGCTGAATATCAGAACCCAACTCCAGCTCGCCTTCTTCAAGGAAGTTCAGACTGCATGCAGAGCAGGAGGAAGGACCGCTACTCATGGATGGCGGAACCCAGAGCCTGGATGGCTCCCTTTTACTCGGTTCGTGGCTGCTGCCCCGTCGCCGTCGGCTGCCAGATCGATTGAAGCACCGGGTGGTGCCAACTCTCAGCATAATGAAACTGCTCCTTGTCGGTGCCTACAGGTTCCTGGCGACGCCATCGATTGGGGCTCCTTCAAGGACAGCGCGTCCACGACCTAGCGGGCCCTGCTCCACCGATCATTACCAGACTGATAAGAAGTATTGGCGACGATGCAGGTGCTCTTAGGATATTCTACCAACGCTATGGTGGCGGACAACATGAGGAGAGGACCTTGGAGGAAGCCGTGGTGCTGAGAGGGACGATTACGCCGTTCTTGACACAGAACGTCACGTGGTAGAACGCATCCGCCTTTGCCGCCGATCCTATCTCGCGATATCTTCAGCGCTGAGCGCCTGTCATCCACCAAAATGCCATTCTCACCCTCCGTTGCTGCTCCTTCGGGGGCCATCGCTCTGCAGCTGGCCCTGGACTCCCTAACTCATCCTGGGAGTCCGTCTGCATCATCTGCGGATCCAGCGACATGTTTCTGGACCAGCGCCGTTAACCCTCTTATCCGAGAGGCGTTCTCCATCATCGAGCGGCCGCCAGACGTGCAGTCCTGGATCTTCGCGGTGAGCCTCGAGAATCACGCCATTTCCATCATACTCTGCAGCGGTGGCGAGATCGCCATGTGCATTTTCACTGTAAATAGTACATGTATTATATTTTTTTACAATATAATCACACACATCATCATCACAACCATCATTATAAATTACTTATTATATTTCTTTAATTAGCTTTCTCTCTCTTTTTATATATACATACTGTTCTACCGCGTTAGGGTAAAGGTTTGAGCTGCAGTGAGAACTATAAATTAATAATTTATATTTTAATAAGTGTCCAAAAATTACATACAATTATAAGAGGCAGGTGGAGTACAGTTTTTACTCCACCAGCGCCTAGAGTATTATATAATGGAAGGAACCGCCGCAGGTTGTAGCGACGCGCGGTAAACAGCCGGCGACATCAGGCGGTGTTCGAAAAGTGCGCGCGCAGCCCCCGGTGCGCGCGCAGGCCGGCTGGCCAGCCGCCGCTTCTCGCAGAATTCCCAGCGTCCCAGGCCAGCGTCGCCCGCTGGCATCCTCTTATCTCATGCCCCCCCTGGAGATTGGGACTTGGGACCGATCCAACGTAGTTGCTATAACGCGGGTTCGGTTCTCGGGTTCGAGGGGATAAGGTCTGCTGATGTTGAGCTGAGTTGGGTGGGGTGGTGTACGGTGGAGGCACGAAAGGTCGTAAGAATCTGCGATTACGGCGAAGAAGGCGTCCGGCGTCGGTCCGGATGAGGTAGCTGCGACCGCGTGGAAGTTGTTCGAGAACCTCAGCAAGGAGGGTCCAATGTTTTGTGCGGTGATCCTGGACAAGGACTATTGCTCCCACTTCCAATTGTGAGAGTGGCTTGGCGTTGCGATTGTATCGCTTGAGGGCTTTCTGCCTTAAGTTCTGGGCTCGTTGATCGCATTCTGAAATCCTTGTTCTCCATTCCTTGGCAAACTGACTACGGTGAAGCGGTAGCTTGGTACGTGTCGGGGCACCAAACACAATCTGCGCTGGACTTCGTCCCTCTGCTTTGGGCGTGTTTCGGAACTCCATCAAACTTTCTAAAAATGTGTCGGACTTGAGATTCCCATTGGTGGTGGTCTTGCTGATTAGGTACTTTATCGCTTTTACGGCCGCTTCGGCAAGTCCATTTGATTGGGGAAAGTGTGGAGATGAGGTGGAGTGCTCGATGTTCCAACGCTTTGTCCAACTCCGAAACTCTTGAGAGGAGAATTGGGGACCATTGTCGGATGTGAGTATCTCTGGGATGCCGTAATCTGCCATCCACTTTTGAAGGTGACGGATGACCGTGGTGGACGTGGGTGCTCTGCCACATTGCGTCACGTTGATCCAACCTGAAAAGCGGTCGACCATAACGAGATAGTGGTATCCAGCGTGCGAAAAAAGGTCGCAGGAAACATGTTGAAATGGGTAGCTAGGCGGCGGGTCGGAATAGAGTGGTTCTTTCTGTTGCGAGGGTAGATAGGCTGAACACTCGGCACACGTTTTTACTACGTTCCGGATGTCATTAGTGATGCTCGGCCAAAAGACAGATTGGCCAGCGCGTCGAAGAGTCCGGTCTTGGCCTTGATGCGAAGCATGGAGTATTTTTAGCACTTCTGAGCGTAATGGTGTTGGGATGAGTAGGCGAGAGCCTAAGAAAACGAGTTCTTCGCGTACGCTTAGTTGGTGCAATACTCTCCAGTAGGGGCGAAGATCTTCGTCGAGGTCTTCTTTACGTTGAATCTTTTGAGGGATGATATTGCGTATACGTTTGTACTCTCCATCATGCTCTGCGGCTGCTCTGATTTGTCGTATTAACGAATCCTCCATTACCCTGGATCCGTCGACCGGGTCTACTACTGCAGCGGCAATGAGAGGTGCGGGATCAGAATCAGGATGATCATCGGTATCGTAAACGTCGGGAACTGGGGATGGGTGGCGAGAGAGCACGTCGACAACGGTATGTTTCTTTCCCGGACGCCAAACTGCCGTAATGAGGTACGGAGTCAGCTTTTCCTTTAGCCGGAGGAGCCTTGGGTTTTCTATCTCGTCCAGAGTTTTGGAGTTCAGTATGGGAATAAGGGGACGGTGGTCGACTATAAGTTCGAAATGAGATCCCATAAGAAATAACTTGCATTTCTTGGCTGCCCACACGACAGCTAATAACTCAATTTCCGTGGCGCTATACCGGGACTCTGCAGGAGTCACATTGCGGGATCCTACCTGGAGAAGTCTCCATTGACTATCAGGTTGTTGTTGATAAAGGGCATATCCTAGTCCCTGGGTCTGTGCTGCGTCCGTTTCTAGGCGGAGGGGTTGTCCTGGGGAGAACTGTGCTAAGATGCGTGAGCTGCAGAGTTCTTGAATGACTGCGTCAAAAGCTCGCTGGTGGGGGTTCTCCCAAACGAAGGCGGCTTTGGCTGACAAAAGTGATCGGATTGGCGCGGATAGCTCGGTTAGATGATGGGAAAAGGCCTCAAACTGTTGAACAAGGCCGTTAAAGGAACGCACGTCGGTCTTGTTGGTTGGTATCGGGAAATTCTTTAGAGCGGAGTACAAATGTGGAGAAGGTGTGTAACCGGAAGAATTTATACGGAAGCCGCACCAGTCGACTTCTGGCTGAGCGAATACGAACTTCTTCTGGTTGAAGGTGATTCCATGTTCCTGACACCGGGAAATGACCTGTCGAACACGTTGGACGTGTGTTTTGTAGTCTGAATCGAAGATAATGATGTCCTCTACCACTTTTTCTACGTTCTGTATTCCAAATAGGGCTTCGTCTCCACGATGGTTGTGCTCGTCTCCGGCGGAACACAATCCCATCACGTTGCGACAATAGCGGTAACTTCCCCATGGTGTGATGAAGGTGGTTAGTTTTTTACTCTTTTCATCGAGGGGGACTTGCCAATAACCGTGACGGGCATCTAGCGTGCTGAAAAACTGCATGCCTGGTGGGATGCGAGCAACAACCTCGCGGGGTACCCTGACTGGATAGGCGGGTCGTCGGACGTATTTGTTCAGTCCGGTGAGGTTCACTGTTACGCGCGGTTCTGATGAGCCTTTTTTCGGGACGACTACCATAGGATGGCACCAATCGATGGCTTCGCCGACGGGTACCTGTTCGATTATCCCTTTCGCCAACATGGTGTCGAGTTGAGTTTTGACGGGGTCTCTCCAGTGAAAGGGAACGTTGTATGCCCGGTAGCGTTTGCAAGGAACGGCATCTTTAACTAGTTCGATAGACATGGGGGGTCCTTGCATGGGTTTTAACACTGTGTCGTCGAACGCTCTAGCATAATGGGTAAGGATAGACTGCTTATCGATCTCATTGGCTCTCACCGGGGTCGGCGGGAACGTTAGAACTTGTCCGTTGGTTATGGCATTGACGATCATTGAATGGGGCCAGTTATCCGGCAGAAGTCCTAAGGCTTTGCATCCGCTCTTGCTCAAGAGAGGGGCGTTCAGGTGCTTGCAGACTCCAACGGTAGTACTGTATGTTTTCCCGTTGAGATGCAGTGCCGCGACGAACGATCCACAAGGACTTAAGCTGATGCCGTTGGCTCCTACGCAAGGGACGTTCTTCGGGTTGAGTGCTGATCGGGTCTGCTCATCCAGTAACAGTAATTCTGATTCTGGGATTAGATCCAGATCTGACCCCGGGTCCGCCAGCCAACGGATTTGGTGTAACTTATGGTTGATATCGGTCGTAATGGTTATGAGTTCGTTGCGTACTCCAGCTGCAACAACTGTGTTTGAGGGTCCTGGTTGGGACTGATTGTTTCTGGTTGCGGGTGGCGGGATATTAGGTTTGGTTGTGGGTTTCCGTTTCAGTTGTCGGCAAACCCTTCCGTAATGCCCGGTGATGCCGCATTTGTTACACTCTATGTCTTTTGCTGGGCACTGGTCACGGCGGTGTCTTGGGTTCGCCCCACATCCGGAGCAGGGGTCGTTAGGATCATAGGGTTTCTGAAAGAAACGGTTGGCCTTAGGTGAGGTTTCAGACGAGCTGGCTTGTTGATGCTTGTAGGTTGATGGTGCACGTCTGGTTGCAATGAAGGCTTCGGGGGAGGTGGTTGGGGAGGGTGAAAGAGTCGCGCCCACGGTGGTAGCACTCTCATGTGCGATGCAAATTGAGAGGACTCGGTCCAGGGAGAGGTCGGAATTGTACTGCTCCGCCAGTACTTTTCGTTGGAGGTCTTTATCAAACAGGCCACATATTAACCTGTCACGGATACGGAGTTGCTGTTGATAACCAGCAAGGGCAAACGTTTTCCCACAAGCTCTTTTTGTGCATATTGTAATACACGGGTCGCCGCATGTGCTGCACTTAAAATCCAGCTCATGTGCACACGAGTCATCAAGAGCTTTAAGGGCTGCGAAGTAGCGATCCACCGATTCTCCGGTTTGTTGGTCCCTACGATGAAAATCTTGCCGATCAAGGAGGGGGTTTCGCTTCTTGCGTAGGTAGGCCTCGAGAGCATTCACGGCTTCATCGAGGGTGGTGGTGGTAGAAATATGAAGGCGGCCTGATTGCCAAAGGATGGTCCATTCGGAATGGAGGGCGGCCCGCAAAGTCACTTGCTGTGTGGATAGCGGGAAGGTGGCTACTTGTTGGGCGTCCACGTAGTCGTTCCAACGTTGTTTCCAATCGCGGAAAAAAGACATCGTTAACTCCTCCGGGGAAGCCAGTTTAGGAAGCTGGATGATTTTTGTGGCGTGGTGAGGAGGAGCTCCTAATGGGACTGTCGGTGTCGGATTCCGAGTAGCCATCTGCTGCAAAAGTGCGGCTATGGACCTGAGGATGTCGGTGCTGGTCGGCGAGGCAGGGTTCTCTGGAGGGGTTTGGGATGGTCGGCGATTCCTTCTTGAGGGCATCTTGATTACTAATTGTCACTGAGCTGTCACTTAAAAAACGGCTATAATTAACCGAATGTCGACTGCGCCATGTTCTACCGCGTTAGGGTAAAGGTTCGAGCTGCAGTGAGAACTATAAATTAATAATTTATATTTTAATAAGTGTCCAAAAATTACATACAATTATAAGAGGCAGGTGGAGTACAGTTTTTACTCCACCAGCGCCTAGAGTATTATATAATGGAAGGAACCGCCGCAGGTTGTGTTGGGGCACGTTTTTGTAACCATACCCCAACAGAAGGCGTATGTATAATCAAATCAAATGGATACATGGCTTCCCTCCCACATAGACTTACAGACCACCTTTTGCCCAGAAACCTAGACAATTGATGACACCAGACTTCCATGCCGAAAGCTGATGCCTGGTGAAGAAGACACCAGTGACATCCAGGGACATCCGCGCTGGAAGCTGTTGTTCCATATGTACATATATTCCCCTCACCAAAAATTTAGGTAAAGGTGACCAGAAAAAAAAAAATGGAGAAGGAAGATTTCTAAAAGACTAAGCCTTATAAATATCCTTCCCGAAAAAAGGAAGCATCACATTACAGTCCAGGTAAAAGGGGCCTGGGTCGATTTTTAGCCAAGACGGGGGGCGATATATATACCGTCCCGAGAAAAGGGAGGATAGTATTTCAATCCATGTGGAGGGGGGGCCTGGGGTCTGAAATTTTACACTAGTGCCGTGGCTGTTTCTCTCTTTAGATTTTTTTTTGTTTTGGTAATACTATATGTTCTATTTTGATGGGAGAGGCCTGGGGCGTCTATGAAATTGTATACTGGAGCCGTTGGCCATTTTGATTGGTGTTTCTTTCGGCGAATGAAAATGCCAGCCAATAGAAACTTTGGCGCGGCAGCGAATGAAAACGGAGAGAGACATGAATAAAAGGGGGTTTCTTTGCCAAAAGGAGATTCGATGGGAGTCGCTCAGTGAGAGGACAGTCTTCAGACGGGAGATCAGACCTTTGCCGGCACTTTCGAGAAAAGGTAAGCCATTTGTCATTATGACTTAGCACCCCCCCTCTTTTTTGTGTAGTAACCAACCTAGATTTCGCATGGGCCCTAAAGGGCTATAAAGTAACTTCAGGTCACCTCTATCTAAATTTTACTATGTAAATAGCATATCTCGTCAGTATAGACATGTTCCCAAATTTTAATTTATTTAAATAAATATCTAGAGAAATTTTCTTGTTTCCTCTCATACATATTTCATTCCTTTTGCTTTATGGTACTACCCCCCACACCTTAATTTCACAAATTGTACTATATCTTTGCTGTGATATATTGACACAGCGACAGTTGCAAATTACGACTTTATTAGGGCTACTTTGAGGGTATCTATCTGTCAGGTTTTAGTAATGTTTGCACTTTTATGTGTTTCAGTGCGTTATGCCATCATATTTACCATTATACCATATTTTCTGATTCCTCGGGCTATTGTTACGCTGTTAGGAGGGTACGGCATGATGCAAACAGATTTGTATGTTTGACTATTGTTTGTGTTATTTGGGCTATAAAAATGCCTTAATATGAATCTATTTACAGTTGATCTGTAGAAATTATAGAGATCTGTTGCTATAATTTTCCTCTATGAAATAGCTCCCAGCGTCTTCAGTGGGTTGCTAAACCTCCAGAAGGAGTCTTTTATAGATTGCCCAATTTAATAACGATTTCATGGGTTGTCTGATGAAATTGTATACTAGTGTCGTGGTTGTTTCCATCTTTAGACCTTTGTTCTGACAATATTATATGCTCGATCCCTGCTTTAACTCAAACTCTTAATCAATTACAGAGTTTCCCCCCTTTTTTTTTCTTTATTTATCCTGTTTGCACAAATTGCATTACATGTGATGATGCAAAGACATATGTCGATAGTGCATCATTGACAGCTGTGCTTCTACTATACAACATTAAGGTCTTGCTGCGGGTTATATACATGGGGTTGTTGGCCTAAATTGCTATATATATATATATACTTAAGTAAGGAAACTTTAATAAGTCACATCGTGTATCCTCCCTTTTCATCTATCCAAACCGGGAACGCAACAGTTGTAGCGACGCGCGGTAAACAGCCGGCGACATCAGGCGGTGTTCGAAAAGTGCGCGCGCAGCCCCCGGTGCGCGCGCAGGCCGGCTGGCCAGCCGCCGCTTCTCGCAGAATTCCCAGCGTCCCAGGCCAGCGTCGCCCGCTGGCATCCTCTTATCTCACATACAAGATCTGTGTCTGAAAATAACTGCAAGCAAGTTTGTGCCTCGTCATCATGATAACGCCCGCCCGCACACAGCCCCTTCAGTACTCGCTTTTTTGGCCAAAACAACACTTCCTTATTCTACTTATTTAGCTCCTAATGACTTTTTCCTAAATTGAAAATGATCTTGAAATGGAAGAGGTTTGACACAAAAAAAGAGAGATTTAAAAAAAAATCGCTGGACGTCTTGAGAATCTTTACAGAGGACAAATTTACAGCTTGTTTCGCTAGTTGAAAGAAAGGATGGAGGCGATGCATTGATTCAAGAGGATCATACTTTGAACATTTTTAACGAATACCTTGTGTGTGACTGGTGTTTGTTCAGAAGGAGCTCCACGGACGGCCCACCACTCTTTCATCATCGCCGCCCGTGGTTCCTCGTCCCCCCCACACCACTCGGTTCGGATCCCGGCCCACACCCAGGTCGTCATAGCCCCTCCTCCTTCAACCGCAGCGCACCCTCTATAAGAATTTCAGATTTCTTAGTATCGAAGGTGGCAACACCATATTCATTTCACGCGTTCCATACCCTGGCTTGCGATTAATTCTTTCAGGTCACTCCCTTTATCATGTTGCCTTTATCTCTCAGGAACGACGCTCAGGCGTTAAAATCTCCAGTGATAAGGATTGTTGTTCACAGCCATTTTGTCTCTTGGACACTAAGCGCACGATTCAAGGTTTGGTTATTCTAATGGAGCATATATGGAGATGTGCATAAGAGTTCCAGACCATTTGACTTCACCTGTATTGTGACCACGCCTTTCCATGATCCATATTTGATGCAGGGGACATCTTGCCTAATTAGGATAGATAGCTGCCTTTCTGCATTCACTAAGGAACACACGATATCTGGTGTCGATACCAATACCCACCACCTGTTATTGTTGATGAAGGGCTCTGGGGCAAAAATGATATGTGCACCTTCTCTCTTCACTCTCCTGTCTGGTTCCTCTTTGCTCTAACTGCGCTCAACTGAGCAAATTACCACTTGCCTTGCATTACCATAAATGGCGGTTAACGTGCCATGCACGCATTCCTCATTGCTTTGACCTTTAAAATGGTCAACTGGATACCTCTTCCTTGAACCAGATCGTTTACGACTTTTTACGCTCCAGGAATCCAGGTTACATCAAAAGCGACAATAAGAGGTTCTATGAAGTTATTTATATAAATAATTTCATTTTCTGATAAAAATTATTTTTATTTTTGTCATTCCATCTGTATTTATTATTATTTATATTAGTTTTTTCTATTCTTTGTATTATAGGGAGAGAGAGATCTGTGATGCTTGATCTTAATATATGTAATGTAAATTTTTAGCGGTGTGTGTGAGAATTATTTTATTTTATTATAGCAACATACAACGTGTGATCAATAATTTCCAGGAATGAGACTGGATCACGTAAAATATTCAAAATAATGAAATAATTTTATAAGGACCTTATAGATAAAACATTTATCAACACGTAGAAAAAGAATTGATCACACAGACGCACGCGTTCACGTTTTTTCGAATTTATAAGTTCGAGTATATCAGAACATTTTCTAACTTCAGTATGAACTGTATTGAAAAACAGCGAGTCTGCATAGAGTTTTGCTTTAAATTAAGGAAAACAGCTTCCGAATCATTTCAAATGTTGAAACAGGCTTTTAAAGAAGATGCCCTATCACAATCGAGGACATTTGAATGGTTTGCACTATTTAAAGATGGTCAAACAAGCGAGAGAAAGCAAGGATGATCAAATCGAAGATTAAGTGTCTTCTTATCACTTTCTTTGATGTAGAGGGATTGGTACACTATGAATTCGTGCCCGAGGGTCAGACCATTAATCAACATTACTATCTTGATGTATTGTGACATTTAAGGGAGGCCCTGCGTCAGAAACGACCCGAAAATGGCATCGGAAAAATTGGCTCTTGCATCATGACAACGCACGGCCACATACGGCCGTCACTGTACAACTCTATTTGGCTAAAAAACGGAATTGCTTTATTACCCCAGCCACCCTATTCTCCTGACCTTGCTCCCAACGACTTTTTTCTTAACCCTTAAATTAAAAAAAGTCTTAAAAGGACGTTGATTTGACTCAATACCTGAAATAAAGGAGAATACGAAGAATATTTTGAAAAGCCTGAAAGATGAGGATTTTCAGAGGTGTTTTGATATCTGGAAAAAAATATGGAACAAGTGTATAGATAGTGACGGTGATCATTTTGAGAAATTTTAAATAAAACTTTATTATACTTTTGTATTTCTTTAAATATTTAACATTCCTGGAAATTATTGATCACACTATGTATTTTAGGCTTAATTATCCTTGAAATATTCTTTCAAATGTGGGATAGGTAATGCTTTAGTTGTTGCATATAAATGTTTATATATATTGATTGAATCCTTGTATAATTATGGTGTGATTGTTCTTCCATTTTTAATCCTGTTATTTACAACGATAAGTGTATATTCATTATATGAGAGTTCTCTCTAGCCAAAGTTTATCATAAATAAATTAAACCTTGAGAAAATTCTTGTGTGTATACTATAAGTCATTGATGCATATAAATTTTATATCAAGGAACACTGATGATTTTTGGTTTAGATCTAGACTGTTGTTGGAGAGTTAATAAGTGAACCATTTAGCGTTTAAGTAGTACAAAAATGAATCTCCGAGAAGGATGGTTACACGCATGATATTAATAGAAAGGATATTTTGTGACCTGATAACATCGTGGATTTGTTGAATAGGCCTAAGCGTTAGTTTCCAGCTTACCAGAATGAAATATCAAAGCGAGCAGGTTGAAATTCTTGATTTGTTTTCCTAAAGGAATATTTCGGGGAATTACTTAAGGATGAGATCCATCAAGTTCTAACGATTGTGTGGTACCAGATGACATGTCTCTTTTATAAGCTTGAAAAAAAACATATAGGATCCCCCTGAAAAGTAATAATTCAGACTATTTTTGAATATCATAAGGAGTTTTATAATCCAATATTCTTACTTTATATTCTCTCTCTCTCTCTCTCCTGCATCCTTCTGAAATTTATAATTATTGAATACATTTTAATATGTTAGAAAATATATTGAAGTTTCTCTCTTCATTTATTGTTTATATTGCACTAAGAGTAAAAAAACTAATAAAATTAATAATATATATTATTAAATAAAAAATGTTAAAAAAACCCGTAAACATAGCAGCTTTCAAACAATAGTCAACTATGTTCTTGCTAATATCAATTTCAGCTTTCGAACAATAGACAACTATGTTCTTACTAATCTCAATTTCTGAGTATCGAATTTTGAATATAAAAAAAATCATATTTTAGCATATACCTTTTAAAAATAAAATAGTTTTCAAGTTGTGGGGGCCAAGAGATTTCCTTTCAGTCTGCTGGGATGACGGACCACGCCGTCGGCAAACATACAAGCGGAGCCATGAAATAGGAGATGACCACCGCGGCGCGGCATATCGGCGGAAGCCAACAGAACCAGAATAGACATTCTAGGGTGTTGTCCCCTTTTTGTCTTACTCTGAAAATGTAGCTAATAAATAATACCAATGAATACATCAACTTTGAAATACTTTCTGGGTCATCGCTGGACTAATAAATCGACACACCACATTGGTGAGCCGGACGTGATCGAAAAGAAAAATCATACGAAGATTTAAAGAGATAAAGAAATGCAAAAATTGATTCAAGCTTGAAAAGAAATTTCATCCAAGATATCGGGATATCATCTCAAGACTAAGATAAGTTTTTATATTACTTTCTTATTATTTTATCTCGATATTTTTATTTTTAACTTTATCTCTAAACATATCTAGCTGTCATGTCGAATTTTAAATTTACGTAAAATGGAAACGGAAAATAAACCAAGCGATACCTCAGAAATATACAAAGTTGGTGTTAAAATACCGCCTTTCTGGGTTGAAAAACCTGAAATATGGTTCTTTCAGGTAGAGGCACAGTTCAAAATAGGTGGAATTATTCAGGAAGACACTAAATTTAATTATTTGATCTCCCAATTAAAACCTAAATATGATAGGCTGGTCCAAATACTAAAATATAATCATCCGTTTTCTCTTCATTACACCACTTAACAATTTTGCATATAATAATATAAACCAATAAAAAAAATTTACATAGCAATAATTTTTCTTAAATAATAAAATATAAAACTAAATAAATAATCCTAGATATGCAAAAAAATAGCTTATATATATATATATGTATAGATAAATATAGGGCATATACTGGATATAAATTATTGGTCAACTAGTATTTCTAGGGGCAACACGCCTCTCTTTATCAAGGCTTTTCTTTGATTTAAACTAAATCACGTGGGTATGCGATCCACTCACGCTATACAAGACCAAAGCGAGAAACCATTTAAAGAAAATATTTATAACTGTAAATACATGACTACTTAAAATTATATCCATTATTCCTGTAGAAGGGCAGCTTACGCCCGAAAGCTCGAATTTATTTTTCAAATAAAGAAACTTATCCTTTTTGAATCTTTTCGTTATTATAAAACCTAAATATATTGAAAACATTTGGGATATAATTAATAGCAAAATTGACAACAAGTACTCTGAATGTAAATCACGACTACTTGAATTGTTCAGAGAAAGTGAAGGGTTGAGAATTAAAAAGTTAATTTCTGGCATAGAGCTCAGATCCCTCGCTACCCCAGATATCTCTGACAATTTAATAAAAAACTTTATGGCTCGATAAATTGCCCACATCCATAAAGAATATACTTATTGTAAGCGATAAGAACATTAGCAAATTGGCCATATGGCTGATAAAATAAACGAGATAAACCCTTCCAAAGAAATATATGATGCGGAAGTGCCTTCTTCCTCAACAGATCGCTTGATCGCCAAATTGGAAGATCTTGAACGGCAGGTGTCCGAATTGAGACTGGATAGATCTAGATCTCGATCCAAAAATAAGACTCAGTCAAGGCCGAGAAGTAATTCTCAAAGATCCTTCGATCCAAGAGGAAGATATTGCTATTACCATTTTCGCTATGGTTCTAATTGCTTGCAGAATAAATGCAGGCCTCCGTGCAGTTGGAAAGAGTCGGAAAACTCCAACCGGCGGACAGAGTAGCGACAAACTCTTCCGCCGGCATTCAGGATTGTCGCAATCTCCGAATATTTGTGAGGGACAAAAACACGGGATTGCGCTTTTTGGTGGACAATAGTGCTGATATCTCTATAATACCTCCAAAGGATAAAATAGCATGCCTAGCTCTGATTATAAACTATATGCAGCCAATGGTACAGAGATTATTACCTATGGAACAAAAGTTAGCAATTTGGATATCGGACTTTGACGTCAATTCCAATGGCCTTTTGTAATCGCCAATACCAACAGAGCTATAATAGGAGCCGACTTTTTGAACAACTTTGGATTGATAATTGATATAAAAAATAAACGCCTAATTTATGGAATAACTAATCTTTCCATAAGAAGCGTCATTCAGTCAATCTCAGACATGGGAAATATTAGCACTCTAAATTCATCATCCAAGTTCAGCGCTATCCTAACCTATGTAGACCACCATCAGATTTGTAGAAGCAAAACATAACGTTAAGCATTATATTCCTACAAGAGGTCAGCCAATTCACTCAAAAGCACGTCGTCTAGATCCACAAGATTGACTCTTGCTAAAGCAGAATTTCAATATATGTTGAATAATGGAATAATTAGGCCCTCAAAATCTCCATGGGCGAGTCCACTACATTTAGTTTCGAAAAGGACGAATCACTAAGACCTTGTGGTGATTATAGAAGACTCATTGCAGTTACACTTCCAGATCGTTATCCAATCCCTAGACTGGACGATTTCCACCACATCTTAAAAGGTACTCGTGTAGGGCACCTATGCAAGGCATTCTACCAAATTCCAATTGCAGAAGAGGATAAACCAAAGACTGCCATCATTACTCCCTTTGGGCTATTTGAATTTAATGTAATGAGTTTCGGTCTTAGAAATGCTACTGCCACCTTTCAGACATTCATGCATGAAGTCTCAAGAAATTTGGACTTAGCGTTTGTCTACTTAGATGATATTCTGGTAGCCTCTAAAACGGAAAAAGAGCATTATAGCCACCTTGAAACCTTATTCAGCAGACTAGATTCCTATGGATTAAGAATCAATATTTCTAAATCTAAATTCCTGGTACAGGAAATTGATTTTCTAAGATACCTAATTACCTCTCACGGTGTGAAACCACTCCCAACAAAGGTTCAGGCTATTTTATAATATAAGAAACCAAAAACAGTTCATGAATTACGCATATTTTTGGGAATGCTAAACTTTTATCGTACCTTTTTGAACAATGCAGCAGAGAGACTCAGGCAATCCTTCATGAATACTTGAGGGGTGTCAATAAAAATGATAGAAGCGAAATAAAATGGACTGAGGAAGCTGAAGTTCAGTTTGAACAAGGCAAACAAGCCCTTGCTAATACAGCACTGTTAGCCTACCCAATGCTGAACTGCCTATCTCACTCTGTGCAGATGCTTCAGATCGGGGGTTGGGTCAGTTCTCCAACAGCTTGACAATAATACATGGAAACCAATAGCATTTTCTCTAAAAAATTAAATCCTGCTCAATGCAATTATAGTACATATGATAGAGAGCTTCTCGCAATATATTTGTCTATCAAATTCTTCAAGCACCTGCTTGAAGTACTTTAATTTACAATTTTGACTGATCACAAACCTTTAATCTACGCATTCAAACAAAAAAATGAGAAAGCTTCTCCTAGACAATCAAGGCATCTACAATACATCTCCCAATTAACTACTGTCATCAAGTACCTAAAAGGTACTGACAACATAGTTGCCGATGCTCTGTCCAGAGTTGATGCTATCACAACCATCGATTATGAAAAGATCGCCAAAGAACAAACTGGTGATTCAGAATTACAAAACTTGATATCAAAGAATACCTCTCTAAAATTTAAGCTATGCCTACTACAATCAGGAAAATTGTTATGGTGTGACGTGTCTACCAGTAATATTAGACCATTCATTCCAATTAAATTCCGAATGATGGTTTTTAGGAACTTCCACGAACTCTCACACCCAGGTATCAAAGCCACAACTAAGCAATTAACATCAAGATTTATATGGCCTAATATGAATAAAGACATAAGGAAATGGGCTCAAGCTTGTGTCAACTGCCAAAAGTGCAAGGTGTCGATACACACGAAATCAGAAATAGGCAAATATCAAGAAGTGAATGAAAGATTTAGTATTGTCCACATCGATCTAATTGGTCCTTTACCTCCATCGAATGGTAACATTTACTGTCTGACCTGTATCGACAGGTACACCAGCTGGATGGAAGTTGTTCCGCTACCAGATATGAAGTCTGAAACGGTAGCGAGAGCGTTTTACGAAAACTGGATTGTTAGATTTGGAGCACCGCATACAGTGATATCAGATCAAGGAAAGCAGTTTACTTCTCAACTTTTCAAAGATTTAACAACACTGTGTGGTATCAAACTTCGCCATTCCACGGCGTACCACCCTCAGTGTAACGGGAAGATCGAAAGGCTTCATAGAACCATCAAAACTGCGATTCGTGCCCACAATAATATTAAGTGGACAGAAACGCTGCCAACAGTTCTGCTAGGCTTGCATGCTGTGTGTGTGTGATATAAACAAAGATAACAACCATTCTTTGTCTCAAATGGTATATGGCAAAACCATCAGACTGCCTGGCGAATTCTTTGATGATTCTAAACATCACTTGGATGCAGAAGAATTTGTTCAACAGCTTCAAAAGCAAATGGAATTGCTCAAACCCTTGAATGAAAAACATCATTCGAAGACTAAAGTATTTGTCCATAAAGATCTGAAAACATGTTCACATGTATTTATCAGGACAGATCGAATGAAGAAACCTCTGGAACCACCATATGAGGGACCATTTCCAGTCCTTGATAGAACAGACAAGTACTTCACACTCAAAGTGAAAGGAAAAAGGTGACCATATCGATTGACCGATTGCGACTTGCTTACTTACTGGCAGATTCGGACAATCTAACTCCAGAACACCCTACTGCAGCAAGACCGATCGTGTCGGGAGCGCTGCCTTCTACATCGTCCCAACAGAATTCTGACCCACCAGATGTGGAGAAGTACACAGAATTCCAAGGAACAGGATCAGCACCAGACCTGACTAGGAAAGATTGGGGAGAATAATCAAGAAAACCTGATATTTAAGGAGCAATAAACTATATTTCTCCTTATTTTTTCTTGCCTACATTTATGATGTATATATATTGTAATTAACCACTTTGTGCACCGAATCGTGACTTCAATCGTGACTTCGCCACTGGAAGGGGAGTACTGTGGGGGCCAAGAGATTTCCTTTCAGCCTGCTGGGATGACGGACCACGCCGTCGGCAAACATACAAGCGGGGCCATGAAATAGGAGATGACCACCGCGGCGCGGCATATTGGCGGAAGCCAACAGAACCAGAATAGACATTCTAGGGTGTTGTCCTTTTTGTCTTCCTCTGAAAATGTAGCTATTAAGTAATACCAATAAAACACTAACTTTGAAATACTTTCTGGGTCATCGCTGGACTAATAAATCGACACACCACAAAGTCTCAAAATTTGAAACATTACATAAAAATAATTGAATGAATTTTTAAAATTAAAATAATCTCATATCAATGAAAATATTTAATATTCTGTGGTTTAATAAAATTGACCCTTCTTTTATAAACAAACGTACACACGTTTTTGTATATTTGGGTTTCGAACCCAATATATTTATTTTATATATATAATCACAAAAAAGTAAGTTTTTTTAAATGATCATTTTAAAAATCATGCAGACTTAAAGTCCCTGCCAGTTGTAAAAAAAGTAGTTGTCAAGTTTATATATATTTAACGTTTATTTGATGTGCATCAATAGCCGTTAAACATTGTTTTTCTCAATTCCCTAATTACACTAAACTTTAATTATATCATTTTAATTTTCAGAAATTTTTACAAGGGCGTTTGTTCTAGTTGAGTGTGTTAGGGCAATATATAAATTCATGAAATAGACATCTTAATTATAGCACACATATTCCCTCAATTTGCAAGTGTCATCCACGTCATTAATGACTTTTTCTTTCTAAAATTATGTTAACTATTAATATTTATTGTCAAGTGTTTGTATTTTTCTTTGAGAAACTACTATTTGATGATGAAATTTGGAACATGGAATGTAATAAACATGACCTTTTCAGTAGAACACAAAACTGCTGTTTTATCACCCTCACCCCCTGATGATGAAAAAAAAAAACTGTTTCCTGATTGAATGAAAGAAGCATTTGTCAGTAAGAAAGAAGTCATGACCCCTGTCTTCCTTAGAGATTCTAACTTCCTAATAATTTAAAGCTAATGAATGATGAGAAGTTGGAAGATCCTTCACCAAGACATTCTAACTGAAAAATGTATCCACCAGCCAATCAGAATGAGCTTTTTATATTGGCAGAAATAGAGGTAGTAACCCAGCACGATGTCTTCCAACCACCATGGGAACTTATGATATCATGACCTACTATTATGATGTGTAAATCCATAGGAATATGCTTTCTACATAAGAATATCATCAAACTACATAAAAAAAAAAAACTGGAGATCCTGTATTTTACAAATGAAACTTATTTTGTAAATTCAAAAGAGAACACACATTCAGATATAAGGCCTCTCATAAAATGTAATCAAATCAAAGCCACCCCAGTATTGATAGGGTCAAAGCCAGAAACTAGGGTATACAGGCTGGCTTTTTGTCTGAATTTGCCAAAACTGGTATTGTAGGTCATTCATCATCACATTACTAGGGTGATGAACAGTGCATTGTTCTGATGCATAAATAAAGGGAGAGGTGCCTCCTTTGGGACATTCAGATATGTAAACATACATTTATACAGTAACTAGTAGCATTTGAAAGCACATTGAGGAGGGTACTCACTTGCCTTGAAGTTAAAAATGGCTTCTAAAGACATGAACTTACTATTAGATCAATGACCTATATGGGTATAAAGCATCACATTATTTTCCCATGAAAACCCAAGTCTTACCACCAGACTATGGCTCCAGTTTTATCGCCTTAGTCTGCTTGAAGAGACCCACCAGTTATGTGAAATACTGGTAACCAGCATTGGTAAGAAGAGATAATGAACACCCATTGAAACAAAACCAGAATGTTGTAAACCTGACTGAGCTTGTTTTTTGTTAAATGGTTGCAATATATGAAAGATAGAGAGCTACTATAATTAATCAATCAATACCCTCTCAATACAGATTCTCCTGAGAGATACAGAAGATGAGTGGAAGAAAGATATTAGAATATGCAAAGTTATATGGGAGATATGTAAATATAATTACTTTGGCATTATACACATAGGCCTTAGGTATGATAAAGCACAATTTGGATTATAATAAAAGAAAATAAGACCTAATCCAAATAATTTATTAGTGTGTGACTTCTCAGCAACAACATTGTCACCATCATCAGACAAAAGAATAAATGGATAATTTTGTCTGATGATGGTGACAATGTTGTTGCTGAAACGTCACACACTAATAAATCATTTGGATTAGGTCTTATTTTCTTGTATTAGGTTTTAGGTATTATCCTGTTTTACTACCACATTGATGTTTGCATCATCAACCCTCTAAGGAACTCAGTTAACATGACAATGTCATGTACTTAACTGACATAGTTGGCTGAATATGAACAAAACTAAAGCCCACGGCCATAGAAAATTTTAAGAAACATTTGAAGAATAATAAAACCTAAATATGTGTCAATGTGATAAACTTGAACTATCCTCATGCCAATAAATTTTACCATTTCAGACTAAGGAGATGAAGCATCCTTATATTGCCAAGAATAAATAAGCCTAATAACAAAATAATTTATAAATGCACTCTTGAAATAAATTTGTGTTTAAAAGTACAGCTAGAGAATGACAAAAAATATATTAAATTGAATCAAACCTGCAATCTTATATTTAAAATAGAATGGTCAATGTATAAGAGCTAAAGAAGCACTGTGCCTTGATTGACTAATTAAGGCCATGTGCTAGTCATAGCTCCAATAAAACTGACATACATTAAGGCAGGCCTACATTATAGTAGATTGTAAAATGATTCTGATGTGGAAACAAAGAGAGACCATTACAGAAATTAAGTAGTCTTGCATGCTGAAAATTGATCTTTAGATTTTTATAACATGCCTTTCAAGTTTCCCATATTAAAATATACCATGTACAATCATGCAAAACAAATTCTTAAGTGTGTAAGTTGTAAATCCCCCGCACCACGATTATCATGGCCTGGGTACCATGCAATAATAATAACAACCAGAATATTATTTTATCATCACATATGTAATAGAAGTTTGCATACCTATCTTCTATGAAAGTGGAGATTTGAAAATACAGTTAAACCTGTCTATAGCGCCTTCCTCTCTATAGCACCCTATTTTGGTGAGTCCCAAGAGGGGGCGCTATAGACAGGTTTAACTGTATTAATCTAAATACAGCTTTGAGTGCGCGCACTCTAATTGACTATCAAAATGTAGACTATATAAGGAAAAACTGATGATATAATATGAAAAATATATATATATACAGTTGTCTATAGTACCCCCTCTTAGGACTCACCAAAATGCTATAGAGAGGGGGCACTATAGACAGGTTTAACAACTAACAGGTTTAACTGTAGTACAAAAGTGATATAATCAGACATCTCCTGATAGTGCAACTGAAATTTTCTGATAGCTTGCATCATCTGTCAGAATAAATATCAGCCAATAAAAAAGTTTGGCTAATATTCTCTTTTGATCTTGTTATTATTTGAGATATTGTGACGTAGTCTCAGGGAAGACAAATAAAAGGATGACAAAGCAATTCGATCAAGATCCATCCAATCTTATTTACATAATATGGATGAGAGGAGAAAAATTTGCAGAGTAATGTATTATTATTTTGTGGAGATAAAATAATTCTTTTTATTAACTTAACGTTTTGATCTTTTGTCCTCGTCAGGAACAAATACAAATTAAAGCTTGTCTTCTAATTCTGAAACTAAGAATGGCAGCCAGGCAATCTTCATAATTCTGCTCCAATATTCCAACAGATGGTATCAGCAGTCTGGTGGATCAAATATTGCCACTGCCAAGCTCTTCTAATATATCTCATCGTTTGTTTAGTGGCTGTAGATAATGTTTCCTTTACAAAATAAAGCAATGTGTTTTAGTGCTCCTAACTCTCTATGTTAGTTCAAAATATATAGCTGCCACTTAACACTAGATTCAAGTACCATGTGGTTTTAGCTGCATACAGCAGGCTTCCACAAAGACAGGATTTGTTTGCTACAACTTCTCCCAGCCTTGATCACCTTGTTGCTTCTTCTAAAGATATACAACTCAATTTTACATGTGTTATGCAGATATGCCGCAGAACGAGCATATTGAGCTCTTCCAGAAGCGCCATGGGCGGCGTTTGGATCACTATGAGCGTAAGCGTAAGAAGGAGGCCCGTAGGGTGCATGAGGATGCAGCCAAGGCCCGCAAACTGAGAGGCATCAAGGCCAAGCTCCACAACAAGCAGAGATTCAAGGAGAAGATCCAGATGAAGAAGAGGATCAAGATGCACGAGCAGAAGAAGACCAAGCAGGTGGCCCAGGACCAAGGTGGATTTGAGATCCCAGAGTACATTCAGGATATGGAGAACCAAGCCCAAGGCAGGATCCTCTCCAACACCCTGAAAGAGAAGAGGAAGATGAAGGCCGGCAAGTGGGACGTCCCCATCCCCAGAGTGAAGGGCATCAGCGAGGCTGAGATGTTCAAGGTGGTCAGGACAGGCAAGAGGAAGAAGAAGGCATGGAAGCGCATGGTGACCAAGGCCTGCTTCGTGGGAGAGGGCTTCACCAGGAAACCTCCCAAGTACGAAAGATTCATCCGGCCCACAGGCATGAGATTCACCAAGGCTCATGTAACCCACCCAGAGCTCAAAACCACCTTCTACCTGCCCATCATGGGGGTGAAGAAGAACCCCTCCTCACAGCTCTACACTTCCCTAGGAGTGATCACCAAGGGCACAGTGATCGAGGTGAATGTCAGCGAGTTGGGCCTGATCACCCACGCAGGCAAGGTGGTGTGGGGCAAGTACGCCCAGGTCACCAACAATCCAGAGAATGACGGTGTCATCAACGCTGTGCTCCTTGTCTGAATAAACCCCTCTCTCTTTGGGACCTTGTATGTATCTGATACACTGATGTAAAATAAACAATGAAGGAATAAACTTCCAACTCTAGTTGTTTTTTAAAAAACTGTAGAATGTGCAATCGTTAATTAGAACAGGAGCCCAAATCCCCACTGCTCTATGGCATTTCAGTAACGGCATCACCAGATTATTGAATTATATTACTAAGAAAGCTATATTCATCTTTCTTATCTCGGGGCCTAAAAATTTGACACCTTCATAGGGGGCATTTGTATAGTTGTCATTGATTCAAAGAACCTGAAGCAAGTAATGTGTCAAGATGACAGCTTGAGTTGAGGTAGCTCCTGACATGAAGAAGATACCCCTGTACTGCCGCCAACATGGATCCAGACTCAGCTGTTGGCTGGTCATCCTTATTTTTATTGGCTGCACATAATTTAACCCAGTATTGTCATTAAATTTTAGGTTTAACCCCCCACACTGACTGTGTATGTTGGTCTAGGACTGCTTAGTAGATTTCACAGCATTGCCATGCCCCTATCTAAAATAAACCTAAAACTATTCTTTCCTATGCAAATTCAATGATGCTATTAATATAGCATATTTTCGCAACACATTTAGCCTTAAGGGGCTTAAAAAAATCTAGACATGAATGCATTAGACAGAATAAGATGCCTATGAAAACTAAATAATGCAAAACACAGTTCCCACTAAAAATCTATTCCCAAGACAGTTGACATCTAAGATATGCTTTGCTGTAATTTATTTACTCCTGCACAACAAGAAAAAATATTAGGAAAACCATCCTTATCAAGAATTCTTTCAAATTTCCAACAATATAATTATAACAGACCCCAATTGACACTAGTGTAGAATGACATGGTAGGTCTGGGAGATATTGTCATTGATGAGAAAAACCTTTCTAATACCTATATAATTGCAGTAACTCCACAACAACTTAGATGAAGGAAGAAAATAACTTAGTTCCCAGATACAGTTGAACCTCACTATAAGAACACGGTACCAAGATTTTATGTTGTTACAACTATAGTTAAAGCATTTGGGGCCTTAAAATTAGGTTGTTATAACAAGTTACTGTTATATAACAAGGTTCCACAATACATCTTGCCATATCACTGGGAGAGGCTGCTGCTTATCACCAAACAGCTCAAGGAGCATGAACTCATGGAATTTGTGTAATCTTTGCACAAGGGAATAAAAAACAACACTAAGCACATTATCACAAAATTAGCATATTTATATATTTTTAATTATTATTATCCCTAGTACACTTGGTATAAACCATGAAAATCATGGTGGGTAGAAGTTGCTGACTGCTTTTACTGTAAGTGCATCACATGTCTACAAAAATATGAAAAGCAGTTCGACTTTTGCACTTACAAATGTGCCAGAGCCCTGTTTGGTTACATGCAATCGCTGGTGGGGTTGGACTTTTGCAAGAATCGGGGGCCATTGGAGCATTTTTTTTTTTCAATTAGAAAAAAGTGCCTAATGCAGGATTTGATCAACAGTTTAGACCACCCTTTCACTGACCCCTTCATTGATAAAGTTGAATTGTTATATAATATATAGAAACAAAATCACAAGGTAACCAGATAGGTAATTTATATAAGTGCGGCGGCTTTTGTATAAATTTCTTATTTGTGTGAGTCTCTTCTTACATCCAGATATAGCACCTTCTGTTTAATCATGTCCTCTTAAGTCTGTTACAGTAGAACCTTCATGAGAGGCCACCTCTCTTCACAATACGGTTTCTATCACCAAAATTACCATTTTTACTAATTAACAACTCTCGTAAAAGGATATCTCTCTCTAAAGGATACTTTGGCTCAGCAACCTACTGCACTTGAGCCTGTGTTCTCCCCTCTGTCACTTGAGTGGCTGCTTGAGGAAGGTCTTTAAGTAGCATTGCTCTAATAATTAATGCCCCCAACACTTTATTTGTGATACAGTAGAACCTCCTTGTAAAGGACACTTAGTTGCAGAGAAAAAGTGTCCTTTAGAGAGAGGTGTCCTCTTACTGGAGAGTTGCTAAATAGTAAAAATGGTCATTTTGGTGATGAAAAGTGTCCTTTATAGAGAGGTGTCCTCTCATGGAGGTTCTACTGTATTACACGGGAATACAATCATGTTGGCTTAGAGTGATACAAGATCTTTATCCCATTTCTTTAGCCACAGACCAGCAGCTAACAAATACTACATCTGGATAACTACTGGGTTTTATTTTACTAGTTTTGGGTATTTTCATCCTAGATAGATGGACTACTCAACTGTGTAATTCTTTTATTTTCAATAGCCTCATCATCCTTGCACCCCCTATATGATTAATCTTGTATATAAATTTATGTAATAAGGCACAATTTGGATTATAAACACAAGACCAAATAAATAAATAATGTGACATTTTGGTAGCAGCACTAATACATTGACTAAAACATCCTTTACCCTATATTCTATGATAAATGCTGACTATATAAGAAAATACACCTAATACAAAAGTAGAGTGGTCTGGAGATTGAACTAGAGAAACACACTTAACTCTAAAGAAAGGCAAATCTAAAAAGTGGTGTTCCATAACAGTGGCCAATTAACTCAGTCTGACAGGTGGTCCTGGAGGCAAGATACTGATTGTATCAACTGAATATTCTTATTTATAAGTTACCCTTTAACTACGACAGCCATGCTGCGCTTGACTTCAAAAACAATTGCTAATTGCAATAAACGCATTGTCAAAAAGGATTAGATCAAAGATGAATTCAATCAACTCGCCTTTCTTGATTCTATAGTACTATCAACACTCCTATATGCGGCACCAATATCTGCAACCAACCAGATGAAGACAGTCGACCAGGTTCAAGATATGCAGTTTATTATACTGAGTATGGACAAGTCCAGATTGCTGTATGCCTGTAACTACAGAAAACCACTATTAGGGTAAGAAGAAACTAACTTTATAATCTTTGCAGTATTCTTGACTCTACAGGTTTCTCCTTCTTAAAAAACTGCGATCATCTCACTCTGAAAAAAAGAAATCCCTAATATTTTATGCATTTCAATTGTGAGGAATCTATTCAAAAAGTTCATGCAAAAATAATAAACTTTGTTCACTATAGCCATTACCAACATCTAAACCATTCATTTTTAACTGAGGAATATCTATACTCTCCTAATTCCTAATAAGAGACTCTAGCCACAGAAAAAAGGATTTTTTAAATGTTTTTCCCCCGAAGACCACCCAGGCTTCTGGAAGGGTGTTGGTGCCTCAGTATGGGAAATATGCAAAGTTGAATCCTAAGAAAGGATAGCCTGTTCTCCGCTCCAACAATTAAAATTAAATCCTGCAGTTTCCCAAACATGTCAACCCAGCAATTTGGTTATATAAAATAATTGCTACTACCCTGTCTAACAGAACATTTGTCTTTAAAACACTTCCAATTTTACAAGTCAAAAATAAGGTTAAGCTTGCAAGTTGTGGATGAAAAGAATCAAGAAGCTTCTACTGCCCATAATGTATAATCTGCGCTACTAGCAATTCTGTATACATATCTTTGTTTATCCCTAGTTGATTCGCCGCCAGGAGGCCAAACTGCAAGCAGCACGTGCGTTCGCTCTCGGTAAATATACTTTTAACAATCTACTTTAATATTTAATGAACCTAATTTTAAAGATATAATTAACTTAGTAATACTATACCCCAAATATAATCTTAGCACTTATTGTTAAATCTTACTTTTTTTTTTTCTAAAATCAGACACCAAGAAAAAAAGGATGAAATTTACATACATAGTACTTGCATTGTTGTTTATCGTTTGCATTAAAGAGCCTAAATTTCTCGTTGAGAAGTACGATGAATTCAAAAAACTATCTTACAATAACAAAATGTACCCATCCTGCCACCTTACGCTAACTCAAAAGTATTCTTGTGCCTACTTGATAAGAGTGATTGCCATTCTACTGATCATTGGTGGCGTGGAACTTAACCCCGGGCCCCCCTACAAAAAAGCAAACAACTCTGTCCACTGTACAAACTACTGAGACAAAGGAAGTTATTGAAGATGATCTTAAATCTATTGTTATACAAATCCATACAGAGCTAAGAACTTTAGGAGCAAGACTAGAAACTAGATTACAAAACATCGAACAAAAGTTCGAGGAATGGGATCAAAGATTGACCGTTATCGAAACTTCACAGAAACATGCTTGGAACTAGCCACAAAAAACGATTTAAGAATAAAAAGTCTAGAGGATCATGGTGATATGTTGGACAGGAAAATAAGGGAAAATAACCTTATATTTTACGGTATAAAAGGGCCCGAAGCCGAAAACTCAGATGAAACTTTATGCAAATTAGTTACGGCGATAAATGAAAAGATGCAAATACAAGTCGAATCGGAAATAATGCGTTGTCATCGGCTTTCAAAGAAAGCTAACGCGCCAATTTTGGTTGAAATTCCGAAACAAACCACAAGAATTGCTCTACTTAGGAATTCCTACAAATTCAGAGATGATAAGATTTTTGTAAACAAAGATACACTCTGAAGACCTGAGAACAACGCCGCTTACTGATTTCTAAGAAGAAAGAACTATCCGAAAAAGGAATACGCTCAAAATTAAGAGACAATAAGCTTTTTGCAAATGGACAAAAATACGAAGTCGTTGACGGTAGAGTGGTTGGTGAAAGGGGCTCTACATTATACCAGTCGACGCAGCCCCGAATTGATGTTGACAAATCAGAAACTTTACAGACACTACAAAATAAAATACATACAAATAAAGATTCACAAAAAAGTTTTAAGACTATTAGCTTTAAAAAACCAAAAGTTACGGTAAATACAATAATATGCTGGAATATAAATGGACTTTTTAGGTTGCTCTCTGTTTTTCCACTTCTCGAGTACATTAAAAATTACGAGATCTTCGCTTTACTTGAAACATGGTGTATAAATCCCACAAATATAACATTAAAGGATTTCCAAATTTTTGAACATCCGGCAACAAAGACCACAGAAAGGGGTAGGGGATCAGGAGGAATAATTGTGGGTGTCAAAAAAGGGGGACATTACAGGTTGCACAGTACAGAAAAGGATAACATCTGGATATCGATTTTCTTATCACAAAACATAGGAACCGACAAACCTACCACCTGCTTGATATTTGTATATCTCCCTCCAAACGAACTTTACCAGAATAACTTAGCTAGATTAACTAAATATATGGAAAAACAGATAACTGACGGGAAAGAACTAATTCTAATTGGGGATTTAAATATTAGAACTGGAGGGCTCGGGGGACTGTATAATCCAACAAATCTTCAACTCTCTTTAGTTTCCGAAAGAAAAGCAAGAGATCTAATAATTTCACCACTGGCTGAAGGACTTCTCGAGTTTCTCGAGGACAATTCGCTGACAATAATCAATGGAAGATCAACAGGAGACAGAGAGGGAGACTTTACATATGTTTCGGAGAGAGGCTCATCAACTATTGATTACTGCATAGTTTCACAAGGAATACTGGAAAAAATATCAGACTTCAGGATAGAAACCCCAGATGTATTCAGATCACCTTCCTCTTATCCTGAAGATAACAGTCCAAAACACCTATGAAAATAAATCTAAGGTAGAAGAATATGGTGTTACGAGATACAGATGGACAGCTGAGGGAATTAATACATTTAAACAGGAATTAAAGGAATTGCAAGTAGTAAAAATATCAAATCTCGATAGCTCCGTAGATACTTTTACTCAAAGAATTACTGAGGCAATGTCAACATCAGGAATAATGTACTTAACTAAGGGTGCCCCAGGACAATCTAAACCATGGTTTGACAAAAACTGTTACGAAATGAAAAATCTAACAAAAGAAAGTCTGAAGGAATACCGTAGAACCAACAGAAAGGAAGACCTTGAAAGCTATGCTCTCCATAGAAAGAATATCTCGGTTTATTAGATGATAAAAGAAAGAAATATATTCAGGAAAAAAACAAGAAATATTGAGATATATAAAAGATTCAAAGTCCTTTTGGAAGACCATTGCGCTATTTAAAAGAGCAACAAAAATTCAAGGAGAAATTACTGTACAGGAATGGCACAAATTTTATTGCGAATTAATGAGTATTGAGGAAAAAGAGAAGATTTGTAATATAGAAGTGAGGATCTTGCCGAGCGATCCAATACTTGATCCAGAGATAACTTCTGAAGAGATAGGCAGGGCAATCAGAGATTTGAAAAATAACAAGGCAAGTGGACCCGATGACATCCCCAATGAAATAATAAAAGTACTCCCAGACTCATACATGGGTTTATTAGAACAATTTTACAATAGAGCTCTGATAATGGGACACTATCCTATAATATGGACTAAATCGATCATACATCCAATCTTTAAAAGCGGTGACAAAGACAACCCTTCAAATTATCGTGGTATAGCACTGATAAGTAATTTATCGAAACTTTTTACGACAATACTAAGATCAAGACTGAATGAATGGGTAGAAAGAAGAAACGTCATTCCAGAAAATCAGGCGGGTTTCCGAAGGGGTCGATCGTGTGTGGATCTGATATTCACATTGACCACTCTAATACAACTTTCACTGAGGAAAAAGAGAGGAAAATTATATGTATTTTTTGTTGATTTGAGAAAAGCATTCGATACAGTTCCTCACTCATTACTTTGGAAGAAATTAACCAATCTGGGCGTGAGCTATCAATTTATACATGCAATTAGAAATTACTACGAACAGGCGACTGTGGCAGTCAGATGGAGGGGATCAATTACAGAAAATATTAAGATACATTCGGGTGTTTTACAAGGAGAGCCACTATCGCCATTACTCTTTATATTATTCATGACGGACCTGATTAAAATGTATGACAACTCAGATCTGACGAGTGTATACCTGCCGGAATTTGGTGATGTTCACCTGCTGATGTATGCAGATGATATTGCTATTATAGGGGAGTCGAGGATAAACCTCCAAAAAAAGATTAATATATTGAAAGAATATCTTGGTGAGAACTATATGACACTGAACGAGTCCAAATCGAAGGTTATGGTATTCCGCAATGGTGGTAAACCCTCAAGAGAAGATAGATGGTACTGGAATGGCAAACCTCTGATGGTAACAAGAAGATATAATTACTTGGGATACCCTCTGGTCAGTACTACTAAAACCACTCAAGCCGCAAACTTTTTCAAAGGAAAAGCACTCGCGGCAATAAATGCTACAACCCCAATAATGGCAAAATCAAAAATTAATTCATTAAACTCTGCAATGAAACTGTTTGATTCTATTGTGATGGCTGTTTTGATGTATGCTGCTCCAATTTGGGCAACAGAGTATAAAGATTTATTAGACCATATACAAGATACATTTATTCGTAGGTTCTTGAATTTGCCTAGATATACACCAGGATACATAATAAGACCAGAAACAGGCCGTGTCTCATTAATAATAACAGCTCTGAAATTGACCTTGAAATATTGGCTGAGGGTGCTGAGTATGGATACAAATAGATTGCCTCGAATATGTTTAAATAGAATGAGGCAAATATCCTGTGCTACAGGTGCGCCCATCGGGTTTATAAAACAATTAAGCAATTTACTTAATAATAACGGATCCTCGTGGCTTACTTATTGTAATGATCCTGATTCACTAAGGAATGCTATCCCAGGAATATTAAGAACTGCGATAGAGCAAACAATACAAAATGACTTAACAAGAATAACCCAAAGTTATATTCCCACTATAGAGATATATATACAATGTTTACCACCGAAGAATATTTCTTAAGTGAACTCCCTTTTCCTGCCATCAGATTAATCGCACAATTTAGAACCCTTTCAATTTTTTTCAGAGAACACCATCTGATTTTATTGGGGCGTGAAGACTTGAAATGCACTTACTGTGGATCAGGAATAACAACGGAGATGTTGCACTAATTATTCGACTGTGCTGCTCTGTCTGAGGAAAGACGAAAACTAAATGATAAAACGGGGCAACTTTGTCATTCATTTCCGGCACTAATTAATGAAATATCAAAAAATAGGTATATAGCGATGGCGATATTTGGATTCCACAAGACTATATCCCGGAAAAAGGCCACACAGTGTTCTCCCCATCCCTTGTGAACTGGCGAATCCTGTATAGGGCGAGAGACCCTAAATAAAGGCTTTTTGTTGTTGTTGTTGTTTATCCCTAGTACACGTGGAACAGGCCATGATAATCATGGTGGGTAGAAGAAGGCGACTGCTTCTACTGTAAGCGCACCACATGTCTACACATGTGAAAATCAGTTCCACTTTGCACTTACAAATGTGCCAGAGCCCCGTTTGGTTACTTGCACTCGCTGGTGGGGTTGAACTTTTGCAAGAATCAGGGGCCATTGGAGCAATTTTTTTTTTATCAGAAAAAAAAGTTGCCAATGCGGGAATCAAACCTGGGTCGTAGAATAAGGTCGAAAACTAACGGTTTAGACCATCCTTCCACCGACCCCCCCTGTATACATATATATGTATACATTAGAGCCTCCTTGTAAAGGACACCTAATTGTAGAGCCAAAGTGTCCTTTAGGGAGAGGTGTCCTCTTATCAGAGTTGCTAAATTGTAAAAATGGTAATTTTGCAAATAAAACTGTCCTTTGTAGAGAGGTGTCTGCTAAAGGGAGGTTCTACTGTATATATAATGTGTACATAAACTTTTTATTTCTTGTCTCATGTTTATTTCCTGTTCTCTACAATTTCTCTGTCTTGTAATCTCCAAGAGGAATCTTCTATAAGACTAGGGTGTCTTAATAAAGGTTTTTATATACACAGTCAAACCTCTTTAATTCAACACCCCAAGGGAACAGAGCTTTCGGTTGAATTAAAGGAAGCGTTGAATTAAGGTTAGATGATTAGCTAATCATCTAACTCACTAAAATATTTTTTAAAAATTGCTTTGTAATATAATTTAATGATTTAATTGAAACCATTGTATGTACTTTTTTTGTATTTATTTTTTATTTTCAAGATTAACTTTTAGTATCAAGGACAAAATGGCAATAATACATATTTTTGAAACATAAATATTTACAAATAATATTTTATTTTAATTGAAGAATATAGCTGTTGAAATAAATATGGGAAATAAAAAGAAAATTTAAAAATAATATTTAAAAATAATCATGAAGAGATCTTTTTAAAAATTCCTTTATAGACGTCATTTTTGCACTGAAATCCTATTCAGGGTGTATTCCAGATAGTCTATTTAAAAAAACATGCATGTCTTTCTTCCTCTGAAATGTCTTTTAAATAACAAAAAGCTTTTATTGTATTAAAGGCATCCACTGCTGCTGCAAGTGTTATTAATTTTGTGTTTAAATATTTATAATAACACAGAAATGGAATATTAAAATAAAATGTTATCATAATCATTATGGGTACATTTTATGAAGATTTATTTATTTAAAAGGAAATTATTTGTAAATTTTAAAATAACTAAAATATTTCAATGTTGAAAATAAAAAGAAAATAATATTATTAATTTTTTTTTGCGCACGATATGCCTAAATTCCCGCGTAAAAAAAAAACAATAACACTCGCGACATTGCGCAACGGCACTGCAAAGTGAAACTTAAACCAAAAGTGCACAGGCGCGATCCTATGAGCGCCTGCCGATCGCCGCTTGCCACCGCCGTAATACCTTTTTAGCTGTAAGGTTGTATGTAAAAAAACATTAAACTGTCGAAATTTGAATTTTAAAATGGTCGAACTGTCGTATTATCGATACTGTCGAATTACGGTTTGTTATTTGATAGGCCGGAGGTCAGGACATCAGAATAGGTCGAATTAAGGTAGAGTGTCGAATTTGCGTGTGTCGAATTAACGAGGTTATACTGTACTTCCAACTTAGATTTTCCCAGAATATTCATGTCTTTCAGAAAAGAAGGTCTGGAACATTTTCTGTGAAAACAAAATGTTCTATAACAGATTTGTCTCATTATCTCGACTGCCAATCTCTTACAGAAGAAAGAGAAACTTCTCCTGGAAATTCCTACAACTGTTATCAGACATCTGTTGGTATCAACAAGTGTGAACACCATGATGCAAAGAGATTGTTCGATTTTCACAGAGCTGTTACCAAAATAATTCAACAATACCTAACCTGATTGTAATACAAGAAAATAAGACCTAATCCAAAAAATGTATTGGTGTGTGACATTTCGGCAACAGCATTGTCACCATCATCAGACAAAAAAATTATTCTTTTGTCTGATGATGGTGACAATGCTGTTGCCGAAACGTCACACACTAATAAATTATTTGGGTTAGGTCTTATTTTCTTGTATTACAATCTATAATCCAAATTGTGCTTTATCACTAACCTGATTGTAATATTTAGCCTTTATTTTCTTTTGTATTTTGCTCTCTACAAATGCAAATACTATAAATAAGTTCTGATTCAAATTTTTATAACTTCCATTCTTCTTCAGCTGCAGAATTTCTTTAAAAGACTAAAGATCTTAGTAACGGCTTATGTACGCATGTATCATATGTAAATACCAGTGTTTTTATTCTTTAATTTATTTATTTTGTATCTTTTTATTTTCCTCGGATTTACCCGGACCAATCTGTTTATGAACTTAATTGACTTATTTTAAAGGCGTAAGATTCTTTTTGAAAATAAACAATTTCTACTGCCCTTACTGCAATGGAAAAATTAATGGGAGGGCCTGGCTCATCAGTGGTGAACCCTCCCATTAATTTTTCCATTGAAGTAAGGGCAGTAGAAATTGTTTATTTTCAAAAAGAATCTTACGCCTTTAAAATAATTTAGAATTTTGATAACAGATGGCGCGCTAGTGCATCATATTAATTGACTTAATTAAGTTTTCTTGTATAGAAATTTCATTATTACCATTGAATGTGATTAGCTTTAACTTTTTTTTTTCCATTTGCAGAGTACGTGGTAAATCCACGGAGATGAAGACTGTCCTGACTTGTCCGCAAGTGTTAACTCATGGAGGTTCTACTGTACCAGAAACAAAAGAATCTTATAAAAAAAATCCTTTTTGAAAAATCTTCATCAATTCAAATACAGACAATAGATAGCTGCCTATTTATTTTTTTTTATAGCTCTTTTTGATGTAGGATATGTTTAAATATTTTCTTTCCTGCTTTCAGAAATTACATCAAAATTTCCTCATTTAATAAAGATTTTGGACTTCAATTATAAGAAGATTTTCATTATTTTAATAGAAAAGTTCCTTTCTAAACACAAGGTAATAAGACCAAATCCAAATAAATAAATAGTGTGTGATGTTTCGGTAACAGCGTTGTTACCATCTTCAGACAAAAGTACTTGGTAACATGGTAACAACGCTGTTACCGAAACGTCACACACTATTTATTTATTTGGATTTGGTCTTATTACCTTGTGTTTATAATCTATAATCAAAATTGTGCCTTATCAAAAGTTCCTTTCATTATGACCTAATGTAAGCAAGTCAAAGATATTCATTATTGGTTGAACTATTGTAAGATTTGATGGGGAAGTCAAGGAGATTTGACACTGTATTGATGATAACACACCATCTATATATAAGAAAATAAAACACCAGTTTCTTTTTACACATAAATGGATACACACAATATCATCACTATATCATCACCCACCAAGTAAGACATACCTTCCAAGATACACCACCTTACTGACCACTTTTGATATTAATCAAAATTGACATTCAAAGTCTTCTTCTTCTTCTTTCTTATCTCCACTCAATCATATTAGGATATCAAGCTTGTAAAGCTTGACAACCATCATGACTGGGTGAAGTATAATGCATCTGCCTTTGTCATTAAGACTGGGAGCACTACTCAGTGGCAGACCGACTTAGCTCCAAAAAAAATGGCCTCCTCTGACATGAGGAACAGACGCCATGTGCAGCCGCTCCTAACATGGAGTACAAACGCTGCTAATCCTGTATCCCTGGATTAGGAGCCCTTACAGGGTACTATCAGCCGGGCCAGTTGAACCCAGGTTTTTTAGTGAGCTTGGTACTGCTCCCCCTCCTCCTTTTTCATCCGGGCTTGGGACCGGCAAAGGCGGAGTTGACATTCAAAGTAAATTTAAAAATGTATTGCAATAGACTTATTTTTTTATAAATTCAATTGCCAATCTATCGATAAAATTTGTAACAATTAAATTTACTGGCAATTTGTTTCTTTTTAATAATATTATCTCTATAAGTAATCATTGCAGTAAGGTCTGTAGAGATATTTGTATTTGATGATACAGTAGAACCTCCATGAGAGGACACTCGTGCTAGAGGACACCTCTCTATAAAGGACAGTTTTCATTTGCAAAATCACCATTTTTACTATTTAGCAACTCCCCGGTAAGAGGATACTTCTCCCTAAAGGACACTTTAGCTCTGCAATTTACAGGGAGGTTTGACTGTATTATTAAAAAGAAACACAGTGCCAGTAAATTTGATTGTTACAAATTTTATTGATGGACTTATTTTTATTTAGAATAAATTAGCTTTTAAATTATAAGCACTCTACATTGAACAAATGAGACAATAGAGTTGTTAAAAATTGGCTTTGAATCTCAAAACTATTTACAAGGTAATCTCATGTAACACATTCGATTGCACTAAATGTTATCTGTCTACACATGTGAGAATGTGTGACACAGACGTACTTGATAAATGTTTATCAGATTCTCTCTCTCAAAGCCATTGTTTATTTTAATACAACACAACAATAGCCTTTATTGGGCACACATGTCATACAGGATTCTCCCGGTAGGACAAAATAAATAAATAACATTAGCATCATAGTTATATACAAATATTGGGTATTGACCTCGACCATTTATCGAAGGTGATCCGATGTCTGTGCTAAACATTTTGATTGAGCTGATTTCCAGTATTTATAAAAAGCGAATGCAAAGGGTCTGGATTTTACGACTTTTGCCATTAAATCATAAGGCGAATTGCTATTGTAGCCGGTCTCATGACGAAGAATTTCTCTTTCTTCTTCCATTGCCGTACAGTAGAACATGTAGTGTGGAAAATCGAGACTAAATTCATCGTTGCATAAGGTGCATTTTATGGTCTTAGTTTTCAATAGTGAAACATGATTAATTCTCTGTACTACAAAAAGGCTTCTTACTTGTGCAATGATTCTCTTTAAGGTTAGGGGGATATTGTCATTCAGATAGCATTCCATTGTAGGTGATGAATGAAAGTATTTATAGGGAGAGTAGAGTACAGATTTTCTTATTCTTTCATAATCCAGCTGCAAGGACTGATCGGTTGCCGTTCTAATAATTAGGGGATGTATCTTTGTAGAATATTGAAATCTGTACATCCAACAAGCCATGAGAAGCCGGTGTCATTAAGTAGCTCTGTTATACTTTTTACCAGTCTGATATTCCGTTTTGAAGAAATTGAAATGTCCCACAAATGTGCCAAACAAATTGAAGGTAGCCTGCTGCCGTCCATTTTCAGAATTCTAGTCCAGAATTTTAAAGTTAGTTTTTTCACTGTGATATCAAGAGAGTTTCTTCCTGTTTCGGCCCTCAAAATATAGCCCGGAGTATAGCTTGGAAGGCACAGAAAACGTCTGAGAAAGGTATCCTGGATTCTATCTAAGATTAAGGCTTGATCATGTGCCCAGATTGGAGCCGCATAGAGTAGGACTGTCAAGATCATAGAATCCAACAATCTCATACTTGCATGGAAGGATTTGAGCTTGGACCTCAGAATAATCTCCCCCACAGCACCAATCGTGGCCATGGTCCTGCCTCTATAATTTAAGTCAACTTGAGTGAAAGAAATCGAAGGGGTGAGCGGGTAGCCCAGGTACGTATATTTTGATGTAACACTTAAAGGACTTTGACCCCAATACTATCTTTCTGAACGCGCCACCTTTCCTCCATTACGGAAAACCATTATTCTTGACTTGTTTTCGTTCAGAGTTAGTAAGTTAGTTTCTAGATAGGTTTTCAGTATATTGATTTTCAATTGAAGGTTTATTTTAGAATCACCGATCAAAACAATATCGTCGGCATATAGGAGGAGGTGTATGTTTCCGAAATTGGGAAAGTATATTCCTGACAACCCCGAGTCATTAAATATTTTAATCAAATCATTAATAAAGAAGTTTATTTTAAAACAGTTAAACCTGTCTATAGCGCCCTCTCTAAATAGCGCCTCCCTCTCTATAGCGCCCGATTTTAAATACGTAGTACGATGCGAGTTACATTAAAAGTGACCTGTCTATAGCACCCCATCTCTATAGCACCCTATATTGGTGAGTCCCAAGAGCGGGCGCTATAGACAGGTTTAACTGTAGTTCATAACTCGATAAAGCACAATTTGGATTATAGTTACAAGAAAATAAGACCTAATCCAAATAAATTAATAGTGTGTGTCATTTCAGTAACAGTGCTGTTACCATCATCAGAGAAAAGAATAAATGAGAAAAAATATCACAACATATCCTTTAATAGTATACTGTTTGTTTACACACTTGATAGCAGTACTATTTAAGAACATGCTGTGATATTTTTTCTCATTTGTTATTTTGTCTAATGATAGTAACAATGCTGTTACTGAAATGTCACACATTATTAATTAATTTGGATTAGGTCTTATTTTCTTGTAACTAGGTTATAACATAAAACTGTCTTAATAAAAGGAAAATTATTCCAGTAGATATGTTCCAATTTACTTTGAATTAATGTGTTAAATTTCATAAATGGAGTTACACACAACAAAATGGAGACAGGTCCTGATCTAATCCGACCTCCTGAAAGAGACCACTTCCAGGAGAGACCAGAAATAATGTATCCTTTGAGTGGTCCCTCATTGGAGGTTCTAATATGTTGAAACTACAATATAATTATTTTAACATTTTACCTTTTAATATGTACCTTTAATAATACTGAGAATGTTTCAATAATTCAGATGTCAAAAAATCATTCAGAAATAGGTTTCTTGAAATAATTTTCTCTAGATTTAAGCCCTTCCACAGGAGTATACTATGGATATTATATAGAAGGGTCTATGTACATAGAGAGAAAATAAAATTATTCCAATAAACTTATTCCTGAATCATTTTTTGCCACAAATAATAGTGCAAGGGAGTCTCATTTTTGGATAATTCGGGTTTTATCTGTGGTCCCATCCTCAAAAGAACATAGCCTAAAAACATAGCAAACCCAGACTCTCCTGGAGGCGGTCTCTCATCAGAGACTGTTTTGGTTAAAAGATTCCTTGAGATTTGACTTGACATTTAGCCATGTTTTTAGGCTATGGTCTCTCATGGAAGACTCTACTGTACTGTAGATAAATGTTCACAGTTCAACTTTGTTCTTTCAACAGTTGAATATAAGTGTAGATATGTTTGGATTCTGTTGTTATTGTTTCTTATCCCCTTGTGTAAAGATTACATGAATTCCATGAGTTCATGCTCCTTGAGCTGTTTCATGATAAGCAGTGGCCTCTCCCAATGTGTTTGGATTCTAATTACAATAGCAGGAATCACCGGATATCATTTCAAAGAAGGAATTAAAGCTAACAGCAACGATATTCTTTATTAATCTTGTCTCTTATTTTATTTTATTTCAACACATAAAATGCGATATCCAGGCTAGGGATAATTGCCTCAATTTACTTTTTTTTTTAAACAGAAACAGTTATAAACATATTATACAAAAAAAAAAGTAATCAAAATAAAAAGAGAAACAATAACATATATTAGGAACCTGAACCTTTCAGGTTGAAATAAAATCATGAATATATCTACAAAAATAGTTAAACTTATGATAATTCTCTCTGCTATTTACAAATTGATATAGATATACAACATTATTTATTGTCTGTTGTCTAGCGGTGAAGAAGAGTGGGCATTCCAGCAGTAGGTGTCTCGAGTCCTGGAATTCGTTGCCACAATGACAGCTAGTCTTCAATCGCGCCAATTTTTGATAAAAATCCCTTAAAATTGTCTCCGTTAGTTTTTATTCCATTTTATTCCATTTTCTTCTATAAGTGTAGATATATTTATTATATTAATAGATATTCTTTTGATGTTTCTTATTACACACACAAGTCTTTATTAAGACATTCCGTCTTATACAGACTCCTGTTAGAAATGAATCTAAAAAGAAATGAGAAGCAGGGGAAGAAACTGAATCCTCGCTCAGAAAAGAAGAAAAGGAAAGAATATCTATGTGTTATGTTTCTTATTAATGCATATTGGTGGTGAAGCTTTTGATTCTTTCAGCTCTTCTTCTGACTCACCTGTGTTCCCCACTGTCAGGAAATTGCTATTCACCATTGAGAGTCTACAACAATGTCTGAAGATAATGTTGGAACAAAGCTAGTAATCAACTAGGGCCAGTAACATGCATTTATTATAGGGGGTTGATGGATGAGTGGCTTAAACTGTTGGTTTTTGACCGCTATGACCCGGTATCGAAGCCTGCATTGGCCACTTTTGCAAATAAAAAAATAAAAATTGCTCCAATAGCCTCCCGCTTCTTGCATAAGTCTCCAACTTCACCAGAAATAGCAAACAACCAAACAGTGGCCTCAATTTGGCCAAACTGAGTATACATGTATAGAAGACAAATAAGTCATAAACTCCTGTCCCCACTATGATTATTCATGGTCTATACTATGTATGTATACTTTCTTGGGACAGGTAAAAAAAATAAAATAAAATTATTTTTCTCTCCCAAGTATACATTGTTCAGGCTGAGATAATCTGAATTGGTCTGGGTTTATGACTATTTTTACTGGTGGTGCACCACATGTCTACACATGGCATCTTGACTTATTTATACAAAGGTGATTCACAAGACTAATTAGATGACACTTATAGATCTTGAGAGCTAATTCTGTTTTAATGGGAGACTTTCAACAACAACAACTGTATGTACAGCACCAGAGATCAACAATTTACAGTTCTGCACATGTACTCTTTGTTCATTCTGAGGTTTGCATCATAATGTAAAATTGCGAGATGGTACACATGCACCAAAAAGGCAACTCTCTCTTTAAAAAACAATAAAACAATTCTCGATCTTCTCTGAGCAAAGCATGCAGACTCATATTAACAAATATGCCACCATTGTGTCAAACCCATGGTATATAGGTTGTGTTTTGTCAAAGCTGTGGTCTTATGGCATATTCATTGATATGGGTCCATGTATTTTGCACAGAAAAGAATGAGGAATTCATGGTTTTAATGTAATTTTAATGGAAAGAGGTGTCTCCTTTTGGTACATACATACATATATATATATACAAAATAGGTCTAAGTTCTCCTCTTCTTCCGTTTCTTTGAAGCAGGCTTCTTTGGTTCTGGATCTTCTTCCATGTCTTCCTCCATGTCATCCTCGTCTTCTTCATCTGCACCATCACACGGCTGTGTCAGCCCCAGCTTGCTACAACCTGTGGAATATGGGAGAGACACAACTCAAAGATATATAAAGGGAATTCTCCTTTTTTTTCCATGTGTTTCCTGGCCAAATGTGTACTATAAGATATGTCTAGTGTTAATATAGACATCAACAAGAATTAGCAGGTTGCATACTCTAAAAACATGGCAAAACCAGGAGGTCTCTCCTGGAGAAGGTTTCTCATTAGAGACTATTTTGGCTGAAAGACTCCTTATAACTTGGCCTGACATGACAGATTCTCTGAAAAGAGACCACCTCCAGGAGAGACCCAGTATAGCCATGTCTCTCATAGGAGAGACTACTGTTGCCTTATAACTATTTAAAAAAGAGTATCAGGATTTGAACCTGTGATGTTCCGAATCAGAGGCAAATTAACTGTTGGGGAAACAACTTTATAAAATAAAGGCTTAATCGCATGCTATAAACAAATGCCCGGATTTCCCTGAATGCATTTTTATCTGAGTATGTGAGAATGGCTGGAAGTCTTTTGGAAGTTTTATCTTAAGAAATGTTATTTATTACATGACAAGGTATACAATTTCATTAATGCACACAAGGTAATAAGACCAAATCAATATAAATAAATAGTGTGTGACGTTTCGGTAACAGCATTGTTACCATCTTCAAACAAAAGTACTGAATTACTTACTATACTTGACTTACTAAAGTCATTCAGTACTTTTGTCTGAAGATGGTAACAACGCTGTTACCGAAATGTCACACACTATTTATTTATTTGGATTTGGTCTTATTACTTTGTGTTTATAATCTATAATCCAAATTGTGCCTTATCATCCATTAATGCAGTGTTGTCTGAATCTAACCCAACTTCATATAACCTAAATAAAAGGTTGGAATATATTCTTGCCAATCTCAAAGCTTATGTTCAAAGCTGGCTTAAATACTTTTGTCAAGAAATCTACTAAAGCAATACACTGTGTGCTTCACACTGTAGTTTATTAAAAACAAAATATCCTGAACTGCTCACATGAGCTTTTCAGATGGCAGAGCGCCATCTAATGGAACAGAAATCAATTAAAGAGGTAATAAAAAGATTTACTCTGGCTGTAGTATCTTAATTTTCAAGAAATATGAATACCCGCCAGGCAGCCTCTATCTTTATGATAAATAAAAGGTATATATAAAAAGATTAATTTTATAAAACTGTATTGATTTAGATAGAGCAATGTACCCTGAACTGAGCAATAGGTGCTTGCTAGATATGTAAACCATGAGCTGGCAAGTTCTATCCCATCTCTATAAAATATGCCATCCTGTCCCTCTGCCAGATCCTCGGGTCCTTGCCACTGGAAGTCTGCCATGGGGGTTAGAAGACCATGCTCTAAATGACCAATTAACCCGGAAGAAAGGCAAGCCATCTTCTCCTAGACTCCTCAAAGAAGTTCAAGGCATTCTCTGAGGATGTAGAAAAGGTTGCATAGAGACATCACATTTTCTTTAAGTTTGTTGGTCCTGACACTCACATTGATTTTTACATAAATTATATCATTCACTTGTTAATAGGCAATATGGAACTACAAGGTAATAAGGCCAAATTTAAATAAATTAATAATTGTAGGCGTTTTGGTAACAGTGCCGTCTATAATCTAAATTGTATTTTATCATAGGCAAAGGGGAAGATGATCTGTTGTGGTTATTATCCCTTCTCTCAGATAGAAAAACTGGTTCTCTGATTAACTGATGGAAGCATTTGTCAGTCCATCTCAAGCCAAAAATAAGCCCCAAATAGAAAATAACAAAAGCTACCCCACTTGCCCAAAATGTAGCTTGGCACCTGCAGCTCCAGAACATATTTTGGCTTGCATTAGATGCACTAAACAGGACCTTTGGGAGAGGCCGCTGCTTATAAAACAGCTTGAGGAGCATGAACTCATGGAATTCATGTAATCTTTACACAAGGGGATAAGAAACAAAAACAACAGAATTACATCATGGCACTTGTGTTTGGCAGCTTCCATTAATATATTATTTTTAAAATTAATTTTTTATAAAGAGGGTTGCAATCACATTCATCCGAGAAGGCTAACTAAGCGTAACCTATATAATTATCAAAACCTTTATATGAACAACTCTGCTTTAGAAAAATCATGTATTAGGTCAAAATATATTTGTTTTGACATTACTTTAATTGACAAATGTTTTCATCAATTAGGAAACAAGCTTTTTACCTCTGTAGGAGGTGGTGCGGGGAATATGGCAAAAAACTTTTGACCTGCCCCAGTACAGTAGAACTTCTTAGTAAAGGACACCTAGTTGCTGAGCCAAAGTGTACTTTTGGAGTCTCCTCTTACTAGAGAGCTTCTAATTAGTAAAAATGGATATTTTAGTGATGAAAACTGTGTTTTTTAGAGAGGTTTCCTCTCATTGAGGTTCTAATGTATGCTATAATTATAAAGATAATATATATATGTTACTAGCGGATGTACCCGGCTTCGCCCGGGGTTTTACCCGAGTAAAGGTTTGTCTAACGAACATTTGTTAAAACAATTATCTATAAACTTATATATATAAAAAAAAAAATAATAGATATATTTTGATAATTTGAAACTCGTAAATTTGAATCTCTCGATAAAGTGAACATTTTTTCCCGGTCCCTGTGTGCTGTGTCATCCTGAATTTTGTCTTTCCTAATTTTCTACATTACAAAATCATCGTTTTATCTAGTGAACATTTTTTCCCGGTCCCTTGAAAAATACTCGATAAGTTGAATAAAATCAATATTAATTGGTTCCCTCGGTAATTGGAAGTTAAAGGAATAGTATCTTCGCCTTGGAATTGTATCATTATTCTTGTGTCAAATAAATTGTCGTGTCATCCTGAGATAATCTTACTTTTGATAAATAATCTTTAAGATAATAAACTTAGTGATAATAAAACTTAAAGATAAAAAAACTTGTTATCATCGTCGCAATGGTGGCGCTGCTTGCGCGTTAAATCTACAAATCTGCAAATAACTCTAAGGATATTCAAGAAATTATTTTTCAAAAACCTTCCCGGGGATATACCTAATAATATCCCAAAATTTCACAGCGATTGGATGTATGGTTTTTGAATCTACAGAGTACACACAGACAGACATTCAATTTTATATATATATAGATATAAAGGTATTATTTTAAAATTATATTTCATCGATTCAAATACTCTGTTTAAATCTACCGCCAGAGGTCATGCTTTCTCTATAAAAAACTTGTTGTTGTACATTATGTAAATAATCTTTTGTTTTCCTTATTATACTCGCCTTAAGCCAGGCAGTGCTTTTACCAAATTATGTTTATTATATAATCCTAAAGCTCAATTAAAACAATCTCATATCAAAACTATTTTCATTATTTTACTTTTCAAGATTCTAGCCACGACTGCATCACCAATATCATTTAGTACCAAAAAGAACCAGCAAATAACTCCATACCATAATCCTCAAGATGATCAAAAATACAGCAGAGAATATCTCTTTCTTTATATAATATATACATATTTTAAATTTTGGCAATCTAAGCAATTTTTTAAAATCTTTTGACTAGAGTTAACATGTGCTTTATGTGATGTAACCTTATTTTAATTTAAAAAGCCTTACCGGCACTCCTTTTACCAGGCTTCACATCGTCTTCTTTAATTAAAGTTGTTAAAAATGAATTGCATTCATATTTAATTTGTGCTATAGCCTCTACTAAGTTATGAAGATATTCTTTAGGTGTTTGTAAACCATCAATTTCCTTTTGAAATCTTTTAATTTCACTTTTATTATTTAAGATGCTTATTGAAAGCGTCATGTTAAAGTATAGAATGATTCGAAAATATTTTTAAATATTCTTTAATATTACAAAACCGCCGTTAATATTGACAAAAACTTTGTTTATTATTTTCAATTCTATTTATTTGTCAAATGATTTTAAATGACCATTTATACTCGGTGTTTAGGCTTTTTTTTTTTTTTACTTTATTTTACAATTTTTATACGTGTAATAAATATTTTGTATATATTTAGAATTTTTAATCGAAAAAAAATAAATTTACGTAAATATCTGTCAATAAGTTATTATTTCAACTGGGAGTCTTAATTTAGTGTTGGACGATTTTAAGAGCGCTGTCTTGGATTTATATCTCAAATCATTTTGCATTTACAAAGCGAGTGAGATTTACAAATCCTATCTTGTGGGTTGCCTAAGCTGAAACAAATATTAAATATTTTATTATTTTTTATTTTTAATATTCTTTTATTTAAATGTTATTATTTAAAATTAAAATGTCACCATGCATACAGAGACTGAATGCAAAGTCATAAATTCTTTCAATTAGAAATTTGAAGTGTTTTATATCTTTTAGACGCCTTTCCACACTCGCGTGTTTGAACTGAAAATTGATTTAACCTGTTCCTTGATATTTAGCCAACCCAGTTGTTTGGTAAATTCAAATATTGGTCGTGGAGATACAACCTGCACCACGCTGACGATGACCAAAAGCCCGAAACGCATCCGTAGTTGGTTTTTCTTGATTTATCAAGAAAATGGGTCGGCCAAACATCAGGGTTAAATAAACTTTAATTGATTTCTGTTCCATTAGATGGCGCTCTGCCATCTAAAAAGCTCATGTGGGCAGGTCAAAATATACCTATTTTGTTTTTAATACACTATAGTGTGAAACACCCAGTGTATTGATTTATTAGAATTCTTGGTAAAAGTATTCAAGCCAGCTTTGAACATAAGCTTTGAAATTATTTCAACATCACACACATTGAACATTTCAGCCAAAGGACTAGATTTACGTGTTTTGGGAATCCATTATTCACAAATGCCACTAAAGTGCTGTGTGAATATATAATCGATATAATAATAATAATATAGTAAATCTCTCTATATAAAAGTTAACATATGTATATTGATTTGTCCCTTATACAATTCCTCAATATTAACCAATCGTGCTGAAATTTTTTAAATTATATATAGTTAAGTCTGGAAGGAGTCTTTTTCACATTTTCATCCAAGGAAAATTCAAATTATTCAAGTACTGGACTAATTAACTTATTTTTACTCAAAATAATGATAATATTACAGCTTTTTTAGCCAATGACAATTAGCATAAAATAATTGACATCTTGTCAATACCTGAAAAAGTGCACAGTTTACACTAATTATGGAATGAAAGATAAGAAATAATTTACAATGATGATAATACAATATAATATAATGCGGCTTGTGATTGTAAAACGATATTTGAAAACTATCCCGCAAGTGTTTCTTTTCAACGAAAAATCAAAATTTATTCCTTGGAATAGTTTTCAAATGTTATTTTACAATGATGATAATGATTAATTTGAGCTAATTAGATATATACTCGCGCTATGATTAATGAGCTTCAGAGTGATGAAAAATCGCCAGCGGGTCTCCAGCGACACCATGCATTTCACGATTTACAAAGAAAACGTAGATCGCATGCTTCGCCGCTGAGGAGATGGTGATATCGTGGTCTTCAAGACCAACAAGGTAGATCCAGCACTGCAGGTCTGGCAGCCACCGATAATGGAGAGCACCTCTCAGATGAGAGGACGAACGGCGCTACAGGACCAACAGAAGTTAGCTAGCGACAGGAGCCGATGGTCACTGGAGCCGCAGGTGATGCAGACAGGCTGACTCGACGCCAGGGTGATCAGGGTGAGCGTGCAGGGCCAGTCGCAGAGCGATGTCCGCCGCATGGTTCCCGAAGGAGAAACGATGGAGAGATGATAAGAGCACGTCGAACAAAGTTCCTCAACGCCACATATACAGTAAGGTGGGAATGGTGGCTAGGCGGCGTGCTCCAGCATTCGTAGCGCCGTGCGTGTTAATAAGCGCAGTACGAAGTAGCCGTTCCACACAACACAGCGGCTTCATGTAAGGACCTCTCTTGCCACTCTCTCCTAGCATTCTCGGTCAGCAGACGCTGGAAGAATACTCCAAGAGCAACTGCATCTTTGTGGGCACTCCTTGTTGTCCAGTTATTGAGCAGCAGATCAAGGCCTGCCAGGTGGCGGACGCGATTTCCGAACCACCTTGAGCGTGCCCGAAGTAATGGCGTCGCCAGGAACCAGCAGGCGCCGACGAGGGGCAGGTTCAGTGGGGTGGTAGTGGACAAAACCAGTGGTTCAGGCCTAGGATGGAGGACGCCTGTTCCCGCAGTTTCAGCAGCCGACGGCGACGGGGCAGCATCCGGGAACTCGAAGACAAGGGGGAGATCCAGGCTCTGGACTCGGCAAGCCATGAGTAGGCGTTCTTACCTCCAGCTCTTCGTGCAGCCTGAACCCCCTTGAAGCAGGCGACCTGGAATTGGGTGCTGATGTCCAATAACTTCACGCCACAGACGGACACAGGACGTGCCAGAACGCTGCCAGGAATTCATGCAGTGCAGTCAAGACCCCAAACAAATAGCACCAGTCTTGCCTGCAAGTCTTGAGGTCAAGGTCTCACTGGGCAGCTCGGTCTGAAGATGGTAGAAGACTGATGGGAGCACCAGACTATTGGCCGCTCTAGCCCTCCCAGCAAGAGAGAGACTGCCGACAAAGGGGGATCCTCTATTAATGTCTCCTTCCAGTAGTTTACCTTTGTGCTGATCTTTTACCGATGTTCCATGTCCTGGGGTCACGATGGTTCCCAAAATGGTGATTTTTCCGTACTCAAGAAATCCCCAACGGGAAGTCCGTGCGGTTTCTACACCCACCGCACCAGAGGCCCTGACTTTTGCCGAAGTTGACTCTCATTCCTGACGCACGCCTGAAGTCTCTCCTCAAAAATATACTTAATTAGTTCAAACTGCCTATCCTCGCAGATAAGCAGAATGATGTCGTCGGCGTACGCCAGAACGTTTCTTCAGCCGAGTAACCACTCTGGGTAAAGAAGAAGAGGCCCCATGCAGATCGAGAAGAGAGCAGCGCTGGGCGCGCAGTCCTGATTCACTCCGTTGAGCAAGAAGAACAACGAGGTACCTTAATCTCCGTCGATCCTCACGGCCCGCATAGAGTAGCTGGACCCACGATACGAAATTTGGCGGAAGACCAATAGAGAGCAGGAGCCATATCATGAGGCCACCGCGGTTCAGAGTGTCAAACGCAGACTCCAGGTCAGTAGCAACGACCGCAAGTGGTTAATATTTTTGTGGGTCGTGGCGACCGCATCAGAGACGCTAACTGTGTTCTAAGATGGTGTTCTTCCCAGGATGGCGTAGATTTGGCATTCGAGAACTATATCGGGAAGGTGACGTCGCAATTTCCCGTGGAGAATTCCGCTGAGGACACTGTAGTCCGTTGGAGGAAAGTTATAGTTCAAAGTCTGCTGAGAACTGTATCGCCGTGCGGTTTGGGAATGAAGCATAACTCACTACGCCGTGTGAATGAAGGCATAGTCCCGCAAATCTGGGAAGCCTAGAAGATCCTTTTATGCGAAGAAGTCTTCAAATCTCCAGATCAGTTCGTCACATCCGCCGATATTCCTGTGGGAGCGGATGGCAGCACAGATTTCAGCTTGGGAAATCTCAGCGCGGCTCAAGAGATCGCCTCCTCCTAAGGTGATTTTTAAGGTATCGCCCTCAGAAAGTCTTCGATGTCTTCCAGAGAACATGCTGGGCGTGAGAAGAGCTCTTTAAAAGAGGCGTAGGCCATATCCTACAAACCTGGACTCTTAATGACTCGTCCTGCGCTATTGCAGATGGTGAGCGATGTGCGGCGAGATTAAAGGACTTTATTTCTTGAGTTAAATTGGCCTTAAATGAAGTCATTTCTGCCATAATTCATATGCCAAGCAGGTCTTCCATGGTACTTGAGGCGTCGTCTAGGAATCTTGCCACCTATTCTATGACCAATCTCGAGCGAAGCAAGCTGACGATACTCGGTGGTCGAGGATTGGGAGCCTCGCCGATCTGAAGTCGGTTGGAAAGGTTTGAAGGCAGTAGCACTCGGTCTAATCTGCTTGTAACTAGGAGATTTCCCATTGTTGGAAACCTAGTTGTCTGACGCTCGGCGTCGAAGATAGCTGCGAAGTCCACTAGGTTGGCACGGTCCAAGGGCTCGTTCAAGGCTACAAGGCGACGTCTTTCTCATTCTTCTAGGAGATGTTGAAGTCCTCGAGGATCCATGCGACTGCAGTTCTGATGGCCTGTAGATGCTGGTGCCGCTCGTCAGGAAGATGGGCGAGGTGGAAGTTGGTGAGGTTCGTCCGTTGACATCAAAGGCGGCAATATTTCCAGGAAACATGATCCGCTTTCCGAGAATGGAAATTTCCGGCGTAACTAAGCAGGCAAGTCCAGATCCCCTGATGACCGATGTTGGCGCGACAGCGACGGTGTATCCCAAGCAGAAGTTCCTCAACGGCATCCAGGGTCGAGACGTTGGTCTCCTAGATGAAAGCGATGTCAACTATGCACTTATTTAGGAAGCTACAAATCTTAAAGCTTCTTTGATAAGCGGTAATCCCGCGCAATTTGAGGCACGCATGGCGTAAGCTAATTGCGGGGGTTTAGTTTTGGCTCCGATACCGACAGGCAGATTGTACAGGGCGCTGGTTTTATCCCCACTTTGTTTGTCAACTCAGATACCAAAAGGTGTAGGCCCGATTTCTGTTCATTTTCTAAGTCATTAAAGTATTAGGTGAGGAGGTTTGGTGAGCCAATGGTGCGGAGTAAATCTTTCTTGTTCAACCTCATAATTTCTGCCTCCTCAAACATCTTGGAGGAAGTTTTCATATTAAGGCGGCCAGTTGGTCTTAGCAATGAGAAAGGCTTCTGTTTTATCTGTAGGAGTCGTCTTGTCCTCTAGAATGTTCACCCTTTTGGTCGGAATTTCATATTCTGTGATGGTGGTGAGCGTAGAATCGGAGCCAACAGCAACTGGGTCACAAGTAGCAGAAACCTCCGTAGTAGGTGCGGCGGGGGTGAAGCTGGTGCTTCTGCAGATGCGAAGGGATGAGCAGATGGGAGTGGGAACTCGGATTTTCTGGGGGCAGTTGGCTCGAAGGTGTCCAAATTTGTGGCACTTGTTGAATTTTATCCCGTGTGCGATATACTGTATACGGGAGCAATTATTCCTTCCGTAAGGATATTTATTTTGGCTGGCAGCTGTTTTACCTTCATGCATTAAGACGAAGCCATCCCAATGGTGTCCTTCCACTTGCGCTTTCTATCCGTTAGGATCACAGGCGCGATGGAAGTCACCTGACAGAAAGGTCGCCGTCTTGATGAAGTCACTGTGTTCGATGACGAATGGTAGTCCGTTGAGTGTGATCTTGTTTGACTTTTTCCTGTATGGAAAAGCCTTCAAGAGAGCTGCGCGGATCTCAAGTCCATCTTCAATTAGTCGCTCTGCAAGTTCAGACCGGGAGAGATCACCCAGAACTTGACCTGACATCTTCGCCAGTTGATGGACGCAGTCTTTACCGATCATGTTTTACATTGCGTCGATGTAGTCCACAGGTGTGAACTCCTGCAGAAAAACTCTAGGAACACCATCTGGTAAAAGGTGGATTTAGAAGGTCTTACGCGGCATTGATCTATGAGTTGTCGCGAAGCCTTTATCTGTTTAACCGCGTTGTTGGGACGAATGGTGACGCAGCGCGGCCTTGGTTCGAGACAGTGTTCTCCCTGGAGTCTCTAGGCTGTGACTGGTGGGTGTTTTTCTGAGAAAGGGGGAATTTTCTGTATTCTTGTCGACAGTGGTGAAGCTGTTAACGTCGTTATATTATTGGATTATATCGTTATATTATTTTTGACTGCGCGGGGGCAGTCAAAAGTTTCCTTCTTCGTCGCCTCGTTTTGGCAAGCTTCCTTTGGCCGATTTTACTTCCTGACAACTCATTAGTTACTTTGATATATTGCCACGTGGAAAATTAGGGAAGACAAACTTCAGGATGAGACAGCAATTTATTTAAGGTAAGAACAAACTATGAAGGATAAACAAAAGGGAGGGAGGTTTACAGAGTAGCTAAATATAAACATAAAAAAATGATACTCTGTTAATACTAGTGTAAAATAATAAATACTCCGCTACAATATTCCGTAGAAGGTAAATCTTCATTTTCCTCGTGTCGTGGGATTTCTTCCAATACTTGGACGTGGTTTAAGCACTCGATATTTCTTGAGTCCATGGCCAAAAATTGCGGAGTTCGTGCTCGAGCTGTCCGCACACCAGAGGTTAAGGGAAAAATGTCATATATGTCATAATTTGTATATAATTGTATGCACCCCCGACCCACTATGCATGTACAATGTATGATTTTCAAAGATTTAATAAAGAACAAGGTAACTGGAGGAAAGAAGTAGCAACCAAACATAGGAAATAGGTTTAAAGCGGGCACAATTATAAATAACTTGTACAGTCAATACTTCCTGACAGAAGGCCGGACGTATCTAGTGACCGCAGAAGTTATATTAGTCAAGAAGCACTCAATACTTCCTGGCAAAGCAGGACGTATCTGGTGACCAGAAGTTATAAAAGTAGAGAGACACCCCATACTTCCGACCCAAGACCGGACGTATTTGATAACGCGGAAGTAAATAGAGTCGAAATAACACCCGACACGCCCTGACAAGATCGGCGGTATCTTTCACCAAAGAAAGTCGCCGGTCCAATTAGAAAGATCCACTAAGTAGGTCAACCAATAGGAAAACGGGCACGTCCCAGCCTTCGACCAATGGGAAGGAAGACGACTCGTGGTGTTAAATCGAGAAGTAAGAACAGTCAGTAGTGATTTGGCTCTCATAGGAACAACACCTACAGTTACGCTTTGGCTCCCAAGGAGGTGACATCGGCTCTGGACCTCTCCCCCTCTGCTCATCCCGTAGCTAAGTACAATCACCGCCATGTGATCAGATAATTAACAATCAAAATCGCTCCGCTCTTCTCAAGCTTTCTTTCCTCCAATCCAGTTGCCTTTTATTTTCAAACCCCATCACGTGTCCTGATTATTCCTAACTGTATGCTTCAACTTCCACTCAAACGACTGCGTTTCAACCAATCCTCACCATTCAAATCGAACAACAAGAAATTCCGCAACGATATTGTCACAGATCGGATAAGTCGACAGGATTCTACAACAGTGTAATACATCAAATATTGCAGTGTAATAACCGTTGGATTATATATTACAATAAGTCGACAGGATAAAGATTATGGAGCTTAATCAGGATCAAAATGGGAATTAGCCCAGACACCAGCAAATCAAACGGCAATGACAAAACCAGCGGAAAAGAAGCGGGCAAGAAGAGAGGCGACCAGGCGCCTTCTAGCGGCCATCATATGGCAGATGACCGTGACCCTCCGACGTGTCGACGCCCCGCAAAGTGAGACGGAGTTCCGGAGCGCCACCCCCGGGGCAACCGACGCCCGCGCCGCCGGTACGTGTCCGAACAACCTGACGCCCACCGAGGAGTCGCCACCCGCCATGCCGTACCCGTGCACCCGGAAGCAACCCACGCGAACCGGGACAGTGCAAATAGTCCGAAAACGGTCCACTCGAATGGAAGCAGTACAAATGGCTAGATTTCCCTTTCAATTACGCGGACAGTGCAAACGGTCCCGATCCGGCCCAACAGATATTCCAAGCCAGCCACCCCAAGCCGAAGACGCCACAGTGGAGACCTTTCGAGACTGAGGTAGGCAATCCACCCAATGACACCATCAAATTGACTTTGGACTTGTATCTGACCCAGGACCTACCATGTACCTTTCTAATTGAACCAGACGCAGGTTCGAACATATTGACGTATCATTTATACAATAGATTAAAAGCACAACTTCCCAACTTAAGTATTAAAAATCCTTCCCTTGATCTATCCACCCTAAATAGTTTTACGAAAATAATAGGACATTTAACTCTCCCTCTGACAATAGGCCAAATAACCCGTAGAGAGAACTTCCACGTGGTAAATGCACCCTTGCCATTTGGAGTTCTTAACTTAAAAACCCTTTATCAGTATAAATTAAAATTAAATTATAATCACGGCACTATTTTCCAACTTGGCGTCCCATTATCTAATACTATCTACCACTTTAAACATGTATCAAATGAATGCAAGCACGGGCTAGGCCAAAACCTGTCCCAAAGGACTCGCACAACACCCAAAGCTTTCACACATGGAAACCCTTGCCTGCATTCATTGCCCAAACCCCAAATATTTACATGCCACCATTCTAATCTCACACCACGCAACTTTTCACTCAATCCAATTGCCAATACTTTATGCCCACAACACATAAAACCACAGGACGGTTTTCACACTCACAACACACGCACCCATACGTCGTCACACAACGGTAACACACACAACCAGCCCAACAAGCGCGACACTCACACCAAAAGGCGACACCAACCAGTAAACACATGCACAATCGTTAAGAATAATACAATCATCCCGTCTACACAAAACATAGAAAAAATTCACGCCACCAAACAACCACACAATCGAAAAACATTACGATCTTTCCTAAAAGCTGTGAACGCCTATAAAGAGTTCATTCCAGACCACGCCCGCTTGCGGACGCCACTTGTCAACCTTCTAAAAAAGGATGTCATGTGGGTCTGGGATGACGAACGCCAGAAAGCGTTCACTAACCTGAAAGAAAGCCTTACCACACACCCCACATTACACCTTTACCAGGAAGGTCTGCCATGCCGGGTGTACTGTAACACCTCAACATTAAGCATTACAGGCGTTCTTAAACAAGTCTACCCTGATGGGAAGACATACACCGTTCAACATTTCAGCCGATCTCTGCGTAGTCACGAGCGAAATTATTCAGACTTGGAACTACAATGCCTAGCCATTGTGGAAAGTGTGGATAATTTCCGCACCTGTCTAATGGGCAGAAAGTTTACAATACTTTCTGACCATCCTGCATTGCAGTGGTTGAAAGAGATCAAAGCCCCGTCAGGCAGATTGTTTCGATGGAGGTTAAGACTGTCAAGATACGAATATGAGGTCCGTAGCATAAATGGAGTACAACAATATGAAACGGGCGTTGTAACTCGTATCCCATTTTGTGGCTTTCTAGATGCGCCACTCACAAAGAGCCAACAGTCTTCTCCACCGGGAAAATCTCGCGTGACTATGGATCACAATAAACTGCGCACCGTCTCCCGAAAAGGAGTACTTAAAACTATAGTCCCAAGTTCACTTACAACCAGACTTCTTAAGTCCGTACACACACAACACCACCACCCAAACATCTCCAAGATGACGAGACTCATCTCGTCACAATATTATTGGCAGAACATGACACAAGACATCGCAAAACAGGTAAAAACCTGCCCCACCTGCCGATTCGCTAGAAGAATCGATGAATACAACCGACCTTCACGTAAAAATACCGACACAGGCCCCAAAGCAAAACAAAATTCGTACATAAAACACAGCGTACACACAACACAAACAATGCCAAAATTACACCACCCGCGTCAGAGAAACAATCACACAGCTCAACCTAAATCAATTACCACCGACATATCGCTAATAAAACCATTAACGATCAAACAGGAGAACTGCGAACCTACCAATCATTTAAATTCTACAATTAATAAGGTTCAGGCAAATATTTCAGAGTCCCCATTTACAAAAATCTGGAGGAACATGGGGCAATACCCTATTTTTCATCTGATTTTCATCCTTTGTTTGTTAGTTCTACCATACAAATGTATCCCAATTTTATTCCTTCAAAATACCTTATGAAATTTTATTTTTATTTTTATTTTGATTTCTCAAAAGCCCTAATAAAATTCCCTCGGTTTCCATTCCCAATTTCGAGCTAGAATATGGTTAGGCATTTTTCCTTTTTTTTTTCTCACCATGCACCAAGCATTCACTTTGATTTCTTCCAACTTTTTATTTTTATTTTTATTTTTTGATTTCTCAAAAGACCTTATGAAATTTCCTCAATTTCTTTTCCCAAAATTCGAGCAAAAATTAGTTAGGCATTTTTCCTTTTTTTTTCACCATGCATCAAGCATTCATTTTGATTTCTTCCAACTTTTTATTTTTATTTTTATTTTTGATTTCTCAAAAGACCTTATGAAATTTCCTCGATTTCTTTCCCCAAAATTCGAGCAAAAAATTAGTTAGGCATTTTTCTTTTTTTTCACCATGCAACAAAGCATTTTTTTTTCTCACCATGCAACCAAGCATTCACTTTGATCTCTTCCAACTTTTTATTTTTATTTTTATTTTTGATTTCTCAAAAGACCTTATGAAATTTCCTCGATTTCTTTTCTCAAAATTCGAGCAAAAATTAGTTAGGCATTTTTCTTTTTTTCACCATGCAACGAAGCATTTTTTTTTCTCTCCAACATGCAACCAAGCATTTACTTTGATTTCTTCCAACTTTTCATTTTTATTTTTGATTTCTCAAAAGCCCTAATAGAACTCCCTCGTTATTATCTCCAATTTCGAGTAGAAATTAGTTAGGCGCATTTTCTTTTCTTTTTAATCCACTATGTACCATAGCATTCATTTTGATTTCTTACAAAAAAAAAAAAATTTTTTTTTTGATTTCTATTAATTATACTCAACCTATATCATCAACACCATTCTATTTTACTTTTTATATCACCAGCAATGCTTGTATATAGCCTCTCAATACCCACAACTAATTTTCCCACAAAATTATTTTTTCCTTTACAGAATTCTCTCAGGCTAACCCCTTCTTGAATTCTTCACATGTAGGGGGCGCATCTGTCATAATTTGTATATAATTGTATGCACCCCCGACCCACTATGCATGTACAATGTATGATTTTCAAAGATTTAATAAAGAACAAGGTAACTGGAGGAAAGAAGTAGCAACCAAACATAGGAAATAGGTTTAAAGCGGGCACAATTATAAATAACTTGTACAGTCAATACTTCCTGACAGAAGGCCGGACGTATCTAGTGACCGCAGAAGTTATATTAGTCAAGAAGCACTCAATACTTCCTGGCAAAGCAGGACGTATCTGGTGACCAGAAGTTATAAAAGTAGAGAGACACCCCATACTTCCGACCCAAGACCGGACGTATTTGATAACGCGGAAGTAAATAGAGTCGAAATAACACCCGACACGCCCTGACAAGATCGGCGGTATCTTTCACCAAAGAAAGTCGCCGGTCCAATTAGAAAGATCCACTAAGTAGGTCAACCAATAGGAAAACGGGCACGTCCCAGCCTTCGACCAATGGGAAGGAAGACGACTCGTGGTGTTAAATCGAGAAGTAAGAACAGTCAGTAGTGATTTGGCTCTCATAGGAACAACACCTACAGTTACGCTTTGGCTCCCAAGGAGGTGACATCGGCTCTGGACCTCTCCCCCTCTGCTCATCCCGTAGCTAAGTACAATCACCGCCATGTGATCAGATAATTAACAATCAAAATCGCTCCGCTCTTCTCAAGCTTTCTTTCCTCCAATCCAGTTGCCTTTTATTTTCAAACCCCATCACGTGTTCTGATTATTCCTAACTGTATGCTTCAACTTCCACTCAAACGACTGCGTTTCAACCAATCCTCACCATTCAAATCGAACAACAAGAAATTCCGCAACGATATTGTCACAGATCGGATAAGTCGACAGGATTCTACAACAGTGTAATACATCAAATATTGCAGTGTAAATAACTTTGGATTATATTACATATACATGCTCATATACATGTCATATACAATGAATATACATTCATTTATTTATTTCTGTGCCTTATACGATATTCCTTAAACGTTTACAAATCTGACTGAACATTTAACAGGATATAGACTTATATCTAGAAGGAGTATTTGTCATTTTTTAACCAAGAAAAATTAAAATAACTAAATATTGGACTAAATATTTCAGCCAGAAAATGATAAAGAGGATATTGTGGCATCATGTATGATGGCAGTAATTATTCTTTTAGAGAACAGTCACTTGAGCAGAACATAGGCGGAGCCATATATATATATATATATATTAAGGGTTAAAAGACCACTTTTTCATTCTTTCTCTTTTATTAAAAAAAAAAATAATAATAATGCATTTATAAATTTAAAACAAGGATGTGCATAATCTGTAACGTTGGAAAATAAATCTGTCAAAATTCAAAGTTCTAAATGGTCTCATAGAAGGAGGTTATATATGAGATATAAATATATACATGAGATAGATTTTAAAAATTCAAATTGTGTGTGTTTAGTTATTATCGTTTTGATCTATTTAAAAAAATAGTTGGCTTCTAAAAAATATTAGTGTAAAGTCATTTTCAGGGTCTAAAGGAGTTACAATGAAAATTTGGTGATATTTGACACAGTATAGTTTAGGAATTTATCGATAACACCCGGGGGGAAATATTAGAAGTAGACGCTGCTATGAGAGACCCCTAAAAACAGGACTAAGCCGGTCTTTCCTAGAGGTAGTATCTTAATGGAGCCCAACTTTTTTCACATTTCTGCTGAAGACATGTCTTTTTAATCGCTTTTATGTTTTTAAATTCTGTCTACTCTTGCTTGATTTTTATTGACAAAAATCATTTAATTTAATTTTTTTTGGATGCTTATTAATTTACTTTTACGTTCGTGTAACTTGCCGTTTATGACACTATTAAAAACTCAGTTCCATTATATAGCATACTTTTGATTCTGTGTCGTATTTTAAAAAACCTTTAATTTTTTATTGGTATATGGATATAATAAGAAAACTGCTTTGTAATAATGAAATCACTTTTTAAAATCATCTTGACTTGAATTTTCGGGATAAATTGTAGCCTAAAGAAATTTCATAAAAATTAGTTTTAGAGAGAAAACTTAAAGGTTCTAAATGATCTCATGTAAAGTGACTTTATATATATATATAAAATATATAGATATTTAAATATTCTTAGTTTTTAACATTTTCACTTGATTTTGAAAATAAAATTTCAACGAAAAATAATTTCGGTAAAAATAAGCTAAAACCATTTCCAGGGTAAAAAGGCGTCAGAAAATTTGGAGTTTTTTTTAATTGCTAGGGCTGTTCGATAAGTAAGGTAGAAAATAAAGGAAGAAAACTTATTTTTGGAAAATAATATTTTATTTTTCAACATAGTCCCCATTCAGCTCCATGGTCCAGCGATATGTTCTGATTTTTTATCCCCTCGTAAAATTATGATGTTTCGAGGTCCTCAAAGTATCCATTTACATCGTCTATAACCTCTTCCTTTGATGTCCTCCCTCCCACCCGTCTCTTTAGATTGGGGAAGTGGAAGAAGTCACACGGGGCCAAATCTGGGGAATAAGATGGATGAGGAAAAAATTAAAAATCTAATTCGTACAATTTGTCAGCTGCTACATTCGACCTATGGGGCGGAGCATTATCGTGGTGAAAAAAAAAACACCTTTTTCCCAGCCAATCTCGGACGTTTGGCACGCAATTCATCTTTTAATCGATCCAGAAGTGTTGCATAATACTCTCCTGTTATTTTTTTCCATTTTCAAGTAGTCAATTAGAATTATTCCTTAAGACAGTGGCCATCACATTTCCGGCTGACACAACAGTCTTTGGCTTCTTTGGAGCTCTTTCACGCGGACCTGTCCACTCCTTTGACTGTTGTTTGGACTCTGGTGTGTAGTGGCGTATCCAGGTCTCGCCTACTATCAGAAAACGACGCCAAAAGTCCCAAGGATTAAGAACGATCAACGATAAACACGGCTGGGAAATGTCTGTCCGTGTGTGTTTTTTTGGTCGATCGTAAGCAATCGCGGCACCCATCTGGCACACAGCTTCTTCATCTGTAATTGAATATAAGGATATATGATGTACCCTGACTAATGAAATGCCCGTGGTCTCATCTATCTCACATATCTTCACTCGTCAATCTTCCATGACGATATAATGGATTTTTGATACCATTTCTGGCGTGGTTATATCCATATGCCGTCCGGGAGGTGGTTCATCTTGTGTTGATTTTCGGTCACGTTTAAATTAATTCATCCAGTAATAAATAGTCTCAAATGAGGGGACTGAGTCTCCATGAACTTCGTTTATCTTGGGTTTAATTTGGGAAACCGACCAACGTTTAAAAAAAGAAATGTTGGATAACAGCTCGAAATTCATTTTTAGCCATTTTGGAATCAATCGCTACGGCGCGAGCCGGGGATTTGTGTCGCCATCTATATTATTTTTACATTACTTATCGAACATATCTCGTACTTTATGAAATAACTTACAAGAAACTTCCCTAAAACTTTCCCCAAAGTTCTATATGATCACATGGCAAGTGGGTATAAAAATAAACCCCCTATAGAGAGAGATGATCTAAATACATCTGTTTTTTCAAAATTCAAAACTGCTTAGTTATCACCATTGTTACTTGATTTTTGGGAATAAAATTAAAACTAAAAGTAAATTTTTAAAAGTTATTTTTTTATTGTTTTTCACATGAAAAGCGTATTTACACAAAATTGGCCTCAAATACCCATTTCTTGGTTTCTCAGGAAGCCTCTGGGACCAAATTTTTGTTGTAGAGGTACAGTCTGCACCACGCTGACGAGGGCCAACAGCCTGAAACGCGTTCGTGGTTGACTTTTCTTGATTTATCAAGAAATTAGGTTGGCGAAATATCATGGAGCAAGTTAAATAAACGTTTAGTTTATTTTTTCTCCTCTAGATGGCGCTCTGCCATCTAGAAAAGCTCATGTGAGCCTGGTCAGGATATGCCTCTTTTGTTTTTAAAACTAACTGTTTTTTTTTCTAAAATATTAGCCTATAATCATCTCCAAGGTCAAAAGTGATTAGATGGTAAAAATGTGGTGATATTGCTACAGTAATTTTGGAGTCTATCGATAAACATGGAAAAATATTTTGATTATTTTATAATAATAACTATATATATGAATAAAGAAACTTATTGCGTAATGTTTTATATATTTTTTATAAAAGTATATCGTAATTTTCTTATACCTGAATATATGAATATAATATTTTATTTTTCCTATCATTATACAACACAACACTACTATTGAAATAATAATTCTATTAGCAAAAATATTTAATATTTGTTAAATCAATACTTTTGGGCAAACATCCAATCTGGCATAAACCGGACATATTTTTTTATTTCTTTAAAGTGATCATGATGTTCATGGAAAATTATTTAATATCATCACCATTATAAACCGTTATTGCCAAACTAGGTATATTTATTTGTATTAATTCCATTAGTTGGTTGTAAATTCAAGCACGATTTTAATGACCTTTCTTTTATTTTCACTTTAAAACTCTACTCAAACCTTTTAATTATTCAATTGTTTATGTGATATAGTATCTGAATTTAGTGTTATTTCTTGACGCAAGCTTCCCTTGTGGAGAGATATCATGTCTTATTTGATAATAAATAAATAAATAAATTTTCATTATTATCCAAATAAAAGTTAAAATTTTTCTTTTTGCGCAATGAATTATCAAATTATTGAATCTCTTATTCCCAAGATTAATTGACGTTTAATTCTCTCCACCAAAAACTACTGAATAAACCATTGGAATATTTTACATGTAGACAGCTGAATATATAGATTAACATATAAGCTATTCAAAGACTAAAATTAGGCAAATAAAAAACTATCTTGCATATTTTGGAGTTAAAAAGATAATAATTATTGTATAGTGAGATTGAATGACCCAGCTTCGCCCGGCTTCTCCGGAAGGAATGTTTGCCAGACAAATATTGCTTTAGCAAATATCATTTTTTCATGATTATTATCACCTATATCAAAGAATGCAAATATCTAGGTGAAGAAAGAGAAAAAACTCTTAAAAACACCTTCTGGAGATTTAGCAACCCACTGAAGACGCTGAGAACTATTTCAGAAAAGAAAAATATAGCAATAGAACTCTATAATTTCTACAGATCAACTGTAAATATATTCATACGCAAAAGAGGTAGGTAGGAAAGTTTTAGAACAGATGTGTAAATAAATACCTTTTCAAACAAAGGCTCACGGGAACATGGGGAAAGGGAGGAAAAATTACTGTTTTATTTTGTTGTTGTATGGCGAATCCATACAGGGCAATGGGCCCTAATAAAAGCCTTTTTCGTAAATTAAATTTTATTGCCATCTATCGTTAAAATTTTACACAAATACATTTACTGGCAATGCGTTTCTTTTAAATATCATCAAATATTATCTCTGTTGAAAAAAAAAAGGAAAGAGAAGGCCGGGAAATGGCTTTTAAAAGAAAGAAAGTTTAATTAGTTATGCTCAAATTTTACATAAACTTAAAGCAGCTTGCTTTACATACTCCGCTAACACAATGGCAGCAATTATCATATATATATATATATATATATATATATATATATAGCGGTCAATTGGTCAAAAAAAAAAAGAAGAGTAGAATGTTGAAATTGATTATTCCAACACCCTCCCTCAATTTCTACATTCCCAACTCACGAATACATCTCTCATGAGAGACCTTTGTCAGACTCTTGGTGAAGATATCCGCTACATTCTCCTGGGTTGGTGTATGGACGACCTCGACAAGACCTTCATTATAAATATTTCTGATGTAATGCCATTTGATGTCAATGTGCTTCGTTCGCGCATGGTACACAGGATTCCTTGTCAATTGCCGAGCTCCCTGATTGTCTGTCCTCAAAACTGTAGGTCCTTCCAATATTTCACCAAATCCCAATTCATCTAAAAGCATCCTTATGTGAACAGCCTCCTTACCAGCTTCACAAAGTGCGATGTACTCCGATTCAGTGCTTGAAAGGGAAACAGTCTGTTGTTTTTTGGATTCCCACGCTATTGGACCGCCCGCCAAGTAAAACACAAATCCTGAATGAGACTTTCTGTCCATGAGGTTTCCGCCCCAATCCGCGTCTACATAACCATAAAGTTCCTTCATCGATTTTTTGAAAGTAATCTTTAGGCCCGATGTTTTTCTCAAGTAGCGGAGAACACGCTTTGCAATATTCCAATGTTGTCTTCTAGGATCGTTGCTAAATTGCCCTAAAGTACTGATCGTATAGGCAATATCAGGCCTTGTTGAGACAGATAGGTAGATAAGTGATCCTATCAAAGATTGATACTCCACCTTATCTACTGGCTCATTCTCACCATCTATAGGTGATATTTTTGTCACTTTGTAATTAGGGTCCATGGGCGTAGAGATCGGTTTTGATTCTTTCATCTCATATTTCTCTAGAAGTTCTTCAATGTATCTTTCCTGATCGAGAGATATAGATCCATCCACTCCTCTCTGTACCCGTATCCCAAGACAATAATTCAATGCTCCAAGATCATTTATCTCAAACAAATTCTTCATACTTTCTTTGAAGCAAATCAGCGTGTTCTCTTCTTCTGCAGCAATAATCATATCATCAACATATATTGCAACCAGAAGAACTCCTTCTTCTCTTTTAATGTAGACACAGTTATCAGTTTTCATCTGTTCTAGGCCCATTTCTTTTAATACTGAATCGAGCTTTGCATGCCAAGTCATTCCAGCCTGTTTCAGACCATATATAGCCTTCTTTAGTTTACATACCCTTCTTGGATATTTCTTTGACTCGAAATTTTCTGGTTGTGTCATGTAAATTTCTTCTTTGACATCACCATTCAAGAAGGCAGACTGAACATCCATTTGATGGACTAGTAAATCATATTCAACGGCCAAGGCTAAAACTGTTCTGATCGTACTGTTGCGTACAACTGGTGCAAAGGTTTCCTCATAACCAATACCGTATTTTTGGGAATAACCTTTTGCTACAAGTCGAGCCTTATACCGTTCAATAGAGCCGTCGGCTCTAAATTTCTTTCGGAAGACCCATTTATTTCCTATTATATTTTTGTTTTTAGGAGGATCGACAAGTTCCCAAGTTCCATTCTTCAAAAGGGAACTGTACTCTTCCTTCATTGCCCCTGTCCATAGATGCGAATCTTCACTAGACAAGGCTTGATCTAAATCCTTTGGATCTGGCAAACTGGTGTTCTGTCTAAAATCCTTAGACAAATTAGCTTCAACGTATTCCTTTCGTGGTCTTCCCGGTTTTCCAGTACGTAAAATTCTTGGTCTTCCTCTTCCTCTCTGCGAGATGACTTCCATTGTTTCTGATGGTTCGCTTAAAAACTCCGAATCAGTTCCGGGCAAAGTTTTTTCATCATCCTGAAGACTTTCCTCCTCCAATAATACATCTTCCTTTTTCTGTGGTATAGCTTCAATTTGCACCACGTCATTCCTTGAGGTAGAGTTTTCAGATTCGAGGAAACGTACATCTCGACTTTTTATCATCATGCCTGTCCCAGGCTTCCATAATCTGTACGCCTTTGATTCGGGAGAATAGCCAACCAGTCGGTATTCTTCACTACGAGAAGCGAATTTTCCTCTTCTCGGACGGTTGTCAACAGCGAAACATTTACATCCGATCATTCTTAAATGAGAAACGGTTGGTTTTCTTCCTGTAAATATTTCATGCGGAGTTCAACTTTCATTTGTTCGTGGGCATCTGTTTCTAATGTATGTAGATGTATGCACAAGTTCAGCCCAAAGTGGATCTGGGAGGTTCGCTTGAATTATGAAACATCTAGTCATTTCTACCAGAGTTCTGTTCGCTCTTTCAGCAACTCCATTTTGTTGCGGAGAATATTCAACTGAGAGCTGATGTCTAAATCCTTCCTCCAATAAATATTCTTTGAAATCTGTACTCAAATACTCTGCTGCATTGTCACTTCTGATTGCTTTAATTTTCTTGCCAGTTTGTTTCTCAGCAAATATTTTAAAGACTTTAAATCCATTGAAAATTTCACTTTTTCGTTTCATAACAAAAGTGAATATCATTCGTGAGAAATCGTCAATAAAAGTTGCGAAGTACAATGCACCGCCATATGACTTTGTTCTCATCGGTCCACATATGTCAGAATGAATAAGTTGCAGTGGCTCTGTTGACTTTGTCAGAGAGACTTCTGGGAATGGCAATCGAGTCTGTTTACCCCTAATACAAGTTTCACAACTTGTTATACTTTTAAATTCACCCTTGGGCAATCCATTGACTAAATTTTCTCTCTGCAATTTCTTAAGGTCATCAAAATTAAGATGACCAAACCTACTATGCCAAATTTCACTGCTATTTCTGTCTATACACATTCTGGTAAATTGTGTTTTTGCATATTTAGTTTGACGCAATATGTAAAGTCCGTTTCTTTTGTAAACTTCTATGCAAATTTTCCTCAATGGATTCACATTTCCGCTTTTCCTCTCATAAATTTTACAAAGAATGATTTTTCTGCCCAGGTGCCGACTGAAAACAAAATTCCCTTCAGTCCTGGGACAAACAACACATTTTCTAATTTTAATAAAAATGGTTCACCATGTTCGAAAACTTCCAATTCTACCGTTCCTGTACCTAAAGCTTCTATGCTTTGGTCGTTCGCTAATTTAACGGCTATTGGCTCTGTTTCTCTTAAATTTGAAAATGCTTTTCTTAAGCAGCACATGTGTGCAGTTGCGCCGCTATCCAGGCACCACTCGTCAACATCAAGAATATTTTCATCTCTAATTCCCAGAGAAGCAGCCATTCGAGTATTGTTCCTTTTAGAGTTCCTTTTTGACCAGCAGTCAGCCGCTTTGTGGCCTTTCTTGCCAGAGTAATAGCAGTTAAATTTGAAATCCTTCCGATTTGATGGTTTAGTGGAATTAGTAGTTTTTCTTTCTGGATTTTCAAAAAAGGCATTCTGTTCTCCAGACGAAGTTCCCTCCATTTCACGTTGTATTTGATCTTCTTTTATAATCTTCACCTTTAAAGTTTCAAGTTTTGGGAGCTCATCTCTGGTTTCTATTGCAGTTCTGAATCCTTCGTACGATTCTGGAAGACTACACAACAAGAGTATAACTAAAAAGTCTTCGGGTACTTGAGCCCCAATTTCACCTAGATTGTCTACCAATGAAGTAAATTTACTCAGGTAATCTTTCAAATCATAATTAGGCCTCATTTTCATCTGTATTAGCCTTTTGGCCAGGGAAACTCTCGTCGCAGGTCCTTTTGGTCGATAAACTTCTTCTATCTTTTTCCAGGCCTCCTCGGCAGTCTTGCAGTTCTTAACATGAACTAGTTCTGATGGATTCAAGCTCAATACAATTGTAGCGAGAGCCATCTGATCCTTATTTTGCCAATTAGTAAACTCTTGGTTACCGGGTTCAGGTTTAATATTAGCTTCATTAACATAATTCCACAGATCACAGTGAATAAGAATCATTTGCATTTGAAGCCTCCATGTCTCAAAGTTTTGCTTATTCAACTTCTCAATTTGATATAGACTGGACATTCTTGATTCTTAATTTTCTTAGACAATCAGTTCTGGGCCCATAACCTGTTTAAAAAAAAAGGAAGGAGAAGGCCGGGAAATGGCTTTTAAAAGAAAGAAAGTTTAATTAGTTATGCTCAAATTTTACATAAACTTAAAGCAGCTTGCTTTACATACTCCGCTAACACAATGGCAGCAATTATCATATACAGGGTGATCCAAAAGTCCCGCACAACTTTAAAAATTAATAACTCCGCGAATATTTGCGTTAGAGCAATGCGGTAAACACCATTGTGTTCAGGATGCAATGGGATTTTTTATGGCAAATAATGAAAAATTCGAAATTGATTTTAGTTACAATTTTATTCACCAGATGACGCTCTACCAGATTCAGATATTGAGCGGCCAAATTGTTTGATAAATTGAAAAATATAATTGAACGACACGTATTTTTCCTTTTTGAATACCAGGAAAGAACCCTAATAATATCAAATAACAAATTAATAAAACACCACTTCGCCAAAAGTATGAAGAATTGGTTAACGATTTTCAAATACAATCAGAGATATGTAAAATAGGCAAATGCAAATTAAAACATGTAGCAAAAATATTTATATTTTATATGGGGTTTTGTGAAATAGATTGAATGTTTGAAAAATACTGCTGATATCAATACACGAATTTTTGATATGTTAATATAGTACCAAAAATTATGATGGCACTACTAATAGGATTTCTTGCTATAAGAAATGTATAGTTTCTTGACTAATTGGAGACCCTTGACTATTTAACTGGATATTTGTCATGATCCAACAAATAAAATATAGAGGGGAGTGACAAAATATATTTGTCGTACTTTATTCCAAATATCCTATGGGCTTGTCAAATGTTATCATTGTTTATTATACTGTACACAATTTTAAAAAATGTTTCCCCTCAAATAAAAATAATTTTTAAATCGACCTTTTGCGTTGAAAAACGTGGTAGTAAAATCATTTTGTATTATTTTTTTTTCACAAAATTTCTAAAGTTATTGGTATACAGAAAATATTCCTTATGCTATTTCTTCTAATGAGCGAAAAGCGAAAACTAAAAATAAGGGGAAAAATATGTGAGCAAATGACAAAAAAAATTACTGTTCACAAATAAAAAAAGATAGTCAAGATGTGAGGACAGCATTTATTATCCCCATATCCCAACACAAAGAGCTGCAAAATATTGGTAGATAATATAATACATGGCGGCTTATATAACACATGAGGTAACTGCCTTCTCTCTTGTATTAGGTCACAATCCTTGCTCAATGTGGCACCCTTCATTCTCAATCACCGCCTGCAGACGATAAATGACAGAATGGACAGCATTAAATAACATATCTGTTGAAATTGATAAAACGTGCCATCTGATAGAAGCCTTCAACATGGCCAATGTGGTAGGCCAGCATCGATAAACACACGATTTAATGTACCCCCATAAACAAAAATCGCAAGGCGTCAAGTCTGGTGATCTTGGAGGCCACTGGTATATAAAGTGGCGACTTATCACACGATTTTCACAGAACGTATCCTTCAGCAATTGTTTGGCACCTCGGGAGATATGAGGAGGTCCTCCATCTTTCATGAATGTTATTTCGCTTAGTGCTTTTGCCCTGCAATATGGGAATAACCTTTTCTCTCAAAAGTTGGACATAACGTTCATCAGTTACAAAAACGGTTTTAAAAGTTCTTCCTTTGATTTTTCAAAGAAAAGTGGCCCAATAATAAAAGAAGTGAACCCACACAAAACTGTAACTCTAGGCTGGTAAAGTGGCATTTCTGTAAAAATCCTAGGGTTGTCTGTTGCCCAAATGCGGCTGTTTTGAATGTTAAATTCTCCGTTTAGAGAAAAGTGAGCATCATCTGTTCACAGTACATTCGACAGCCAGTTTTCATCAATATCAATTCGCCGGAAAACCCATGCAGCGAATTCTTGACGCATCTCAAAATCGCCAACTTTCAGCTCGTGAAATCTTTGAATTTTGTATGGGTACACACAATAGAGACATTAAGTGAAGCGTCTTCGGATATCACAATCATACTCGGCGAATTTAACGCCAAAAGTTCAATTTGGGGATCACCTGTCCTGGATAACAAAAGTCAGCAGGTTGAGGACATGCTAACAGACCTCGACCTTACACCGTTAAATAACGGAGAGAACACCTATCTAAGTCCCCAGGCACAGAATCCGCAATAGACATCACAGCGATAAATTACAACATCGCACCCACAACACAATAGAAAATCATGAGAGGTGCAATCAGTGACCACAGACCAGTTTTAACAACCCTAAACTTCAAAATTGAGAACGTCCATTAGAATAAAAGAACATGGAACTTTAGGAAAGCCGACTTGAAAAAAAATCACAGAAAAGCTTGAAGAACTGTGCAACGAAAAATTGAATTACAGAACGCTTGACAAAAACTTGGAAAAATTCTCTTCGAACATTTCAAAATCTGCAAAAGCATCGATATCTAGAGGTAGACGTAAAGACCTGTGGATACCTTACTGGAAGGACCACAACATCGAGGCAGTGATTTCAGAGAGAGAGACAATATTAATGAACTTCTTAAAAAAATAAAACAGAAGAAAACAGAAAGAATTCATTGAAATTAGTCACAAAATAGAACAAGAAATTTGGATATGCAAACAAGAAAAATGGCAGAATTCTGCGAAAAATGGATCCAAGAAAGGACAGCCAACACTGGTATATGATTAGAGTGTTAGAGAACAATCAACACCAACACCAATCCTCCAATACTCTAACCGATATGAATAGAACAGCGCGAACGAGAACAAACAGATGGCTGACATAATTGCTGAATATCTTTCAAGCACTTCCATACTCAACTATACGAATGAAGACAGGACTCTAAAAATAATATAAACCAGTTAGGTAAACAAGCAAGAAACTTCCATCAACAAGATATTTTCTCGAGAGACTTCACACTGAATGAGCTAAACTTATCAATAAAAAAATCCAAGAGGTCACCAAGAGATAAATGATCAAACACTTTGAAGACAAAGCTAATAATCAACTCCTACGAATACTGAACATTTCATGGCAAACTGGTAAACTACCAAAGAATTGGAAGATATCAATTATAGTGCCAATACTGAAGCCAAACAAAGATGCCAAGGAATACAAGAACTATCGGCCAATTGCTCTCACCAGCAAACTTTGTAAAATACCAGAACGAATTATCCACTCTAGGCTCATAGTCTGGCTCACTAACAATAATAAATTAAACCTCTACCAAACTGCCTATAGATCCCAGCACTGTACGACTGATCAACTGTTTTACTTCTGTCAATCAATAATAGATTCTTTCCAGGAAAAACCGCCAAAGAAGACCACGGCTATATTCCTTGATATGACCTCAGCTTTTGATCGAGTGTGGAGGGAGAAATTACGTGAAAAGCTGCACAACATCGGAGTAAGAGAAAAACCTTAATCTTGATTGCAGACTTCTTAAGGGGAAGAAGGTTAAAGGTTCGGGTCAATGGAGAATTTTCCAAGGAAGGAAGAACATGGGCTGGTGTACCTCAGGGATCTGTGCTCAGTCCTCTACTCTATCTGCTATATATTAACGACATCTATCCTTACCTCACTGAAGACACAAAGGTTGTCTGTTATGCAGATGATATAGCCATTTGGCACACAAGTAGCAGCATAGAAAAATCGTAAAAAATACTGAACACATCAATGAGAGGACTGGAGAAGTGGGCAATGGAACTCCAAATGACCATAAACCCAATAAAACCAAACCTATGCGTCTTCTCCACTCACAGGGAAAAAGGCATAAATATAACAAAAAAATAAGCATAAACAAACAAATGATTGATAAAATTAGAAATCCATAATACTTAGGTGTGATACTGCAGTCCTGTATCTTTCAAGTTGGTCTCGAGGACCACGCCATCACCATCTCCTAAGCGGCAAAGTACGCGATCTACGTATTCATCGTAGATCGCAAAATGCGTGGTGTCGCTGGAGACCCACTGGCGATTCTCCACAAACTCTGCAGCGCTGGCAGAGGCGCCATATTCATTGTACATAGTGTATATAATGCATATTATCTTTTTTTAATAGTGCAGACTGTGCATGTATTGACAAGATGTCAACAAAATTATTTTAATTATTATTGATGAGGAATTGGAATTTTTAGAACACATAATTAGCGCCTCAAATAGAACTATCAGAAAACTAAACATTCTGAGAAGGCTATGTGGAACAAATTGGGGAGCAAAACCCAGAATTCTCAGAACAACATATACCACCTTAATAAGGCCGATAATGGAATATGCAACACCGGTCTGGGCTCCCTCAAGCTCATCACTAAAAGTAAGACTAGACAGTGTTCAAGCAAAAGCGGCCAAAATAATCACTGGTGCTGTTTCATCCGCCAACAATGAGAAAATTCAGAGAGAATGTGTTCTAGACCTACTCGCTCGAAAGCAGAAGACAAAATAAAAACAACTTGGATCGGCACTTCGGAAACGAGGAACCAAAGGACGAGATCTCTCTGGCCACTTGTGGTTTGGTAGATCCGCCCTTTTCTGAGAATGAGGTGAAACTGACGGCTTTCAAGTTCGGGAAAAGGAAATCTCCTGGTCCCGAAGGGATCGATAACACGGCCGTGAAAGCCCTGGTAAGGATGCACCCATCGCTTCTTTCCAGGTTATTAAATAGGTGCCTGGATACTGGTACTTTTCCTGAGGCATGGAAGGTTGCCCGAGTAGTGCTTCTCGAAAAGTCTGGTAGAAAGGGTAATTCTCCTAATGATTATCGTATGCTTTCTTTACTAGCGTGCCTAGGTAAAGTCCTGGATAGCCTACTAGCTCAGCGACTGAAGCACTGGCTAGAAAGTAATGAGCTCCTTTCCTCTTTCCAACATGGTTTTAGGGAAGGGAAGTCCACAACCACAGCTCTGAACGAGGTGTTAGAGGGGGTTGAGATGGGCTTAAATAAGGGTGCTTGGGTTCTTTTCGTGGCCCTGGACATTGATGGCGCGTTCAACTCCATGAACTGGAACAAGCTGATGAGAAATTTGATGGACATGGGTTGTCCTGATAATTTGTGCAGCTTGGTTCGTGACTTCCTGAGGGATAGACGGATTAACCTCAGTTTTGGTGGGCGGAAGTTGGAAAGAAACTGTGCTAGGGGTTGCCCCCAGGGCTCTTGCTGCGGACCTATTCTGTGGAATATCCTGGTAAACACCGTTTTCCAGGAGGAGCTCCCTGAGGGAGCCAGGCTGGTTCTCTATGCTGACGACCAGTTCCTCATCATTGAGACTGCTTCGAGAGCGAAGGCTGATAAGTGTGTTGAAACTTCTCTCCAAATTCTCTCGAACTGGGCCCATAACTCTGGCCTTAAGTTCAATGTCTCCAAAACTAAAGCCCTCAGCTTTAAGCCTAGGGACATAAGAACTAAAAGGAAAGGGATCAAATGGGAACACAAGCCGGCTATCGGGATCGAAGGACGGAGGGTAGCGTTGGTCAATAGGATGACCATCCTGGGGGTGTTCATTGATGACAAGATGGGTTGGCAATACCAGGCGGAGGAGATGGTGGCGAGAGGCAGGGAGGCGTTGTGCAGGCCTGTCCTGGTTGGCTCTCAACAGGGGGGGGGGGGAGAAGGAGGGTACTATTTTTAGGAACCTCTGCCTCTCCTGTGTCGAGCCAATCCTGCTATATGCTTCCAGGGCTTGGTGACGCCGAAACAGGGATCAGAAGTTGGCGACAACTCTAGAGAGAGTGCAGAGGACAGCGGCCCTCAGAATCACAGAGGGATATCGCACTACCAGCAGTGAGGCCTTATTGGTCCTCGCTGTTCTTATTCCCCTGGGGTTGAAACTAGAGGAGGAGACCATCAGACAGAAGATCTAAGAGAACAGGGAAGATGCCCTGGGACTTGAAGCGGGTGCCCTGGAATGGAAGAGGGACCCAAGAAAGCCTCCGCAGTGGTTGCCAAAGTGGAATTGGAGTCCTGGAGAGCCGACAGGGAATGGCACGGAGGTTTTCACTGATGGGAGTAGGTCTGGAACCAATACTGGAACTGGGGTAGTGATTTTCACTAATGGAGAGCTGATCTTCCAAGAAAGCTTAACACTCAGAGTGGACGAATTGGTCTTTTCAGCCGAGCTGGTTGCGATCAGGGTAGCCCGCAGAGTGTGTGCCGAGAAGAACTTCAGCCCGGACCGCCTCTATTCAGATTGTATGTCGGCCCTCGTCGCCATCAATCTGGAGAAAGGGCAACTCGCGCATCAAATAATCAAGGAGCTGGAGATGATGACGCGGGCTCCGGAGCTCCCTTGGTTTAGGAGACACAGCCTCATCGAAGGTAATGAGTTCGCAGACAGGATCTATAAGGCAGGATGCTTAAAAGGTAGATCACTGAGGACCACAGTGACCAAGAAAGAAGTTTATAGGAAGATCAGGGGGCACGTCCAGGACTTATGTTTGGACAGATGGAGGAACATTGTGAAGGGGAGAGAGTTATTCAATGGGGTAACAACACCCAAGTACCTCTGTAAGGTAATGTCCCACAAACTCATTAGGGTAGTTCGGGACATGGACTCTTCCCCAAGTCTCCACAGATTTGAAATTAAGAGCAATCCTGATTGCTTCTGTGGAGAAAGGGATGTGAATGCACGCCACTACGTCTTGGATTGTCCAAGGGTAGTGGGTGTGCAGGAAGAGAGAAAGAGGGCGAGGGGCGCGATCGAGAGTGAGCTGCTTAGAAATCACAGCAAGTTTCTTGAGAAAGCCCACGACGTGGCAGCTGAGCTTTTCCTCAGCTGTGAGTGAACAGAGTCGACCGGGGTCTGCCTCCCCGCGGTCCCTGCTGGACACAGTAGATAGTTTCCTATTTTGCTGTGATTAAAGGCCACCGGTATAGAAATCCTTCCAGACACGTTGTCTGGGAGGTGGTGTTTCCAGGTACAATGTCCAAGCTCTAGCTTGGATACCGTTACTTGGCTTATGAGTTGAACAGAATAGCAGCGAAGGCATGCTTCGCATGCCGGCTTGTGGACCGAAAGGTCTGGGTGGCCATCTGCTCCTAGGGTATACCAACTGTGCTTAGGTGGGATCCTCCAGTTCTTGTTTATTTTTGCTACTGTTTCTATTTCTTTAAAAGTAAGTTTATTTTTCTGTAGCAAGGGTTCTTTTGTGCCTTTTTTCGCTAGCGCATCAGCAGCTTCATTGAGAGTTTTTGGAGATAACCAATTATGTTCCTGCTTACTTTGTCTCTAAGTTCCCCTGTGTGACTCAAGTGTTGTATGGCACTTCTACTATCAGTAAGAATCCATATATCGTGATGTTTAATGTTCCTGATGGATTTTAAGACTTCATAGATGGCTATAAGTTCTGATCTGAAGACTGAGCAAAATTCTGGGTTTCTTCTGTTTATTTTCTCAATGCCATTTGTGGTTTTAATGAGAGAGCCACTGCCAGTGTGTCCCAACTCATCTCTGCTACCATCGGTATAGATAGTTATTGCATTTTTAGGAATTTTATTAATTATTTCTAATGATAATTGTTTCAAGTATTCTGGATTTTGGTATTGACTGTTGGTGGTTTCATTTAAAGTGGCATTAAAAATAAGATTTTGTTAGTGGTTCGCATGGAGATATTTTTTTCAGCTAAATAATATTTTTCCACTTTATATTTTTAAAATCCATTTCTTTTGGCCAGGTGGAGAGGGCCTTCTTTTTTGAGTCTTAGATTGGATTCTCAATTAAGTATGTAATTGAAAGTTCTGTGTTTGTTCTCATAACTCTTGATTTTGTTTATATATTTTGGCAGATTGTAGCTTATTCTATTCTTTAAGGGCATAATGTCTGCCTCGTAAAGTACAATATCATTAGGGCAGAGTTTTCGAAGACCTGTAATAATTCTAACTGCACTTAGTTGTATCCTTTCCAGTGATTTTAGATTTGTTTCAGATGCTGTACCATAGATTTGATATCCATATTCCAGGATAGGTCTCATTAGAGATGTGTAAGTTAATTTTATTGTTGTTGCTTCAGCTCCCCACTCTTCCTGAAATATATTTCAAGATTTTTAGTCGGTCTCTTCCTTTTCTAACAACTCCTTCAATATGCTTACTGGAGTTGATTTCTGGATCCAGGGTGTAGCCGAGATATTTAGGATGTTTATTATATTGCAATTGTTGTTCTTTCAGAATAATATTTGGTCTTATTTTGTATAGTTTCTTATCGGTAGTAAAAAGACAGGTTTCAGATTTTTGGGGGTTAAATTCTAATTTATGTTTATTAGCAAATTTTTCTAGTTGGAGAAGAGTCTTGTTAAATCTCTTTCAGCTTTTTTCCAGTTAGTGCTGCTGCTCCATAGAATAATGTCATCAGCGAAAAGTCCAATATTGGTTTTATGTGAAATTTATTTTTCTATTCCTGCAATAAATAGGGTGAAGAGAGTTGGGCTAAGGACTGATCCTTGTGGTAATCCTTGGTACAATTTGAAGGTTTTAGATAGATTGCCATTATATTTGATCCTGATTTATATATTTTTAAGAGAATCGTTTATCCAAGTGATAGCTTTTCCATCAATTTTGAAATGTTTGTATAATTTTGTAATTAACTTGTTTTTCCATACCCCCCTTATCAAAAGCTTGTGTAAGGTCTTAAAAGCAGCTATGGTGTGGTTAGTTGGTTTTCGTTTTGTGCATCTTTTACCTTTTGTGTGAAAAATAAGAGTTGGTCTATTGTCCCATGTCCTTTGCTAAATCCATATTGTTCTTCTGGTAAGAGATTTCTTGTGTCGGGGTGGTAGGTGAGTCGTCTGAGTATAATTTTTTCCATTAATTTGCAGCAAATATTTGTTAGGGAGATAGGTCGGTAGTTTTTTGGGTCATCAGCAGATTTGTCAAGTTTTTTAATGGGAATTATTTCTGCATTTTTAGTCTTGAGGCAATTTTCCAGTTTTCCAGGAGTTATTGAAAATATTAAGAAGTCTTTCTTTGCCAATTTTGCCCAAGTTTGATATCATTCGGCCATGGATTCCATCTGGCCCAGGAGTCTTGTTTAGGTCAGTGTTTTCTAATGCATAAGCTAGCTCTTTCATATTGATTTTTTTTCATGGAAAATATTATGAGTGCTGGTGATATTTTTTACAATCATGAATAATCTTTCGGGCCTTTTTTCAACCTTGATTTTACTACTTATTTGATATGAATTACCTAAAAGATTGGCAGCAATTTTGTCATTAGTTGCTGGTGTACCATCTGTATTCTTAATCATATTCGTGTTTTCAGTTTGTGGCTGGACTCTGTCAATTTGTTTTGCCCAATTCCAAAGTTTTGTATTTGGGTTTCTTGGGTTCAGGTTTTCACAAGTTTGTTTTCATTTTTCCCTTTTCACATTTACGCATAATCTTTTTTTATTTTTGCATTCACAATGTTCAGTTCGGTTCTACAATTTGTTTGGTTTTGGGTGCTCTTTTTTGTAGTTCATTTCTTTTAGTTATAAGTGTTTGAATATTTTTTGCCTGGTGTGTATAATTTGGAATCCATTTCTTAATATTACCTCTTGGTATTGAAACTGTGGCTGCTTTAATAATGGTGTTTTCGAAAGATATCCAATTAGCCTTTTTGAAGTTCCAGAATTTTTCTTAATTGAGCTGGTTTTGGTCTTGGTGCTAATTTCTATCAAATTAGGCAAATGATCACTTGCAATACTTTTTAATATTTGCTATTTGCATTTGTGGAAAATGTCAGGATAGTAAAAACTTATATCAAGGGCTTGTGCAGTATTATAGCTGTATGAATGATGGGTAGGATTCCCATCATTTAAGCACATGATGGCATTGTCGTCAAATATGTTTGAAGTATTTTGCCTCTTGGGTTTGGCGTGGAACATCCCCATAGTTGATGTTTGGCATTAAGGTCACCTACAAAAAGAGTTGTCTGTAAGAAATTGAGCTATTGTTCCATTTTCAATAAGTTTATTGTTTGGAGGGTGATACATATTGTATATGTTGATGGCTTTGTTTTGATTGAGGTAGACTTTGATACCTTGGGCTTCGAGGTCTAATGTGTTTGAAATATTAACGGCTATGTCCTCATAGTACAAATTCTTGATTAAAAATGCTAGGCCACCCCCTTTAACAGCATATACAGATGGATCTTCAGACCTTACCCTGAGTTATGGAGGGGCCGGAATTAACATAATACTGCAAGATGGAACGCACATCAAAATCAAAGAAGGAACAGGACAGATTTCGTCAAACTTCACTAGTGAACTGACGGCTATCTGTAAAGCCCTTGATGTATGCCATAACCAACCATCCCTGCATCAAGCAGAAGGAAATTTAATATACAGCGACTCCATATCCGCTCTAGAAGCAATTCAGAAGGGCAATACTAAAATCACACGGAAAATACACTCGTTACTTACCCAACTGGAACTATTGGAGAATAACTGCATTCTACAATGGATCCCTGCCCATGCTGGGATCGGGGGTAATGAAATGGCATCTGAATTGGCAAAGGAAGCCAGAAAGTTGAGCCAAAGGAAATAACAAATGTCATTATTTGACGCCGATTCTTTGTCAAAATACAAGATAATTAAACGAAAAAATAAGAAAAGATCAAAATGCGAAATAAACTCTGAGAGAAAAATGACAAAAACTATAACAAGACTTAGAACAAAACACTATAAAGGAATGACAATACATCCAGATGGCACAAGAACCTATAGGGCATGCAACAATTGTCCTGGTGTGGAACTTACACCTACCCACATATTCTTATAGCCAGCAATGGCCGCAGCCTTGCAAAAATTAGACATAGACCCTGAGCAGCAGCTTTACACACCTAAGATAGTGGACATTGCTGCTGCTGTGATGGAGATACATGGATACATCTGAGGCTCTTTATTGGACACGACAACAACAACGGCATTCCAGAGTAAAATAAATTATCAGAGATAGATACATATTTTTCAAATGAATTAAAATAAATATAATCGATACTGAGTGAGAGTTGAATTAAAAATTTTAGAAATTTATTATCTTCGGAAACAAACCGTATATAAAATATCAATTTTCTTTTTGCTACATGTTTTAATTTGCATTTACCCATTTTACATATCTCTGATTGTATTTAAAATCGTTAACCAATTCTTCATATTTTTGGCGAAGTGGTGTTTTATTAATTTGTTATTTGATATTATTAGGGTTCTTTCCTGGTATTCAAAAAGGAAAAATACATGCCGATCAGTTATATTTTTCAATTTATCAAACAATTTGGCCGCTGAATCTCTGATTCTGGTAGAGCGCCATCTGGCGAATAAAATTGTAACTAAAATCAATTTCGAATTTTTCATTATTTGCCATAAAAAATCCCATTGCATCCTGAACACAATGGTGTTTACCGCATTGCTCTAGCGCAAATATTCGCGGAGTTATTAATTTTTAAAATAGTGCGGGACTTTTGGATCACCCTGTATATATAGCGGTCAATTGGTCAAAAAAAAAAAGAAGAGTAGAATGTTGAAATTGATTATTCCAACAATCTCTACAGACCTTACTGCAATGGTATGGGTTATTGAATGAGAGGGCTTGGCTCATCAGTAGTGAACCCTCTCAGCGGTTTCGCCAAATTAATCTCTAGACCGCTCTACTATTGTATTGGACTGGTTTTGTTATATACCCTGCATTTTCTATGGAAGGCAGCTTAGGGGTGTTTAGTGAACTATGGACATAAGCTTATAGGTCTGTAGAGGTACATATATATAATTTCAAGGTATTGCATCGAGCAAAGCTCTTCCGCAAAATATGTTTTCATAACCAATATATATTAGTAAATTAAATTTTATTGCCATTGATTATTATCACTCATTATCACTATAATTAGAATTAATGATAATTCAAATTAATGTACCATTACTATCATCATTTGGTGTGTTTCGTTTTCAATTTTATTAACAAAATTATATTCACCCTAGAGTGGTAATAAGATCTCAATAAATAATATTTGTTATAGCATTGTCCTGAAGATAGAGGCTGCCTGGCCGCCATTCATATTTCTGTGAAAAATTCGGCCAGTTAGAGTTTTTTGTTTATTTTCTCTTTAAAAAAACGTTTCGACAAAA
>CP092866.1:62023125-62090078 GCA_030710605.1 Cordylochernes scorpioides
AGACAGATACAGAGTGTTTGAATAAATAGTCTTGAACAATAATGGCTCTATGAGCAGGGGCATTATCATGTAGCAATTTCCACTGATTTGATTTAAAGAGTTGATTTCTTTTTCTTCTTATCGCATCACGAAGGTGCACACGTATGCCTATTTATTAATAGTAACCACTCTTTAAGTCCTTGATAATCTAAAAACACTACAAGCATTACTTTTTCTTTGGACTTGTCAAGACGAACTTTCTTCTTCCTAGGAGAACTTGGTGTGTGCCATTCGAATAATTGTTTTTTGGTTTGTGGCTCAAAAAGAAAGCACCATGTTTCATCACCAGTTATTATTGTTTTTTAAAAATCAGAATCATTATTTGCAGTTTGAATTAAATCTTTGCAAATTGATAATCTGGTTTCTCTTTGTTGATCTGCTAAATTATTCATGTTTAAATGTTCACCAATAATTTTTTGGCAACTACCATACGAAATTCCAAGTATTTCTGATATATTATAAATAGTAATTTTTCTATCAGCAACAATTAAATCACGTACCTGTCCAATATTGCGATCCGTTGTTGACGTCAATGGCCGACCTGACCTTGAATCATTTGCGATGTTCTTACGGCCATCTTTAAAACGTTTATACCAGAAATAAACTTGCGTTCGTGACAATTTTTCGTCTTCATAAGCTTCATTCATTAATGCTAATGTCTCTGTGAAAGACTTTTAATTTTACACGAAATTTAATATTTGCCCTTTGCTCAAATGATGACATTTCAGAAACCGACGCGAGCTAAATACTTGCAACAAAAAAATGTCTAAAATGAAATCTACGCATGCGCATTTACTGGCGTTTCTAAATTAAATTATAGTTTAGGCTTTGTTCTTTACAGTAAAATAGATTTTACATTTTTCAAAAGTTGTTTTATATTTTATTTTTTAAAAGTTCGGGAATTTTTTATCCTACTGTGTATTTTTTTTTTTTTTTTTTTTGCGGACTCGTCGATTAAATATTAAAAATATTTTTCTGCAATTTCCAACACGATGGAATAAAATGATACTTGGAAGAAGATAGGGGGTGAACTCGGGAAATGTAAAACAGGTCGTTGACATTGTCCAAGCAACTAATGAAGGATGTAAACATATTAGCTATACTGTTAGATTAACCAGCGACACCAGGACCTTTGTCCCTTCTCACCTTCCCAGGTGCCGGGCTAAACAGAGGTAACAAAACGTGTGGTTTCCTTTTGTTCTCAGGCTTCTACTCTGGCTCCAAGTTGGAAGAAGAGCTAAGCCAATACAGACTTCTCATTACTACTCATTATATTTATATAAAAAATAGACACTTCGGCCAGTTGGAGTTTTTTATTTTCTCAACGTTTCGACAAAAATCTTTTGTCTTCGTCAGGATTGTGTCTCCTGACGAAGACAAAAGATTTTTGTCGAAACGTTGAGAAAATAAAAAACTCCAACTGGCCGAAGTGTCTATTTTTTATATAAATATGAATGCCGGCCAGGCAGCCTCTATCTTTACGATACCCATTATATGTAAAACAAAATAAAAGGCATATCCTGACCGTTCACATGGACATTTTATTTGACAGAGCCCCATCTATTGGGGGAAAACTGTAGTAGAGCTCTAAAACGCAGTTTTATATATTAAACTGGTGAAACCGCTGGTTCACCACTGATGAACTAAACCATCCCAATATTTTATTAGCAGTAAGGACAGTAGAAAGTTGTTTTTTTTTTTTTTACACAATTTTTTAGAACAATTGTGCTTAATAGATTTATTTTACATATTTTTTAAATATGTCAAAAATTAAGACAATTTTTTTTTTAAGTTACGGTGGTTATATTAAAAACAAAAAATAGGCATATCCTAACCGTTCATCTGAATGGTCAGTATAGACCGGGATTTTAATATTAAAACATTTACAAGAAACTAATCCCCGAGTGATTTATAACTGAACTGTGTTACTATTCTAAGAAGCATGTTGATAAACAAGGTGAAACAGTGATAATTTATTTATTTATATTCCCAACTGAACTGTGTTACTATTCTAAGAAGCATGTTGATAAACAAGGTGAAACAGTTAGAATTTATTTATTTATATTCCCAACTGAACTGTGTTACTATTCTAAGAAGCATGTTGATAAACAAGGTGAAACAGTTAAAATTTATTTATTTATATTCCCAACTGAACTGTGTTACTATTCTAAGAAGCATGTTGATAAACAAGGTGAAACAGTTAGAATTTATTTATTTATATTCCCAACTGAACTGTGTTACTATTCTAAGAAGCATGTTGATAAACAAGGTGAAACAGTTAGAATTTATTTATTTATATTCCCAACTGAACTGTGTTACTATTCTAAGAAGCATGTTGATAAACAAGGTGAAACAGTTAAAATTTATTTATTTATATTCCCAACTGAACTGTGTTACTATTCTAAGAAGCATGTTGATAAACAAGGTGAAACAGTTAGAATTTATTTATTTATATTCCCAACTGAACTGTGTTACTATTCTAAGAAGCATGTTGATAAACAAGGTGAAACAGTTAGAATTTATTTATTTATATTCCCAACTGAACTGTGTTACTATTCTAAGAAGCATGTTGATAAACAAGGTGAAACAGTTAAAATTTATTTATTTATATTCCCAACTGAACTGTGTTACTATTCTAAGAAGCATGTTGATAAACAAGGTGAAATAGTTAAAATTTATTTATTTATATTCCAAAACATACACCGAAATCACATAGGTAGCTTATATAGAAGAAGAAATTAACAGTACTGTAAATTAAAGAAGGTTCTCTAAGGAAGTATTAGTAGAAGGGAAGGTTCCAATCTGGACGTTGGGGAGACCTGGAAACCGACGATCGTTTAAACTGGTGAGGAAGATTTGCATAGAGACATGACATTTGCATAGAGACATGACATTTGCATAGAGACATGACATTTGCATAGAGACATGACATTTGCATAGAGACATGACATTTGCATAGAGGAACATCAATAGAATACAAGTTATTTTCATAGAATCAACCCCTATCGCCGTTCATGTATTAAAATGTGTATTCAAAATTGGAAACTATTATAGACGCGTATAATTCCTTTTTAAAATAAACAATTTGTACTGCCTTTACTGCAATTAAAAAAATAATGGGAGGGCCTGGCTCATCAGTGATGAACGCTGGAAGGGTTAACCACTGATGAGCCAGGCCCTCCCATAAATTTTTTCATTGCAGTAAAGGCAGTAGAAATCGTTTATTTTGAAAAAGAATCATACGCGTCTATAATAGTTTCCAAATTTGATAACAGATGGCGCGCTAATTCATCATAATATAAAATGTGTATTGCTGTTTTACAATATCCTTGTATAGAGATAAAACTAACCCAGGTTCCTGGAACCTACAAAAGATGTCGCCAATTACCCGGGATGTCCTTCAGACCAAAGTCTTTTTGTCATACAGTAGAACCTCCATGAGAGGACACTCGTGCTAAAGGATACCTCTCTACAAAGGACAGTTTTGATTTGAAAAATTACCATTTTTACTATCTTGCAACTCTCCGGTAAGAAAACGCCTCTCTATAAAGGACACTTCGGTTCAGCAGTTAGGTGTCCAGAGAGGTAGTTCTACTGTATTTACAATGAAGTCCAGGTTTTTAGGTGGCGTCGATCAGATTTATTTCTTGGAACCAGCGATGACAGGTTGAGAGAATTCCTAGGAGGATGGCTGTCAAATATATTTGGTATTGGAAAAATAGCCGGATATGAAGATGCGATGGTCCACGGATTGATCTTTTCATTATAGCTAAACTAGCCGAATGACCCGGGCAACGCCCGTGTTTTACCCGTTTGAATGTTTTGATTCAAATACTATTTGTTACAATTATAAATTGGCGCCTTAATTAATTGCATATGTTAGTTAATAGCTATAGCCTATGTGCTTTATCTGTCTATGTACTGTTGGCTTCCGTAGGCGTCTCTTACTGGGAAAAAGAAAGAGAGGATTCCATTTGGTTATTATCTAATATATGCATTTATTTAGGGAGCGACCCGCTCCAACACAATAGTTAAATGGCGAGTGGAGGGGGGGGGGGGGGGCATGATGGGGGGGGGGGGGGGCAAAGATGGCGTGACCGTAGCCAACCAATAGGAGGGCGCCATTCCAAAAAAAAAAAGCAAACGGTGACAGAGATGACTGATTAAGAATGACGTTCGTAACTGTATATAGAATATTCCTTATATAGATTGAAAAAATGTATTATGATGCATTAGAGCGCCATCTGTTATGAAAATTCTAAACTAATATAGACGCGTATGATTCTTTCAGAAATTAAACAATTTATATTGCCCTTACTGCAATGGAAAAATTAATGGGAGGGCCTGACTCATCAGTGGTGAACCCTCCCAGCGGTTTCGCCAGTTTAATCTACCGCTAAGAGGGTTCACCACTGATGAGCCAGGCCCTCCCATTAATTTTTCCACTGCAGTAAGGGCAATATGAATTGTTTAATTTTTTAAAAATGTATATTAAATATAAATGTTTTTTTTTAATTTGCGAAGAATTGTTTCACTAATGTTGAACAATTTTTGGGTAAAGTCGATTTACTGGGGTAAGGTGAGCAACCACGGTATATCCAATTCCACGGTAAATCTACAAATCACTGAAAATAAGGCGTGCGATAAACATTACTCCAATATGGTTGTTTCAATACCTCCCAGAGCAAAGATAACACATTAAAGAGAGAGATATACGGTCTTAACAACTATATGATATTATTTATATAAAAGAGCGTAACTAGATCTGTACATAAAAAATATTTTGAGTATTTTTTTTTTCCATTACAGATCCAGGTACGCTCTTTTATATAAAATTATTTGATGGATCATCTTTTGACTCAAACTAGAATATATGTTTTTATTATTATTATTATTTTAAATATAATCAACTTAAGGAGACGCGTTTAAAAATTGTAATTTGAGTACAGTACTGCATTTACTCAAAGTTTAAATTTCACATTGTGTGTGGGTGGTGGATATCTCCAGATCATCATTATCATATACAAGGTGGGATCAATAAATAAGGTGAATTATAATTTATTTTTAAAAATAAGAACGATATTAAAACTTAGGACTTGATTTATTCAGAATAATCACCTTGGCTTTCTATACATCGTCTCCGTCGTTATGGCAACTTGTAAATACCCTCTTTATAGGCACTCTTAGGAAGCGCGTGAAAAAAAATCTTGCACCACTTTCTGGACATCTTCATCCGAGTCAAATCGCTTTCCCTTTAACTCCTTCTTTAGTAGTCCAAAAAGGAAATAGTCAGAGGGGGCTAGGTCTGGACTATATGCAGGATGTTCTAAAACTTCAAAACCTAATTTAATGATTGTAGATACAGTTTTACATGATGTATGCGGACTTGCATTATCATGAAGGAAGAGAACACCTTTACTAAGCTTCCCTACCGGGCTTTAGCTTATTTACAAGAATGTCACAATAAAGGTCGCTGTTCATACGTTGCCTTGAGGATAAAAAATCAAGACAGATTGGTCCATCAACATCCCAAAATATTGTTAACAAAACTTTACCAGCCGAACGTTGATACCTGAGGAACATGTAATTCGTCCATTTTTGAACTCGTTAACCCATTTATAAATGTTTTTTGAGACAAACAAGACTCACCATAGATATTTTCCATTCTTTGGCATATTTGAGATGTTTGAATACCTTCTGCATTCAAGAAATGAATAACTGCACGTTGTTCAAGCGTGGTGAAATCCTTCAAGGAAGCTTCCATTTTAGTTTATTTATAAGTCTCGCGCCGCGCGTGGGAAAAAAGAACAGAACACCTTAAATAGTCTCTCGATGTTATATTTTAATATTCTGTGGTTTAAATTATTTTGCTTTTTTAATTTTGAAGAAATAAGATAATTCACCTTATTTATTGATCCCCCTTTGTATTTAAGAAAAAGGAATATTTTTGGAGAGAGATTTAAAAAAATGCGAAATATATTATTTTAAAATTCAATATTTTGAGAGTCTATACGCCGATCTTCTTTCGGGTACTCTACTGTGTTTGTATTAAAAGGAGAGGCACAGAAGATAGTACAGCCTCTCTCGAAATATTGGATATTGAAAGAATTTTAAAAAATTACCTCAAATTATCCCTTTTTAATATAATATATATTTCTCAAGTTTTCAAAAAGAGATATGCAATAGAGTCTCTTAACACACAAAATACCCTAAAAGCATGGCAAATCCTGGTCTATAGGACATACGCACAAAACGTATATTAAAGAATAAAATGTAAAAATAGTTGATAAAGTCCATGCCCAAAAATGTCCGCAATAATTGAATTCTAGAACATTGTGGTAATCTTAAACCAATTGTGTTAAATCAAAAAATCAATCACCAAATTCAGGTTTATTTTGAGCAATTTGGCAATCTCCTCTGAAAATACTAAGCTATGCGTAACGATCTATATATAAACTTTTTTTCTTTTAAAAATAGTGAGCGTGTACTAATGCTAATTATAATAATCAATTTATTATAAAGGTAAAACCTTATTAAGATTTGAGGATCTTTCTGTAGTTCTAGATTCGTTTGTTAAACGGGCAGTCGACTGGTATAGAATAATACAGTAGAACTTGGATAATTCGAACTTCTTTAATTCGAAAACCTCTTTAATTCGAATATTTATCTTGGTCCCTAGAAGCCTTAAGCCTTTATTCAAAACATCTTTAATTCGAATTTTTGGATAATTCGAAAATTTTTATGGTCCCTTGGGGTTCGAATTATCCAAGTTCGACTGTACTATAAAATAGTATATAATAATAATAACAGATTACAGGGCTGATTCATCATGTTAATGAAATACTACGAAAATAAAATGTATAAAGAACTTTTCTGTTACACAGAGTACAAACATCTCCACTTCAGGAAGTACCAAACACACTTCAGTTCCTGGCCCTCTTTCCTGGTTATCTCCCAGCCTGGAACAATCCGGTTAACAGCACACAGCTTGTGGCTGTACAGCCCGGGTAGTTGGAAGTTTGTGCTCCAGGACATATCTCTCTGTACAGTGAAGTGATAAGTTCAATGAGGAGAGTAACGTACCTAGCAAAGTTGTTTACGGCGTAGGGGCGACAATCGCAGCCACGCACGCAGCCTCGCAAATTCCGAATGCCGCGTTGCACTTGACCAGCGCCGGGACTGCAGCGATCTGTGCCCCGGGGACGGTACCGAAGACGAAGCCCGCAGCACCGAAGCAAGCAACTGCAATGGCAGCACAGCCCGCGTAGCAGATCCCTGCCCCCACCGGTCCACCCTGGGCCGAGGCCAGGAGAGCTAGGAGAAGACCGATTCTCAACATTCTTTTGTATTAAAATTATTTCGACTGTCTACAGCTCGTTGGCGTGTCACGTGTGATACTATCAGCGCCCAATAAGACGGCTCGAAGTTATCTACATCCAATAAAGAACTTTATTGTCTAATCTACATGCAACTTCACCACCATCTTTTATCTACCAAAGATATGTGGAAGTTTTCCTTATATACTCCATAACACTACATCTATGGCCAGCCTCCCAGACTCGATCCCAGCATGCATACAAAAGTCGTCAACTATCCGGGCATAAACTTTTTTGGGGGAATTAGAAATATATATGTCATAATATCTATTCTTCCGGGAATAATAAAACCAACCTACAGGCAACCCAGAGAGAGACGGGCGGGTAAGGTCCGGTCACTTGAGACACCAGCGACATTCCAAGGGGCGACCACTGGGGCCCGTCAGTTAACACCTCGGGACTTTTAAGACAGTTGGGGATTGTGTGCGACACGAACGGCTTTGTCGGTCCCGTCTCTCTCTCTCTTGGCCGTGCGGCCACGCGACGCGCGAGCTCCGCGTTTCTTTGGGTCTAAGATAGAGAATGTGGAATTAAATAACCCCTTTGAGATACTGGCTGAAAGCCAAAAGAATGGGCTGCAAGCTCATGCCAACTTCGTCAAAATCGGCCAAGTCTCCGCCGAGGAATCACCAATTGATTCTGAAATGCCTGAAAGTCATTCAGATTCAAAAAATGACAAGCATGCAAATACTAAGCCGGCGACGGACGGCGGACATGCAAATTATTGCCGCAATTGGGCTGATTGCCCGGAACAAGAAAACCAGCTTATCGAGAAACAAGATCTGGGCTTCACCAAAGTGGGCGGCTCCAAGAAGAGGCCGCATGACTCTGACCACGCCACAGGCAAGCGTTCAACGAGCTGGGCTGACCTTGTCGAGCAAGGCAAACAACTCCCGATGGAGGAGCAAGATGATGGCTTCATCCTCGTCAACCATGAGCGCAAGAGACCAGCTGAAACGGCGGCAGAACGGCAGAGCAAAAGAGGCCGCGTCCAGCCTGCTGCCACCAAGCCTACTGTTCCACCCCCTGCGAACAAGCCCCGAGTGCAGAGGTGCACAAAAACTCTGCACAAACAGGCGGACTTCAGAGCCAAGTCGGCGGCCGGTCAGGTAGACCAATGTGCCTTCCTGGAATTCTCCCCAGAATTCAGCCAGGCGCAGTACTTCATGGCGCTGGAGGCGAAGCTTGGAAAAGGTTGCGTGTACCAGCTGAGCAAGATGGAGGGCACATCCTAGTCGGCCTCTCCAGCGTGCAGCTCGCAGAGAGGTTCATCGAGGAGGGCCTGGACATTGAAGAGGCCACTCTGCGAGCCTTTCCCTTGAGGAAGAAGGCTGAGCGGATCGTCGTGGGCAACTTTCCGTTCTTTGTAACGGACGCCGACCTTATCGCGGCGCTAAGCCCTTCGGCCGGGTTACCTCCATCATCCCACAAATGATGGAGTTGGCCAATTCCTGCTGGGCTGACGCACGTCGGGAAGCCTTCATTACTCTGCATGACGGAGTGAAGATCTCCCAGATTCCTGCCCGGCTGGATATCAAGACTAAGGGAGTAACCACGCCCGTCTACGTGACTTATGGGATCCGTTGTTCCCTTTGTCACGGGAAGGGGGATAAGCGCGCAAACTGCCCACAGAGGACTGGCTCAGAAGATAAGTTGCTCTTCCCTGAACGGCCGCCTGTTGGGCGCCCCAAGGCCTGGAGTAAGCCACTTGCCTCCTCCCTCAAGTCTCCCCAACAGCTGCGCCAACACCAGCAGCTAATATCCCTTCCTCCACCGCCGTCTCAGATCCTCCTCTCAGCGACTCAAATGATCAGGCGACTGTGGATCAAGACACAACAAACGAATCCCAGAAGCTTCCTCCAACACAAGAGAAGCGAAACTTAGCTCAGAGGCAAATGGACGATCTTGTGAAGAACGACAAGGCTTCTGCGGCCATCACCAGCGTCCAGCAGCTGGGCTTGGAGAGAGAACAACTCCTCCAAGCCTTTACCAACAACGGCCTAATGAACAAGCTTCTAACAAAATCCAACGCCCAGCAGAGACAAGCCATCGACAACTTGGCCACGGCGCTCATGGCTCTTATAGGGAACATCAGTGACAACCTATACAAGAAGCTGTCACGCGCCAGAAACTCTGTTCGGCACCCGAAATGAGCTTCCGTGTCGCAACCCTGAACAGGCGCGGCATCGCCGCTCTTCGCCGGAGAATCCAGCTCTGCTGTTTTCTCAAGGAGCATGAGATTGACATCTGCTTCCTGCGGAGACCAACGTCAAATCCCTGGACGAAGAAAGAGACCTCTGCCACGGCTACAACGCCGTCGTTGTGCCTTCAACGACCACCGTGGGATCAGGCCTCGCCTGCGTCTTCGCGGCCGGCGTCGTTGTTCACCGGCAGCAGATCCTATGGCCTGGCAAGATGGCTGTCATCGACCTCACCGTCCGAGGAGTCTCCATGACGTGTGTCAACGCCCACGTCTCTTATGCTCCTGAAGAGCGCTGCCGCCAACTCCAGATCATCGCAGCTTTGGCGAATAAAGAAGATACGTGGATCCTCGGTGACCTGAACATCTCCGAGGAGTCGGCGAAGGACCTGGCATCGGGTTCAGCAGAAGCCCTCGCGGAGCTTCTGGACCAAGCCGACCTCGTCAACGTCGCCACCTTCTTCGATGCTGCACTGGAGCACACCAGGGTTGCTACTATCGGAAGCCGGGTTGACGCGCGTCGTCTGGACAGAATCCTACTTCCATCAGGCTTCTGTGACCGCGTCACCCACTACCAAACCATCGACTACGCCTACTCGGACCACCGGGCCGTCCTGATCCAAGTAGGAGACCCAGCTCCTACAAGACTTCCCTGCATCGGCAAGCTGCTACGGTCAGACCTATATTTCCGATCGAATGGCAACGTTCATCGATGAGATATCGGAAGACCTAGCAAATACTTCACCCTCGAAGTTATGGGAACATTGGGACAGGATAAAGGCAGAACTAGTCGCGGAGATACGATCACTCGCACCTGCCGTCGCCGAGTCCGGCGGTGGATACATCGAGAGAGCAAGCCTCTTCCTGAAGCGGAGACTGGAGGACGACACTGCCCGCTCCGACTATCCTTCCTTGTCGGACCTCGGGCGTTCCCTTCGAGCCAGACGTCGCTCTCCTTCTACCTTCACCGACGACGACGGCAACGCCATCTCCGGGGGCCAGCTTAGAGGTTTCCTTTTGGAACGTTTGAGCAGTCGCTTCACCCAGGCTCCAAGCTCGGCAGAATCCATCGCCGACTTCCTCGCTGAAGTGACTCCCTTGGAGTTCGACGAGTGGGACCAGCTCTTTCTCGCCGACATCTTCCGCGACCAGATAGCGGCATCCATTCACAGCCTGCCAAACGGCCGTGCCTCTGGATGGGATGGATTACCTTGCAAGTTTGCCAAGGCCTTTGAGGATTTCTTCGCCGAAGTCCTTTGGAAAGTCTTCGAAGCTTCTCGACTCCGCGGGGCCCTGCCTTCATCTTCAAGGCGCAGCAAGGTCATCCTGCTGCCGAAATCGCACGGTGGTCCGGGTCTACAGGCATTCCGACCAATCATCCTACCAACGACTGACTACAGGGTCCTCAGCGGCGGGCTCATGGGCCGTCTACGACGTCATCTGTCGAACCTCGTGCCCGACTATCAGACCTACGCCGTTCCAGGACGGTCATCTTCCTGGAACATTGCGCAAGTAGCAGACAGCGTCGTCTGGGCAGCGAGACATGACACACCGCTGGCCGTCATCTCCCTAGACCTAAAGTCGGCCTTCGACACCCTGAACAGGAGCTACCTGTTCGCCCTGCTGGAGAAACTAGGCCTACCATCTGCCTTCCTCGGGTGGATTACTGTCCTCTACGGGGAAGCAGACGCCTCCATCCGGATCGGAGATGTATACACCAGAGCCTTCCCGCTTCTTAACGGGGTGAGGCAGGGCTGCCGTCTCAGCGCCGCTCTCTTCAGCATCGGAGTGGGGCCTCTACTACGCCGCCTTGAGAGAATCTTGGGCCGTGGCAGCGTGGTCGCCTATGCGGATGACATCGTACTCTTCATCAGAGACGACGCTCAGTTTGAGCTCGTTCCCCTGATCTTCGAAGAGTTCCGCATGGCCTCTGGGGTGGCTGTAAACTTCAGCAAGAGCTGCGGGCTCTGGTGCGGTTCCTGGATTCTCCTCTGGGGATCTCCTGGACGTCAGAATCACTAAATATCCTGGGCTGCACGATCACCGCCGGGAACACCATTGCCTCCCACCTGATGGGGCTGCTAGAGCGAGCCATCGCGACGTGGTCTCCTTTCGTTCGCGGACTGTCTCTGGTGGGTCGTGCCTGCGCGGCCAACTGCTTGGTCCTGGGTTCCATTTTGCACCACCTCCACAGCTACGTTCCACCTGAAACCACCATCGGCCGGTTGCAGGCGCGGCTGGCGCGCTTCGTGTGGGGTACGAACCGAGTCTCGTGGCTCTCTGGGGGCATTCTGGCTCGCCCAGCCTCCGAGGGTGGCGTCGGCCTGCTTGACATCGCCTGCCAGCTTCGGCTTGCCTGCCTGAAGGGAGTTCAGGCTTCTCTGCGCGGCGCCGCCAACGGCTACTCTTGGCTGGTCCGCAGTCGGACGTGGATGACATCGCCGGCTCTTGACGTCTGGCTCTCACCGAGGAGAAGGAGGCTGCTGAGTCTTTGGGAATCCGTGTCCAGCATTCTTGAGCTGAACCACCGAATTCTCCATCCTGCCAGCCTGAGGTCTCTGCGTCTTCGAGGCGACAACAGGTTCCTTCGGCCGCCAGACCTGCTGGCTCCCGACCGCTGGCTTCAGACGACTGTCGGGGACTTCTCAGATGGCGCCCCTGCTCTTGTACGCTCAACGCGGGCTGCGCTGCTGGACGCACAGCACCTCGGAATCTTCTGCCAGCGACTCCTGCAGGAAAATGCCAGCTCCGGATATCATGCGGAGTACGAGGCGGAGACCATCGTTCTGAGGGGCTCAACAACGGCCATTACCCACCTAAACAGCCAGAGCGCCCGCCGGGCACTGGACGCGGCACGGCTCCAGGCCCACCCTGCTGCAGAGCTGCCTGCGCGGTGGGATCCTACCGTAGATGTGCCCCGCTCCATCTCCTGGGCTGACCTGCGTCGCAATTGCTTCTCGGGGCACGACGCAGATGTCGCTCTACGATTGGCCCTCCACGCGCTGCCACATCCTGACCATCCTGCCTCGAAGCGTGCCAACTGTGTCGCCTGTGGGTCCAGCGACGGGTCGCTGACCCACAGATATTGGAGTTGCCGAGCCGTGCGACCCCTGCTCCGGGAGGTGTTCGCCTCCTGCGAAATGCCCCTGGATCTGCAGGCCTGGCTCTTCGGCGTCGGCCTCCATCCCGAGGGAATGAAGATCACAAGTGTGGCGAAGGCTACTATCTACAAGTACCATCTTGGTCTTGAGGTGGGCAACGCCAGCCAACACCTAGACCTGCCCACTCTGTGGGAAAGAACTCTCGCAGTCCACCGGTGGCGGAGTCGTTCCCGCGGTTGGCGACACCAATAAAGACCTTGTATATATTTCTATATATATATATCTTTATCAATTATTTTATATATTTACATTTATTTATTCATATATTTTATCATATTTATGTATTTAACCTTATATAACCATATATGAGCGATGTAATAAAGAAGTTTCAATCTCAATCTCTCTCTCTCTCTCTGGTTGTCTGGGATTCTCTTCCAACTTGTGGTGCGTTTATTTTCCCACCTATCATACCACATATATATATACTTTTTGAAAATAGAGCAATCCATACTTAATTCATTAGATAATAAAAGGCATATATTGGATTTAATAAAATATTTATTTTGCCAATATTTCGGCTGGCTGAACGCCAACCTTTATCGAGGCATTACATTTTTGTATACACAAACTCAGCGCCGCATAGTGTCATAATATCACAGTTGAAATCAATTAAAATACAGAGTAGGTGGGAGAAATTTGTGCATGAAAAAAAATATTATAAAAATGCAATCAAATATGTAAAATATCTTAAAATATTAAAGAAAAAAAGAGTTCTATCTTATATTAAAAAATTTGTAATAAAAAAGTACATAAAAATAATTCATTAATAACTCATTAAGAGATAAATGTAAAAATATATGTATCTATTAAAACATTTGAAAATAAATTTAAAATGATTTAAACAATAAACTGTAAGAACCATTTTAAAAAGTTTAACAAAAAAATGTGTGTATTGAGTGTGTGTATGAGTTTGTGTATACAAAAATGTAATGCCTCGATAAAGGTTGGCGTTCAGCCAGCCGAAATATTGGCAAAATAAATATTTTATTATAAATCCAATATATGCCTTTTATTATCTAATACATATATATATGTCATAATATATGCTCTTCCAGGATTAATAAAACAAACCAACAGCCAACGAGAGAGAAATGGGCAGCTAAAGCGAGACACTTTAGACAACTAACTAACGACCATTTTTTGGCCACATTCCTGAGGGGGAGGTCACCACCTGGCGACTATCCTGGTTAGCCCCCGGTTGTGTACACAGGGAAAACAGTCGTTCAGCAGATAACGTCTCGCTCGCTCTCTCTCGGCTGGCTGGCTGGATGATTGCTCTAACAACTCGTCGCGTGATTATTTCTCTCCTCAACACATTTACCACTATATTGTCACATTGAAAAGTCGACAGGATAAGACCTGGCCGGGAAGCGAATCCCTCATATACCGGAGTATGAAGAAACAAGAAGCCAAGCCACGATGATCGACCAAACCCAACTCAACTGTAACCACTCCTCTTCGAGCCCTCAACCCCTTCCTCGCCAACCTTTGAACCGTGATCCCGAAGAAGTATTCACCTACGACGGAGATGGAGCTGCCACGCACTTCTTCCAGCACTAGATCTACTCAAGAACGATCGCCGTGCCAGAGCAGGACACCTCCCGCCATCATGGACAAGACTCCGCCATCTCCCTACCGCTACTATGATGTACAACACTGGTACGCACAGTGTCACAGACAGAACTCTCCCGAAGCTCAATGAACTTACCTGCGCCCTAAACCAACATAACTCGTGAGTGTAATTGTCTTAACTCCTACCATTCATTCTTTAAATAAGTCATTCCTTGTAGATTGTCCCAATATTTCCATAATTAGCTCAATATGTGTGAATATGTAAAAATATTTAATATTTCCATTTATCTCTCCACCCCTATTAACAGTAATCTTATTATCCATATTATATCTAACTATGTGAAACCCATTTAATTAGTTACCTTACCAGTAGATGTAACAATCGTCATTTTAATTAAATAATTTCCATCTTAACGTAACTCTTAAAAAAAATCATTAAAAAAAAAAGGAATTCTACCTATTAACGCTTTACGATTTTTACTATTAACAATAGATTTTACATAATCAATTTATTTATAAAAATATGCCTCCAGCACCTAAAATTTTGTATAGACCTCTCCTACTTGTAAGCACGGCTCACGAAAAATAATTTCTTTCCCTAATCGATTCAAAATTCACCCTGTAATTCAGGCGTCGAAGAATTCCAACCACCACGTGAGCCTTGCTTACAACCAACCCTTGGTGACTCTTATCTATCTTTCCCTTAATGCCCCTCTCATTCTTACAACTTTGTCAACCTTATACCAGCTCAGGACCTTTTATAGAATTATTGATTAATCAATTATCGAACTTCTATATTGTCATTTCAAAATCCTAACCTTCGCCCTTCATTTATGATAATATATTTCGTAGTTCATCTCTAGCATATCCACCGACCCACACCATCTAGCCAATGGCGTGTTCGTCACAGGGTGCAGATTGACTAACTGCTAGATATTTATCAACCCCTTGAACAATCTGCATCGAGCGACACAGTTCGCCCCCTCTTCTCGCGCCACACGTTCGCCACACGGACCCTGTCTTCAAATCTATGTTTGTCCATTGTCCAAACCAGCACGATATAGCCTACCTCCGATATTTCCCACGGAGGTACGTTAAACATCGTCGCTGATTTTGTCCGGTCCATCATCATTTCGCGCAGACATGGGTCTTACTTTCAACCCACCGCGAAATCATCGCCTTGCACAAGCTCCCACGACGGTTCAAACACCTCGTGTCCGAGAAGCTTGTCACTTGTAACGGACAACGCAGTCCTCGTCCCAATTTTTGGCACTGTGCGCGCATACTTTCCGCAAATTAAATATAAGTCCGTTCGACTTCCTCACCTACACACGGGACTTCTCCCCTCGGACTCGCTACACAAGTAACTGCATAGATAAGTTAGATTGGCCCAAAGCATGTTTCCCCTCGCTCTGTTCGCCGAAATTCTAACATTGTATGTAGTTTTATATTTACCTCAGTCCTGAGCTCACGCAATTTCCAGCCTCAACCTCATTTCTCATACTCTACACCTATAGCATAGAAAGCCCATGACAAGTTTCCCCTTGCCATGTCCGCCTGAAAAATATCTTAAAGTGTAGAGTTCCCCAGTCTTAATGATCTTCAGAATTCCATCATATGTATGTGACTCTTCTTCCCCTTGTTCACACTCCTCAATAACATTTCCCTTATAGTACATTAGATTTTGTTGTATATAGCCTTTTATAACCTTGATATTTTCAAAGATTTCCTTAAATGTCAAACTCCCCGGTGTTGTAAAACTGCTTGTAAATAATATTTACTTGTGTACTATACAATATTTTATTTACATAAAACTATGTCACCATTACCTTAGCTAATTTTAACTGTAAAATTATTTTCTCTATCCCTGGCTTCACCAGCTTTAAATATACTTAAACTATGTTCAGCCTTCTTCAACGGGGGCCATATGTCATAATATATGCTCTTCCAGGATTAATAAAACAAACCAACAGCCAACGAGAGAGAAATGGGCAGCTAAAGCGAGACACTTTAGACAACTAACTAACGACCATTTTTTGGCCACATTCCTGAGGGGGGCGTCACCACCTGGCGACTATCCTGCTTAGCCCCCGGTTGTGTACACAGGGAAAACAGTCGTTCAGCTGATAACGTCTCACTCGCTCTCTCTCGGGTGGCTGCCTGGATGATTGCTCTAACAACTCGTCGTGTGATTATTTCTCTCCTCACCACAATTACCACTATATTGTCACATATACATATAGATTTTTCGGGTCAAGTGCTCTTCAATAGTTGCCGTATAATAACGAATATTTTAAGCCTATTTATTGAAATCTATTCTTGGCCCGCGGAAGTTAACAAAACATTATTCAATAAAGAAACAACTCTTTAATTAGTATTGAATCGTTAATAGTCAACTCCCCACTTGATTACTAGTAAATACTTCCTAACTATAAACCTTGGTTGGGTGAATATTGTATTTTAGGCTTCTTCAGCGTTCTTTTTGGAACAGGTTCAACTTACTGGGGGTAGATTTCCTTATAAATCCTTTCTACCCTCCTCTCTTTCTTCCAAATAACAATTTCCACTTCTCTCTTTACTTTTATACCAATAACATAGCAAAGTTTCTCCAAAACTCGTATAACAATTCAATTACTGTATTTCTCTATGGCATGTTCTCTTCAAATAGTAATTAGACAAAATACAAAAGAACTAATTCCATCCAGTATTAAACAGTTTATAAAATATATTCTCGATTTAAGACTAAGGGAACTAACACATCTTGGTTTTAGATTTATGTTTTATCATCATTATTTTACTCAAAATCTTTAAAATCGAGTGGTCAAGAATTAGACAAGAAACTTATATATAATAATACTTGGCAAATAAGTTTACAAGAGGTATGTGTAAAAGTAGATATTTATATAAAAAATCTGACTAGTAGTAGACACAAACAAAGTCCAGATGACTTAGAGGCAACAACATATTTACCTCACTTTATATTTTCAAACGTAGTATTCTATTAACACAAAGCAATAACGCGCCATCTATATATATAAAATAAAAGGATTTAAAAGCGCGAATGTTTCTTTTATACATAAAACGAACTTCTACTGTCCTTACTGCGATGAAAAAAATATATTGGGAGGGCTTGGCTCATCAGTGGTGAACCCTCCCAGCGGTTTCGCCAATTTAATCCACCAGACCGCTTCTCAGAGCTCTAATACTGTATTGGATCATTCTGCTTTTATATGCTACACTGAAGGATGGAATCTTAGAAATGGTTTTCAAGTAAACTATGGACATAAGCTTATAGGACAGTAGATTACATTCAAATATTTGCTTCGAGCAATGCTCTTCAGCAAACTATAAAGACAAGACCAGTTAGGCATAAATTAACACAAAAGATAAAAGAACATATACATAAAAGAACATTCGCGCTTTTAAATCCTTTTATTTTATATATATAGATGGCGCGTTATTGCTTTGTGTTAATTTATGCCTAACTGGTCTTGTCTTTATAGTTTGCTGAAGAGCATTGCTCGAAGCAAATATTTGAATGTAATCTACTGTCCTATAAGCTTATGTCCATAGTTTACTTGAAAACCATTTCTAAGATTCCATCCTTCAGTGTAGCATATAAAAGCAGAATGATCCAATACAGTATTAGAGCTCTGAGAAGCGGTCTGGTGGATTAAATTGGCGAAACCGCTGGGAGGGTTCACCACTGATGAGCCAAGCCCTCCCAATATATTTTTTCATCGCAGTAAGGACAGTAGAAGTTCGTTTTATGTATAAAAGAAACATTCGCGCTTTTAAATCCTTTCATTTTATATATAGATGGCGCGTTATTGCTTTGTGTTAATTTATGCCTAACTGGTCTTGTCTTTATAGTTTGCTGAAGAGCATTGCTCGAAGCAAATATTTGAATGTAATCTACTGTCCTATAAGCTTATGTCCATAGTTTACTTGAAAACCATTTCTAAGATTCCATCCTTCAGTGTAGCATATAAAAGCAGAATGATCCAATACAGTATTAGAGCTCTGAGAAGCGGTCTGGTGGATTAAATTGGCGAAACCGCTGGGAGGGTTCACCACTGATGAGCCAAGCCCTCCCAATATATTTTTTCATCGCAGTAAGGACAGTAGAAGTTCGTTTTATGTATAAAAGAAACATTCGCGCTTTTAAATCCTTTTATTTTGTAGTATTCTATATACAGTTACGAGCGTCATGCGTTCTTAATTCTTCATCTCTGTCACCGTTTGCTTTTTTTTTTTTTTTTTTTGGAATGGCGCTCTCCTATTGGTTGGCTACGATCACGCCACCTTTGCCCCCCCCCCCATCATGCCCTCCCTACTCGCTTTTTGGTTTTTTGTAACTATTGTGTTGGAGCGGGTCGCTCTTTAAATAAATACATATATTAGTTAATAACTAAATGGAATCCTCTCTTTCTTTTTCCCAGTAAGAGACGCCTACGGAAGCCAACAGTACATAGACAGATAAAGCACATAGGCTATAGTTATTAACTAATATATGCATTTATTTAAGGCGCCAATTTATAATTGTAACAAATAGTATTTGAATCAAAACATTCAATCGGGTAAAACACGGACGTTGCCCGGGTCATTCGGCTAGTATAAATAGAAGAGGAGAGAGGTCTCTCAGGGGGAGATTAACCCCTTGTTATGGTAAGGAGCCCTTTGCGAAACACGAAACATGAGTAGCCTTTCAACCGAAACCGAGACCACCTTCAATAGAGACCAAGTTTATCCATGTTTTTAGGTAGTGTCTCATGGAAACTCTACTGTATACCTTTGATTTTTATCTAGATATTTAAAACGATAGTTGTGAATACAAATTCTTAAATAAGTTGATTTTTCAAGAATTTCTTTTATATTTACAACAAAACCCGGTCTCTCCTGAAAGCTGTTTCGGCTTTGGTTGAAAGAGTACTCATGACATTACCTGGCATGAGAGGGTCTCGTTTTAGCCACGTTTTAAGCTATGGTCTCTCATGGGAGAATCTACTATATTAGAACCTTCCACCAGAGACTCTAACCTATAAATCAGGAATAATTCTGGTGTCTCCTAGAGGTGATCTTTAATCAATAGTTTGGATATGTCAGTCATTTTAATTTTATAAATGAGGTTGCTCATGAAAAATGATCACTCATCAGATAGGCCGCTTACGAGAGGTTTTACTGCTAAAGAAATGTCTCCATTACGATAAATAATGTTTGTTTGGAAAAAATCTGAGAAAGAGGTATTTGTGTGGCAAGTATGTAAAGAGGGTACAAGTAGGATTCGTAGGCCGATCCTGGTGAAAGCGTCCTTTCTATTTTTATCCGCTGGTAAGATGAATTTACACTAAATTGGAATCGTATGTAATTATGAGTAGTGTTCATGCGTTATGTTTACATGAAAAGTTGTTTGTATAGTTGAGAAGAATTGCTAGAGTGTTATTTTGCAAATATTTGCTTTCCTTGTTGCATTTTTGAAATGCTGGTTAAATTTTTACTTTGGTCCTCTCAAAATATATATAAATTCGAAGTATTTAACATGATCAGTCTCGTTAAATTGAATTTAACTTCAAATTTGTTCGTAGCTTTAATGTTTAAATATCTCATGGAGGAACCACCCGTGGCTTAGGGTCTTTTGAGGGTTGATGTCTATACTCCATTCTTTGCACCATTCAATTATGGTATTTAAATAATTTTGGATGTGAATAGTCACTAAGTCAACAGATTATGTTATTATTATTTTAATATTGCTGGGTTGTCTGCGAGAATATTAATTTTACAATTTGGATGTATCGGGTATTATAATATAGGGCCTGAGGATAGAGCCTTGTGACAGCTTGGTTTCTATTGTTTTGGTTCATTCAGTAATCACCTTGTTGAAGGAGATCTTACCCTGTTGTTACTTTTTCAAAAATTTTACAAAGTCTTTTGGCAGCTGATTTCTTTGTAAGTTTTGTTATATAAGGCCCTTATTCTATACTCTCTTAAAAACTTCGGTAAAGTCTAGGAAAACAGCCCTCGCTGCTTCTTTGTGGAACCTTATTATTTGGATGAAGTTATTTGCTGTGATAAGTTTATGGGTTGTATAATGTCCCTTTCTCCCTCTGATAATACAAATTTTGGATTTGGAAGGAATGAGAAAGTTAGTAGAAGCCAAATCGGTTACAATCCCCAAAGAACAATTCTCTCCTATACATTCACCGAGAGAAGACTGATGGTATGAGGTCATCAGATGATTAATCCTTTTTGGGAAAGGTTAAGATAATAGAATGCTTCGAGTTTTTCGGGAAGTAGCAATAATAAAGTACGGCATTGAAGATTCCAGCAAAGAAAACAATTGGAACGTTTTTGGTAATTTTTGATATATATTGTCATGTGCCCCCTGTAGCTTATATGATAACTAAATTTTAATTATTTATTTGATTTCGTTTTGCGGTGACATTGTATTTTATTTATGGTCGAGATGACAAGTATTGACAGCTGCAAGGCCGTTTCCAATTTCTTTGTCGGTCAGAATAGTTTTGTCATTCATATTTAATTATAATTAATTAATTTAATTGTAATAATTTATTTCGGTTTGTTTTTTTCAGATTTTTGATTTTCGTCGGGAGTCCTTTGTACTTGATTCAATTTTGCTTATAAATTGGTTCCAATTTTCAGAAGAGTCAGATTTAAGTGTTTGCTTAACCCTTCCTTGAAGATTTCATACTGAGTTGGATCCCGTGTTGCTTGCCATCTCTTCCTAGCTTTATTTTCTCTCTTACTAAAGCCTTTCTCGTTTTTCGAGATAATGATTGATATTTCTGAAGGGGCCCACGAAGAGCATCGTTCTGAAGAACATTGACCCGCTTCATTGAGCAGATATATCCTTGAGTGAGATGAAAGCTGCCATCAGCCGTTTGCCTCAAGGGAAAGCGGCAGGTTGGAAAAGCGTGTCCTGTGAGCTCCTCAAGGGATTCAAGGACTTCTTCGCGGGAGCCATTCATTGAGTCCTCGTTGAATCCAAGCTTCGCGAGGTTCTGCCAGAATCCTTGAGGAGAAACATCATCTGTCTCGTTCCCAAAACGATGGTGGTCGGGCCTAAGCTGTTACCGACCTATATCTTTACAAACAGTGAACTACAGAATCGTCAGCGGCGTTCTACTGGGTCATTTACATGGTCACCTGCCAGCCTTCGTGCCCGAATGCCAGACGTACAGATGTCCTTCCTGGAATATCGTGGAATGACGAGATGCCCCTGGCAATCAAGAACAAGTAGTCGGTGTCAGTAATCTACACCTACCTTCAGTCGGCTTTTGACAACGTGGACCGAGAGTTACTGGCCTCCCGCTTGTGCTTCATCGCTCTGCCTCCACCCTTCGTGAAATGGCTCCCGCTGTTCTATGCGGAGGCCGATATAAGGTTGTTTATTTCGAATTCGAAGAGAGCTTCGGCAGAGTTGTGTTTGCAGTGCAGCTCTTTTCCTCATTTTCATTGGTCCCCTCTTGCACCACCTGGAGAGTGTTCTCGGAAAGGGAACGTCCTGGCTTATGCCGATGATATTCTCCTGGGCAGGCGAGAGAGCGGCCAACTCGCTGATACTGGCGGCGGTGCTCCACCATCCGCACGGCTACCTGGCCAGCGATGCCACTATCACCAAATTTCAGACCAGGCTGATGCGGGTCATCTGGGGGTTCTGTCGTCGCGCCGCCTGGCTTCCGGGAGGTCTACTGACACGTCCTGTGTCCGTTGGTGGCATAGGTCTGCTGAATATCAGAACCCAACTCCAGCTCGCCTTCTTCAAGGAAGTTCAGACTGCATGCAGAGCAGGAGGAAGAACCGCTACTCATGGATGGCGGAACCCAGAGCCTGGATGGCTCCCTTGTACTCGGTTCCTGGCTGCTGCCCCGTCGCCGTCGACTGCCAGATCGATTGAAGCACCGGGTGGTGCCAACTCTCAGCATAATGAAACTGCCCCTTGTCGGTGCCTACAGGTTCCTGGCGACGCCATCGATTGGCGCTCCTTCAAGGACAGCGCGTCCACGACCTAGCGGACCCTGCTCCACCGATCATTACCAGACTGACAGGAAGTACTGGCGACGATGCAGGTGCTCTTAGGATATTCTACCAATGCTATGGTGGCGGACAACATGAGGAGAGGACCTTGGGGGAAGCCGTGGTGCTGAGAGGGACGATTACGCCGTTCTTGGCACAGAACGTCACGTGGTAGAACGCATCCACCTTTGCCGCCGTTCCTATCTCGCGATATCTTCAGCGCTGAGCGCCTGTCATCCACCAAAATGCCATTCTCACCCTCCGTTGCTGCTCCTTCGGGGGCCATCGCTCTGCAGCTGGCCCTGGACTCCCTAACTCATCCTGGGAGTCCGTCTGCATCATCTGTGGATCCAGCGACATGTTTCTGGACCAGCGCCGTTAACCCTCTTATCCGAGAGGCGTTCTCCATCATCGAGCGGCCGCCAGACGTGCAGTCCTGGATCTTCGCGGTGAGCCTCGAGAATCACGCCATTGCCATCATACTCTGCAGCGGTGGCGAGATCGCCATGTGCATTTTCACTGTAAATAGTACATGTACTACATGTATTATATATTTTTTTTACAATTTAATCACACACATCATCATCACAACCATCATTATAAATTACTTATCATATTTCTTTAATTAGTTTTCTCTCTCTTTTTATATATATACATACACGATTTGTGTCTGAAAATAACTGCAAGCAAGTTTGTGCCTCGTCATCATGATAACGCTCACCCGCACACAGCCCCTTCAGTACTAGCTTTTTTGGCCAAAACAACACTTCCTTATTCTCCTTATATAGCTCCTAATGACTTTTTCCTAAATTGAAAATGATCATGAAATGGAAGAGGTTTGACACAAAAAAGAGAGATAAAAATAAAATCGCTGGACGTCTTGAGAATCTTTACGGAGGACAAATTTGCAGCTTGTTTCGCTAGTTGAAAGAAAGGATGGAGGCGATGCATTGGATTCAGGAGGATCATACTTTGAAATTTTTAACGAATAGCTTGTGTGTGACTGGTGTTTGTTCAGAAGGAGCTCCACGGACGGCCCACCACTCTTTCATCATCGCCGCTCGTGGTTCCTCGTCCCCCCCACACCACTCGGTTCGGATCCCGGCTCACACCCAGGTCGTCATAGCCCCTCCTCCTTCAACCGCAGCGCACCCTCCATAAGAATTTCAGATTTCTTAGTATTGAAGGTGGCAACACCATATTCATTTCCCGCGTTCCATACCCTGGCTTGCGATTAATTCTTTCAGGTTACTCCCTTTATCATGTTGCCTTTATCTCTCAGGAACGACGATCTGGCGTTGAAATCTCCAGTGATAAGGATTGTTGTTCACAGCCATTTTGTCTCTTGGACACTAAGCGCACGATTCAAGGTTTGGTTATTCTAATGGAGCATATATGGAGATGTGTACAAGAGTTCCAGACCATTCATGCACGACTGTGAAACTTCCGAAATTGATGATATCGAAATTTTATGGAAACTTTAGTGAATGGCTGACGTTCTGGAATTCTTTTGATGCAGCTATACACCAGAACAACTCACTGAACCCGATCGATAAATTTAACTATCTGAAGTCACATCTCGGCGGAACTGCACTAAACACAGTCGAAGGTTTCGCTTTATCTGCGGACAATTATGAGAAAGCTATAAAATTGCTTAAAGACAGATTTGGGCGAGAAGACATTTTGATTAGCCGACATATGAACAATTTGTTGTCAATGAGACCACTCAAAACGTCAAGCGATGTAAGAACCTTCCGCGAACTTTTTGACAACCTTTCTGTTCAAATAAGAAGTCTCGAGTCACTAAACGTGTCCATTGATGTTTACGGACAACTGTTGTGTCCGATAATAATAAAGCTTCTACCTGCCGACCTTAATTTGGAATTGAACAAAGAACTCCCGACAGGTTACGTAATTAATGACTTGATTACCTTTCTAGAAAGACAATTAACTCCACGGGAGAAGAGTTTTAGAAACGAAATCGGTACCGGGAATGAATCAACTTCTGAACCTAATTTAGTAAACAAATATCCAAAGACCAGATTCTACAATGAAAAACCAATTGCGACAGCTTCAGAACTTTTGAATTCAGTTCACAAATCGAATGAATGTGTATTTTGTGGTAAAGACAATCATGGAAGCCCTAAGTGTGACTTTGCCGCTAATTTGAGTTTAAACGAAAAGAGATCACTCATGAGGAAAAAAGGTGTTTGTTATAAATGTCTTCGGCCTTCTCATTCAAGTTAATTTTGCAGAAATGTAGTCCGTTGTTCGATCTGCAACATGTCTTCCCACCTGGATGTCATGTGCACAAAACGGATTTTAGATCGAGGTGGATCTTCTAAGTCTCCAACGGTGCAAGACGAAACTCTCGCCAACTTTTATCAACCTCCCCAGACGTCTTGTTACCTACTTTGAGAGTGACCCTCAAAGGGAACAGAACGGAGAAGACGGCACGGGCTATAATAGACACCGAATCCCAAAGATCATATATTTTACATAGCACAGCAATGGGAATGGAATACGAACAATCTAGAAGAGAGTTCTTCCGGCATTCCTTGTTTGAAGGATCGAGTACCGACGTAGTTGAACATGAGGTCTATACCATTCATTTATCTGACATCAATAATTCCTATCGAGTGAGTTTGAAGCACTAGGTCAACCCCTTATCTGTGGAAGCATGCCTCCGGTGTGTCCAAGATCATTTTTAGAAGGGAGTGAAGAACTCTACGTGTCTGATTTGATGAGGGACCGTATAGAAGTCCTTATAGGGGCGGACATCGCCGGGAGAATGCTAACTGATGATCAGAGAAGAATTTCATCTGGACTTGTGGCAATCCGTACCAAACTAGGATGGACTGTGATGGGAAAAATTCCTCTGACGGAGGTGAGAGATGACACCAGCTCCCTTTGCGTGACCACACTTCTATCTTTAGATTTAGAAAACTTGTGGAAATTAGATGCAATTGGAATCTCTGACGCGGAGGTTGAGAAGAAGAATCGGTCGTTACAAGCTGAAATGGAGGAACATTTCGCTCACACCACGACGCGAGATATTGAGGAGCGCTATGAGGTAGCTCTACCCTGGGTGCAAGACAAGGAAAGGATTCCTACGAATAGAGACCTAGCCGAAAACCAACTAAGTTCTGTAAGAAGTTGGAGACATGAAAGAGTATGAACAAATCTTTGAAGAATGTATAAATCAGGGGATAATAGAGTATTCCAGAGAGGATAAACTAGATGGTGTACACAACCTGCCACATCGACCAGTGTATAAAAGAAACAGTCAAACTTCTAAAATAAGGCCAGTATTTAATGCGTCGGCCCGGAAGAGAGATAAACTTTCCCTGAATGACTGTCTGGATAAGGGACCCAATTTGATAGAAATTATACCAAGACTTTTAAATAAATTCCGGAAATATGAAGTAGGTGTCTCTTCTGATATTGAGAAAGCATTTTTACAAATTGGAATAAAGGAAGAAGACCGAGATGCTGCAGTTTTCGAAATAGCAGGAGTTGATCTAACTGGGCATCTTATCTTAGAGAATAAGGAGAAAGCATGGATTGTCTTCTTCACATGCGCAGTGTATAGAGGAGTTCATCTGGAACTTGTGACATCTTTGTCTATGGAAGCCTTCCTCCAAGCTTTCCGCCGATTTATAATTTCCGAGGCATGACTAATACTTTAAAGAAGATTGATTTTTCGAGTTTAAAATGTGATCCCACATTGAAAAACATCACCTGGAAATTCATACCGCCTGGTGATCCTTGGTGGGGTGGATGGTGGGAGCGTTTGATAGGAATGATGAAACAATTGCTTTTTAGAATTCTCGGTCAAACCTCCTTGGGATATGAAGAACTGTCCACGGTAATGTGTGACGTCGAAAGCTTGATGAACACACGCCCTCTGACCAACCTAACTGAAGAAAGTGAGGATCTCGTTCCATTGACACCTTCGTTGTTCTTACATGAGGTCAGAGAGGTTGGCGTTCCAGACCTGGACTTGATTGATAACCAGACCCTCTCCCGCAAATCTACTTATATATTTGCCTTATTCTGTCTGTTTGTCTGAAGCTCACGGATGGGATTTTTCATAACCATCGGTGGTTCAGTGGTAGAATGCTCGCCTGCCACGCGGGCGGCCCGGGTTCGATTCCCGGCCGATGCATTTTTTTTTTTTACAATTTTTAAAACTCATTTATATATTATACAAGAATGACATCCACGGCGCCAATTTATAATTGTAACGAATAGTATTTGAATAAAAGCATTTAATCGGGTAAAACCCGGGCGTTGCCCGGGTCATTCGTATATAATAATTGTATAAACGAATGCAAGACAAAATCACCGCGAATGTTTCTTTTTTTTAAGGCAATTTCTTTTTAAGGCAATTATCGTTATTTATCGTTAATTTTTGTTTCGATTTTATTGAAAAAAATAAAACGATATGGTGCCTTTAAAAAATGATCTTTATTACTATGCAGTTTTCTATTTAGTCAATATACCTAAGTTCATGTTGCAAATGTAATTATCTCTATCGATTTAGTAGGTGAAATGCAAAAAAAAAATCGACATGATGAAATCTTTATGAAAATTCACATTTTTATTTTTATATTTTCAAGACACACACAGTTTGGGGCGGGACGTTTCACAAGAGAGACATCCACGGCGCCAATTTATAATTGTAACGAATAGTATTTTAATTAAAACATTTTAAAAACACACAGTTTGGAACGGGACGTTTCACAAGAGTGACATCCATGGCGCCAATTTATAATTGTAACGAATAGTATTTGAATTAAAACGTTTTTAAAATATATGCGCACTCGGGTAAAACCTGGGCGTTGCCCGGTCATTCGTCTAGTATCAATATGTACGAGAAGATCTTAGAGAACGATTTCGTATTGAATATTTTGGATTTCTGAGACAAGAAACGAGACGCCTGAAGACTACCATACCATTCAAGGTGGGAGACATGGTACTCATTGGACAAGAGAGTTTAAAGAGACTACACTGGCCGTTAGCCAGAATAATCCAACTCTATCCAGGAAAAGACGGGTTTGTGAGGGTTGCGAAAATGAAAACTTAATCAGGTGATAAAATACGACCTATTCAAAAACTCTACAATTTAGAGATAATGCCCGAGATAAGATGTCGAGACCCTCTGACGGAGCGATCTCACACACAAGAAGTTCGATTGACAACTAAAGAGGACCTTTTGATTTCACAACAAGAGCAACATCACATTGGAACCCGGAACTTTTCCTTTCCATGTTTGAGTCGTCGAGGTGCCAACTCAAAGGTGGGAGAAATGTTGGAAAAGAAGGAGTTCGAAGCAGCCAATGGGAGGCCGACGGAAGCGGCTAGGGATGTAGCGGCTAAAATGAGAAAACAATATCAGAAGAACCTGTAAACAACTTTCGAACGCTAGAATTTGCCCTGATCCCCGATTCTTTTAGTGTAAATATTTAAATATATAATTAATTAAATAATACTTTACTTATTTTCTTAATTTATAATAAATATAATTTTCCCTCCTGTTTTCGTCGTATATTTCAAAAGTGTTATAAACAGCGACGCCTTAATTTTGAACCTTCAACCCCGCCGACCAAGAATAGAGGTTGTTGGGACACCTCGTGACCATAGTAACCCAGAACCCCACCTAACCTAACCATATATCCCACCTTTTGTCCATTTTAAGTTACCAACCTCTGGTGATTGCGAGGTGTTGAGATGGAGCCTGAAGCCACCTTTAGCCTTGGCAGCACCGAGCCAGAGACCGAGATCCCCTTCCTGGTGATCAAGTCACCTGACCTGTGGTGGATGACCTGGCCCCACCAACACCAGGATAGTCCAAGATGGACTCAGACACCCCTTCCTGGTGGTCAAGACACCTGACCTATGGTGGATGACCTGGCCCCACCAACACCAAGCTAGCCTGAGAATGACTCAGATACCCCTTCCTGTTGGTCGAGCCACATGTCCGATGGTGGCCGACTTGACCACAAGCCAGTCCAAGATGGACCCAGACACCCCTTCCCTGTAGTCAAGCCACCGACCTATGGTGCTTGACCTGACTCCACCACGAGCCCTGAACCTTTCCCAAGCTGACCCCAAGATGCCCAGATCCTACAATATTAATTGTTTTTTTTTAATTCAATATTTTCGTATTTTTATTTTATTTTTTGTGAATATTTCTTTAATAATTTTATATTTAATTTATTTTTATCATTTTTTTTAAGATGCCTTTTTAATTTTTTTATTTTCATAGAGAGAAAGGCGATGATAGCTTGGGGGGGTGAGTTCAGCAACACTGGGACAAGGAAGCGGGAGATTGATATTTGACATTCTTGGAGATTGACATTTTTTTGATATTGACATTTTTTTTTAAACAAAAATTTGATCTTTTTTTGAGAAGCAAAAAAAAAGACTTGGAGTTGCGGAGGGCGAAGGCCGCTAGCTGCGGCCTTGCCTGCCCCTTTTTCGAATGGTGGACATGGGTGGCTGAAGGTAGGTGGGGATATTCTGGGGATAATGGCATAATAGGTTTTTTTTTTGTGTGTGTGTGTTTACATTTATATGCATATTAAACTCCTCCCAATTTTAAACTTATATAGTTTTTTTTTTTTTATTATCCTTTTTCATGAAATCTTATATATATATATCTGCTTGTGTAGTACATTGAAAAGTTATTTTATTAGAATAAATAAAATATGTTTGGCCAAAATATTGATTGGTTAATTTCCCCTTTTAACATATAATTGCTAGCCGGCACAGCTTTAGGTCTCTACATGTGCCATAGATGAATAAATTTGTGGTCTGCTTTTCAGCAGCCACTGGCGCCCTAATACATGGACATGTAGAGATCTGGAAATAGTAAAAGTATAAATCATCATTGTTTTTAACAATGACTTTCTTCTTCCATTATACTAAAAATTTATGAAATGCTCACGAACTTTACAAGGTGAGCGACTACCTCTATAGAACTTAGATCTTCGTCACAACACAGAGTGGCGGTGAAATCGCAATAGTGATAATTCAAACCATTTTTGAATATCATATGGAGTTTTATAATCCAATATTCTTACTTTATATTTTTGCATCCTTCTGAAATTTATAAATATTGTATACATTTTAATATGTTAGAAAATATATTGAAGTTTCTCTTTTCATATATTGTTTATATTACACTAAGAGTAAAAAAAAATTTTTTAACTAATAAAATTAACAATCAACACGTATATGAGTAAATAATAAATGTGATAAACCCGTAAACATAGCAGCTTTCAAACAATAGTCAACTATTATCTTGCTAATATTAATTTCAGCTTTCAATCAATAGACAAATGTGTTCTTGCTAATCTCAATTTCTGATTATCGAATTTTGAATTTCAAAAAATTCATATTTTAGCTTTTACCTTTTAAAAATAAAATAGTTTTAAAATTTCAAAATTTAAGATATTACACAAAAATAATAGAATAAATTTTTAAAATTAAAATAATCTCATTTCAATGAAAATATTTAATATTCTGTGGTTTAATAAAATTGACCCTTCTTTTATAAACAAACGTACACACGTTTTTGTATATTTGGGTTTCCGAACCCAATATATTTATTTTATATATATATAATCACAAAAAAGTAAGTTATTTCAAATGATAACTTTAAAAATCATGCAGACTAAGGTCCCTGCCAGTTTTTAAAAAAGTAGTGGTCAAGTGTATATATATTTATCGTTTATTTGATGTGCATCACATTTTTTTCCCCTCACAATTCCCTAATTACACTAATTTTAATCATTATAATTTTCAGAAATTTTTACGAGGGCGTTTTTTTTTTTCTAGTTGAGTAGGTGAGGACAATAAATAAATTCATGAAATAGACATCTTAATTATAGCACACATATTCCCTCAATTTTCAAGTGTCATCCATTATGACTTTTTCTTTCTAAAGTTATGTTAAATATTAATATTTATTGTCAAGTGTTTGTATTTTCTCTTAGAAACTCTTATTGTTGATAAATTTGAAATGTAATAAACATGACTTCTTCAGTACTAAGGAACCCAAAACTGCCCCCTGGTGATGGAAAAAACTGTTTCCTGATGACTGATAGAAACATAAGTCAGTAAGAAAGAAGTCCCGACACCTGTGTTCCTTAGAGGTTTTGACTTTCTAATGAAGCTAATGAATGTTGGGAAGTTGGAAGATGCTTCACCAAGACATTCTAACTGAAAAATGTATCCACCAGACAATCAGAATGAGCTTTTTATATTGGCAGGAATAGAGGTAGCAACCCAGCACGATGTCTTCCAACCACCATGGGAACTTATATCATGACTATTATGATGTGTAAATCCATAGGAATATGCTTTCTACATAAGAATATCACACACACACACAAAAACCTTTATTAAGACACAGGTCTTACAGAGGATTCTCCTTGGGGTTACAAGACGGAGAAACCCATGAAAGTGGGAAATATACAAAGGGGTAAAAATAGAGAAAGATTATATACACATGGTAAATATATGCAGATTATTATTTGAATAATCCTATGGAAAATAAGAATATGGATTTGGAAAAAAAAAAAATTGGAAATATGGGTGGGAGAAGTGGAGAGCGAAAAGAGGAAAGAAAACAGGTATTTACATATGGAACATACATATAATGGAACAAGTCAATTTAAGCTCTTCTGCTCACTCAGCACAGGTGGACCATGGCTTTTTTCAAGAAATCTTTAAGAGATTTTCCAGGAAAATCCGAGTGTTCAGTTGTAAGGTAAACACCGTTTTATCGTTGTGGGGGGTTGGCTTATCGTACCTGCCCAAACAAATAATAGGATATTGGCTCTGTCCTCTTCATCAAACAGAAATTTTTGGTATGTTTGGATGATCGGTTAAGTCTTTCTTTTTTACAGCATTTTTATGGAAGTTATATAGATTCAAAGCTACTGAACTATTGTCTATAAAGTTGGATAATAAAGAATATAATGTGAGGTGTGTATGGCCTATCTTAGAGAAAAGTATTTTTCTTTCCGTGTCAAGAGGCATGCATTCAAATATATAATGTTCTAATTCATTTTCGGTTCTATTTTTGCATAGTTGGCAATACAAGTCTTCTGTCTTTAGATATTTCATATGGTCTTCTCGATATAAAACAAATAGAATTCTCAATTGCGCAATGAGGCGTTTAGTCGGCAGTGGGAGTTCACTTAGTAGATAGTTCTCTGCTGCGAATGTTTTATGTAAATATTTGTAGTGTGTGTGCAGCTTCGAATTGGTTATTCTTGATTGATCGGTTTGGATAGACTGTTCTATAGTGATTCTGATAATTTGAGGTATTGCTTTCTGTAGAATATTGGGGTCTGAACAGTTCTTTAACCACATGAATCCAGTTGAGTTTAGGATATTCATTAAATTTTCTGTAAAACCTATAAAGGTATTCGTTAGAGTGGACGTTTCCCATAATTGGGCTAGACAGATTGCGGGTAATCTGGATTTTTCCATTTTTAATATTCTTAACCAGAACTTTAGAATTAGTTTGGTTGGCTGTGACTCCTAGTGAGAAGAGTCCAGTTTCCATGCGTAGTATGTAGCCTGGTGTGTTACTCGGCAAGTTCAATAGTCGTCGGAGATAGTTATTCTGAATTTGGTCCAAGATTTTGTACTTTTCGTTTGCCCAAATTGGAGCAGAATACAGCAGAGTTGACAGGATAATTGAGTCTAATAGTTTCATTGATGAACCAAATGAATTCAACCTGGATTTCTCCATAATTTTCCATACTTCGCCGGTAGCTGCAAGCGCTTTGCCTTTAAAGTATGAAGCCACTTGACTAAACGAGATTGTTGTTGTGAGGGGATAGCCAAGATAGAGATATTTCGATGTCGCTGCCAGCAGTTGGTCTCCCCAGAACCATTTATCCGATTTTGCAGGGCGGCCACCGTTTCGGAAAACCATTATCTTGGATTTTGATTCATTCAGGGTTAGATGATTTGTTTCGAAGTATTTTTTCAACATGTTAATTTTTATTTGTAGATTGATCTTTGATTCTCCTATGAGAATTATGTCATCGGCATACATCAAAAGGTGGACCGTTCCAAAATTAGGGAGGTATATGCCTGGTAGAGTAGAGTCATTAAAAATGTTGATTAAATCAGTTACAAAGAGTATAAATAGATAGGGTGATAAGGGTTCTCCTTGTAACACTCCCGATCGGATTTTGATGGGTTCAGTAAATAGTCCGTTCCATCTCACCGTTGTTGTCATTTGTTCGAAGTAGCTCCTAATAAGGTTAACAAAGTGGAAATCCAGACCTAATTCACCCAATTTTGACCACAGAAGTGAGTGGGGAACAGTGTCAAAAGCCTTTTTCAGGTCCACAAAAAAAGCATTAAGTTTTCTTCTTTTACGTCTGAGTCAGCTGTATCAAGGACAACAGTGTGAATATGTGATCATGACAGGAGTAGCCTTTTCTGAATCCGGCCTGGTTCTCTGGGATAATTGATCTAGCTTCAATCCAGTTGCGTAATCGTGATTTTAGTATTGATGTGAAAAGTTTTGACAGATTACTAATAAGGGCAATTCCGCGGTAGTGTGATGGATTATCCCGGTCACCGCTTTTAAAAATAGGATGGATGATAGATTTAGACCATATTAAGGGATATGAACCAGAATTAATGATTCTATTGAATATATTTTTTAGAGTAACAAGGTGTTCGAAAGGTAGGGTCTTTAATGCTTCATTCGGAATTTCGTCAGTGCCACAAGCTTTTTCATTTGCCAGACTGGAGATTTCTCTAGTTATTTCTGTTATGGAGATTTCACAGTAGAGTTCAGGATCAATTGGTGAGAGAGTAGATAGGTCGCTTCCTATCGTCGTCTCAGCAGAGAGCAGTTTGTTGTAAAAGCACTGCTACTCTAAAATTGTTATATTTCCTTGTATATAGCTTTTGTCTTTCAAGGTAGCTATAGTTTTCCAAAAGTTTGCGGAGTCACGGGCATTTTTAAGAAGTTCTTGTTTTTCCTGAAGATATTTTTTCTTGTTGAAGTTTATTAAGGTCGTGTATCTTTTCCTATTTGAGACATAAATATTGCAGTCTACATCAGTGTTCGTTTCCTTAAAGGTTGTGAGGCTTGCCTTAGCAGATTTTTTGGCTAAATAGCATTCCCTATTATACCAGGGTTTCGATTTTGGGTGGGCAGGTCTGACCTTAATGCGCATATCTGCAGCAAGCATTGCGTTTTGTATTTGTTTAGAAAATGTATTAACTAGGCTGTCAAGATTCTGGTCGGTAGAGACTTGATTGTTGTCAAGATTCTGCGAAAAGAGGGATGTGTTATCAGGTGACCATCTGTATCTTTCAAAGCAGGGATAGACGGTTTCTTTCGTTCGTTTGAGATTAGATAAGTTAGACATGTTTATTGTTAGTGGAAGGTGGTCCGAGTATGGGTTATTATCTACTCTAAGGTCAACAATGTGCTCCAGCAGGGAATATGAGATAATAAAATAATCGACAACAGATGAGCCACGACTTGATATAAATGTACAGTTTCCAGTTTTGTCACTTATAGTTCTGCCCTTAATTATTGTCAGTAGATTATTATCTAGGAAGTTTATGAGTTGTTCCCAATGTTTGGAAAGCACTGGGTCCCTAGATTTGCGTTCAGGTGAAAGAAGTAAGGGACGTTCCAACGGGTTGTGTAAGTATCCATAGGTGCCGGTATGGATGTTTATGTCACCCGCTAGAACTATTTCATAGCCGTTAGCCAACCTATCTTCGACATGTTTAGATAAAGTAATGAAGTTTGACAGTTGAGATTCGTTTGGAGAAAGATATGTAAATATATAACAAATTTGTATATTGAAACAACGTTTGAAAGGTATAGATATCCAATTATGCTCTACAACGGCCTTCTCCAACATAGTTTTTAGTTTATTTTTGATTCCTACCATTATTCCACCCGGGCATCTTCCCAGTTTGGAGCTTCTAGTTGCCAGTGATTCGAATAAGTGGAATCCTCTGGGGCCGTTTTTAAGTGATGGTCACACCAGGTTTCGGTCAAAGCAAATATTTCGTATCTCTCTAAGTGACTATAAAGAAGAGGAAAAACTGAATTGAGTCTATACAGCCCGTTAACGTTCCAGCAGGTCAGTGAAAAGGTATCGTTGGGTTGATTATTTACAAGTGATTGTTTCCTAGCTGCTTGCTACAATGAATGTCCATTGGCATCTACAATTTGTCCATCACAGACCTTATATGCTATGTCATTAATTATTAATTTATTGTCTCTTAGCTTAGCTAGAATACCTTTTTCGACGAGTTCTCTTCTTTTAACATTCAAAACGCGCTGTTGTTCTCTCATCTTCATGCTATAGTCTTTCGATAGTGATATCCTAGTTCCTCTTAAATTGAAAGCAGCTTTAAATAGAGTTGATCTATCGTTTTGTTCTGGGACTTCAATCAGGATCGGTACACCGGGTTTTCTGGATAATCGGTGGCATCGCGTGATGTTTATCTTCTCCGTTGTTTGCATATTTTCTTCGATAACCCTCCGTATCCGTTCTCGGCAGTCCTCGTTATTATCTTGTTCTATTCCGTAGAATATAAGGTTCCTTTCTCTGCTCTTTGCATCCAAGTGTTCAAGTTGGTCTTCTAAGTCTTTTATTTTTTTGGAGTTTTGAGAGAGTGCTACCTTTGTAACGGCAGAAGATTCCTCTAATTGTTGCAGTCTTTGGTTTATATTTTCTACTCTATCATCGATTGTCGAAAGCCGGGATTCCAGCCTCTCACCCCAGCTATCCAGCCTTTTGGAGAGTGCATTTATCAGATCTTTGATATCTTTATCCCTTTCTAAGCTTGTTTCCAACGTCGATTGTTTGGACATCTTAGGGCCTGGGTTTTGTTCAATGCCGGCTAATATTAAAAGCATTAAAACTACACATATAAGGTGAAAGTTTCAGAAATATTTTGAGAGTGAAAGATTCACACGTGATAAGCAAATCTCTTTGCCGCCGTATGTATCCGGCTTGAAAGTATGTAGATTTGGCTCAGATACATAAGAATATCATCAAACTACATTACAAAAAACTGGAGATCCTGTATTTTACAAATGTGAAACTTATTTTGTAGATTAAATTCAAAAGAGAACACACATTCAGATATAAGGCCTCTCATAAGATGTTATCAAATCAAAGCCACCCCAGTACTGATAGGGTCAAAGCCAGAAACTAGGGTATATAGGCTGGCTTTGTCTGAATTTGACAAAACTGGTGTTGGGGGTCATTCTTCATCATCACATTACTAGGGTGATGAACAGTGCATTGTTCTGATGCATAAAGGGAGAGGTGCCTCCTTTGGGACATTCAGATATGTAAACATACATTTATACAGTAACTAGTAGCATTTGAAAGCACATTGAGGAGGGTACTCACTTGCCCTTGAAGTTAAAAATGGCTTCTAAAGACATTACTTACTATTAGATCAATGACCTATATGGATATAAAGCATCACATTATTTTCCCATGAAAACCCAAGTCTTACCACCAGACTATGGCTCCAGTTTTATCGCCTTAGTCTGATTGAAGAGACCCACCAGTTATGTGAAATACTGGTAACCAGCATTGGTAAGAAGAGATGATGAACACCCATTGAAACAAAACCAGAATGTTGTAAACCTGACTGAGCTTGTTTTTTGTTAAATGGTTGTAATATATGAAAGATAGAGAGCTACTATAATTATTCAATCAATATCCTCTCAATACAGATTCTCCGGGGGGTCGGTGGAAGGCTGGTTAAAACCGTTTGGTTTTCGACCACTATGACCCGGGTTTGATTCCCGCATTGGACACTTTTTTCTGTTTAAAAAAAAAAAAAGAAATGCTCCAATGACCCCCGATTCTTGCAAAGTCCAACCCCACCAGCGAGTGCAAGTAACCAAACGGGGCTCTGGCACATTTGTAAGTGCAAAGTCGAACTGCTTTTCACATGTGTAGACATGTGGTGCGCTTACAGTAAAAGCAGTCGCTAACTACCCACCATGATTATCATGGCCTGTACCACATGTACTAGGGATAAGCAAAAAAAAAAAAAACAGATTCTCCTGAGAGATACAGAAGATGAGTGGAAAAAAGATATTAGAATATGCAAAGTTATATGGGAGATATGTAAATATAATTACTATGACATTATACACATAGGCCTTAGGTATGATAAAGCACAATTTGGATTATAATAAAAGAAAATAAGACCTAATCCAAATAATTTATTAGTGTGTGACGTTTCAGCAACAACATTGTCACCATCATCAGACAAAAGAATAAATGGATAATTTTGTCTGACGATGGTGACAATGTTGTTGCTGAAACGTCGCACACTAATAAATTATTTGGATTAGTCTTATTTTCTTGTATTAGGTTTTAGGTATTATCCTGTTTTACTACCACATTGATGTTTGCATCATCAACCCTCTAAGGAACTCAGTTAACATGACAATGTCATGTACTTAACTGACATAGTTGGCTGAATATGAACAAAACTAAAGCCCACGGCCATAGAAAATTTTAGGAAACATTTGAAGAATAATAAAACCTAAATATGTGATAAACTTGAACTATCCTCATGCCAATAAATTTTACCATTTCAGACTAAGGAGATGAAGCATCCCTATAATGCCAAGAATAAATAAGCCTAACAACAAAATAATTTATAAATGCTATCTTGAAATAAATTTGTGTTTAAAAGTACAGCTAGAATGACAAAAATATATTAAATTGAATCGAACCTGCAATCTTATATTTAAAATAGAATTGCAATGTATAAGAGCTAAAGAAGCACTGTGCTTTGATTGACTAATTAAGGCCATGTGCTAGTCATAGCTCCAATAAAACTGCTGTACATTAAGGCAGGCCTACATTATAGTAGATTGTAAAATGATTCTGATGTGGAAACAAAAAGAGTTTGACATCATTACAGAAATTAAGTAGTCTTGCATGCTGAAAATTGATCTTTAGATTTTTATAACATGCCTTTCAAGTTTCCCATATTAAAATATACCATGTACAACCATGCAAAACAAATTCTTAAGTGTGTACTTACAGTTTAAAAGTTGTAAATCCCCGCACCATGATTATCATGGCCTGTGTACCATGCAATAATAATAACAACCAGAATATTATTTTATCATCACATATGTAATAGAAGTTTGCATATCTATCTTCTATGAAAGTGGAGATTTAAAAATACAGTTAAACCTGTCTATAGCGCCTTCCTCTCTATAGCACCCTATTTTGGTGAGCCCCAAGAGAGGGCGCTATAGACAGGTTTAACTGTATTAATCTAAATACAGCTTTGAGCGCGCGCACTCTAATTGACTATCAAAATGTAGACTATATAAGGAAAAACTGATGATATAATATGAAAAAAATATATATATACAGTTGTCTATAGTACCCCCTCTTAGGACTCACCAAAATGCTATAGAGAGTGGGCGCTATAGACAGGTTTAACAACTAACAGGTTTTACTGTAGTACAAAAGTGATATAATCAGGCATCTCCTGATAGTGCAACTGAAATTTTCTGATAGCTTGCGTCATCTGTCAGAATAAATATCGGCCAATAAAAAAGTTTGGCTAATATTCTCATTTGATCTTGTTATTAGTTGAGATATTGTGACGTAGTCTCAGGGAAGACAAATAAAAGGATGACAAAGCAATTTGATCAAGATCCATCCAATCTTATTTACATAATATGGATGAGAGGAGAAAAATGTATTATTATTTTGTGGAGATAAAATAATTATTTTTATTAACTTAACGTTTTGATCTTTTGTCCTTGTCAGGAACAAATAAAAATGAAAGCTTGTCTTCTAATTCTGAAACTAAGAATGCCAGCCAGGCAACCTCCATCTTCATAATTCTGCTCCAATATTTATTCCAACAGATGGTATCAGCAGTCTGGTGGATCAAATATTGCCACTGCCAAGCTCTTCTAATATTTCTCATTGTTTGTTTAGTGGCTGTAGATAATGTTTCCTTTACAAAATAAAGCAATGTGTTTTAGTGCTCCTAACTCTCTACATTAACTCTCAGGTTCAAAATATAAATAGCTGCCACTTAACACTAGATTCAAGTACCATGTGGTTTTAGCTGCATACAGCAGGCTTCCACAAAGACAGGATTTGTTTGCTACAACCTCTCCCAGCCTTGATCACCTTGTTGCTTCTTCTAAAGATATACAACTCAATTTTACATGTGTTATGCAGATATGCCGCAGAACGAGCATATTGAGCTCTTCCAGAAGCGCCATGGGCGGCGTTTGGATCACTATGAGCGTAAGCGTAAGAAGGAGGCCCGTAGGGTGCATGAGGATGCAGCCAAGGCCCGCAAACTGAGAGGCATCAAGGCCAAGCTCCACAACAAGCAGAGATTCAAGGAGAAGATCCAGATGAAGAAGAGGATCAAGATGCACGAGCAGAAGAAGACCAAGCAGGTGGCCCAGGAACAAGGTGGATTTGAGATCCCAGAGTACATTCAGGATATGGAGAACCAAGCCCAAGGCAGGATCCTCTCCAACACCCTGAAAGAGAAGAGGAAGATGAAGGCCGGCAAGTGGGACGTCCCCATCCCCAGAGTGAAGGGCATCAGCGAGGCTGAGATGTTCAAGGTGGTCAGGACAGGCAAGAGGAAGAAGAAGGCATGGAAGCGCATGGTTACCAAGGCCTGCTTCGTGGGAGAGGGCTTCACCAGGAAACCTCCCAAGTACGAAAGATTCATCCGGCCCACAGGCATGAGATTCACCAAGGCTCATGTAACCCACCCAGAGCTCAAAACCACCTTCTACCTGCCCATCATGGGGGTGAAGAAGAACCCCTCCTCACAGCTCTACACTTCCCTAGGAGTGATCACCAAGGGCACAGTGATCGAGGTGAATGTCAGCGAGTTGGGCCTGATCACCCACGCAGGCAAGGTGGTGTGGGGCAAGTACGCCCAGGTCACCAACAATCCAGAGAATGACGGTGTCATCAACGCTGTGCTCCTTGTCTGAATAAACCCCTCTCTCTCTCTTTGGGACCTTGTATGTATCTGATACACTGATGTAAAATAAACAATGAAGGAATAAACTTCCAAAACTTTAGTTGTTTTTTAAAATACTGTAGAATGTGCAATCGTTAATTAGAACAGAAGCCCAAATCCCCACTGCTCTATGGAATTTCAGTAACAGCATCACCAGATTATTGAATTATATTACTAAGAAAGCTATATTCATCTTTCTTATCTCGGGGCCTAAAAATTTGACAACTTCATAGGGGGCACTTGTATAGTTGTCATTGATTCAAAGAACCTGAAGCAAGTAATGTGTCAAGATGACAGCTTGAGTTGAGGTTGCTCCTGACATGAAGAAGATACCCCTTTACTGCCGCCAACATGGATCCAGACTCAGCTGATGACTGGTAATCCTTATTTTTATTGGCTGCACATAATTTAACCCAGTATTGGCATTAAATTTTGGGTTTTAGGTTTAACCCCCCACACTGACTGTGTATGTTGGTCTAGGACTGCTTAGTAGATTTCACAGCATTGTCATGCCCCTAACTAAAATAAACCTAAAACTATTCTTTCTTATGCAAATTCAATGATGCTATTAATATAGCATATTTTCGCAACACATTTAGCCTTAAGGGGCTTAAAAAGCTAGACATGAATGCATTAGACAGAATAAGATGCCTATGAAAACTAAATAATGCAAAACACAGTTCCCACTAAAAATCTATTCCCAAGACAGTTGACATCTAAGATATGCTTTGCTGTAATTTATTTACTCCTGCACAACAAGAAAAAAATATTAGGAAAACCATCCTTACCAAGAATTCTTTCAAATTTCCAACGATATAATTATAACAGACCCCAATTGACACTAGTGTAGAATGACATGGTAGGTCTGGGAGATATTGTCATTGATGAGAAAAACCTTTCTAATACCTATATAATTACAGTAACTCCACAACAACTTAGATGAAGGAAGAAAATAACGCAATAACTTAGTTCCCAGATACAGTTGAACCTCACTATAAGAACACGGTACCAAGATTTTATGTTGTTACAACTATGGTTAAAGTATTTGGGGCCTTAAAATTAGGTTATTATAACAAGTTACTGTTATATAACAAGGTTCCACTATACATCTTGCCATATCACTGGGAGAGGCTGCTGCTTATCACCAAACAGCTCAAGGAGCATGAACTCATTGAAATTGTGTCATCTTTGCACAAGGGAATAAGAAACAACACTAAGCACATTATCACAAAATTAGCATATTTATATATTTCTAATTATTATTATCCCTAGTACACTTGGTATAGGCCATGAAAATCATGGTGGGTAGAAGTTGCTGACTGCTTTTACTGTAAGTGCACCACATGTCTACAAAAATATGAAAAGCAGTTCGACTTTTGCACTTACAAATGTGCCAGAGCCCTGTTTGGTTATATGCAATCGCTGGTGGGGTTGGACTTTTGCAAGAATCGGGGGCCATTGGAGCATTTTTTTTTCCAATTAGAAAAAAGTGCCCAATGCAGGATTTGATCAACAGTTTAGACCACACCTTCATTTACACATTGATAAAGTTGAATTGTTAATTTTTTCTATATATTATATATACAGTTACGAGCGTCTTTCCTAATCAATCAACCGGCCGACTCTGTCACCGTTTGCTTTTATTGGTTGGCTACGGTCACGCCACCTTGGCCCCCCCCCTGCCGGCGGCGCGCGCCCGTTGGCTGCCCGCGAGCACATGACTTCCCTGTGCGCGCGCATGGCGGGCGGTAGGCGGTAGAATTGCAACAAATAGTATTTGAATCAAAACATTCAATCGGGTAAAACACGGGCGTTGCCCGGGTCATTCGGCTAGTATTATATATATAGAAACAAAATCACAAGGTAACCAGATAGGTAATTTATATAAGTGCAGCTTTTGTATGAATTTCTTATTTGTGTGAGTCTCTTCTTACATCCAGATATAGCACCTTCTGTTTAATCATGTCCTCTTAAGTCTGTTACAATAGAACCTTCATGAGAGGCCACCTCTCTTCACAAGACGGTTTTTATCACCAAAATTACCATTTTTACTAATTAACAACTCTCGTAAAAGGATACCTCTCTCTAAAGGATACTTTGGCTCTGAAACCCACTGCACTTGAGCCTGTGTTCTCCCCTCTGTCACTTGAGGAAGGTTTTGCAGAAGGTCTTCAAGTAGCATTGCTCTAATAATTAATGCCCCCAACACTTTATTTGTGATACAGTAGAACCTCCCTGTAAAGGACACTTAGTTGCAGAGAAAAAGTGTCCTTTAGAGAGAGGTGTCCTCTTACTGGAGAGTTGCTAAATAGTAAAAATGGTCATTTTGGTGATGAAAAGTGTCTTTTATAGAGAGGTGTCCTCTCATGGAGGTTCTAGTGTATTACACGGGAATACAATCGTGTTGGCATAGAGCGATACAAGATCTTTATCCCATTTCTTTAGCCACAGTCCAGCAGCTAACAAATACTACATCAGGATAACTACTGGGTTTTATTTTACTAGTTTTGGGTATTTTCATCCTAGATAGATGGACTACTCAACTGTGTAATTATTTTATTTTCAATAGCCTTATCATCCTTGCACCCCCTATATGATTAATCTTGTATATAAATTTATGTGTAATAAGGCACAATTTGGATTATAAACACAAGGTAATAAGACCAAATAAATAAATAGTGTGACATTTTGGTAGCAGCACTAATACATTGACTAAAACATCCTTTACCCTATATTCTATGATAAATGCTGACTATATAAGAAAATACACCTAATACAAAAGTAGAGTGGTCTGGAGATTGAACTAGAGAAACACACTTAACTCTAAAGAAAGGCAAATCTAAAAAGTGGTGTTCCATAACAGTGGCCAATTAACTCAGTCTGACAGGTGGTCCTGGAGGCAAGATCCTGATTGTATCAACTGAATATTCTTATTTATAAGTTACCCTTTAACTACGACAAACAGCCATGCTGCGCTTTACTTCAAAAACAAATTGCTAATTGCAATAAACGCATTGTCAAAAAGGATTCGATCAAAGATAAATTCAATCAACTCGCCTTTCTTGATTCTATAGTACTATCAACACTCCTATATGCGGCACCAATATCTGCAACCAACCAGATGAAGACAGTTCAAGATATGCAGTTTATTATATTGAGTATGGACAGATTGCTGTATGCCTGTAACTACAGAAAACCACTATTAGGGTAAGAAGAAACTAACTTTATAATCTTTGCAGTATTCTTTACTCTACAGGTTTCTCCTTAAAAAACTGAGATCATCTCACTCTGAAAAAAAGAAATCCCCAATATTTTATGCATTTCAATTGTGAGGAATCTATTCAAAATGTTCATGCAAAAATAATAAACTTTGTTAACTATAGCCATTACCAGTATCTAAACCATTCATTTTTAACTGAGGAAGATCTATACTCTCCCAATTCCTAATAAGAGACTCTTAGCCACAGAAAAGGATTTTTTAAATATTTTTTCCCGAAGACCGCCCAGGCTTCTGGAAGGGTCTTGGTGCCTCAGTTTGGAAAATATGCAAAGTTGAATCCTAAGATAGGATTGCCCACATCCTGTTCTCCGCTCCAAGAATTCAAATTAAATCCTGCAGTTTCCCAAACATGTCAACCCAGCAATTTGGTTATATAAAATAATTGCTACTACCCTGTCTAACAGAACATTTGTCTTTAAACACTTCCAATTTTACAAGACCACGTCAAAAATAAGGTTAAGCTTGCAAGTTTGGATGAAAAGAATCAAGAAGCTTCTACTGCCCATAATGTATAATCTGCGCTACTAGCAATTCTATATACATATCTTTGCTTATCCCTAGTACACGTGGAACAGGCCATGATAATCATGGTGGGTAGAAGAAGGCGACTGCTTCTACTGTAAGCGCACCACATGTCTACACATGTGAAAAGCAGTTCCACTTTGCACTTACAAATGTGCTAGAGCCCAGTTTGGTTACTTGCACTCGCTGGTGGGGTTGAACTTTTGCAAGAATGAGGGGCCAATGGAGCAATTTTTTTTTTTATCAGAAAAAAAAGTTGCCAATGCGGGAATCAAACCTGGGTCGTAGAATAAGGTCGAAAACCAATGGTTTAGACCATCTTTCCACCAACCCCCCCTGTATACATATATATGTATACAGTAGAACCTCCTTGTAAAGGACATCTAATTGTAGAGCCAAAGTGTCCTTTAGGGAGAGGTGTCCTCTTATCAAAGAGTTGCTAAATTGTAAAAATGGTAATTTTGCAAATAAAACTGTCCTTTGTAGAGAGGTGTCTGCTAAAGGGAGGTTCTACTGTATATATAATGTGTACATAAACTTTTTATTTCTTGTCTCATGTTTATTTCCTGTTCTCCACAATTTCTCTGTCTTGTAATCTCCAAGAAGAATCTTCTATAAGACTAGGGTGTCTTAATAAAGGTTTTTATATATATCTGTGTTATTTATATATTTTACCAATTTCTTAACTTTTCATATATTTTTTTTTACTTTTCTTACTTTCTACATATTTTTTGTCAAGTTTTCCTTGATTAATTTTTTTCTCTTTCTAAGTACTTCCAAAAAAAAAAAAAAAAAAAAAACTTAGATTTTCCCAGAATATTCATGTCTTTCAGAAAAGAAGTTCTGGAACATTTTCTGTATAAACAAAATGTTCTATAACAGATTTGTATCATTATCTCGACTGTCTATCTCTTACAGAAGAAAGAGAAACTTCTCCTGGAAATTCCTACAACTGTTATCAGACATCTGTTGGTATCAACAAGTTAAGTGTGAACACCATGATGCAAAGAGATTGTTCGATTTTCACAGAGCTGTTACCAAAATAATTCAACAATACCTAACCTGATTGTAATACAGTAGAACTTGGATAATTCGAACTTCTTTAATTCGAAAACCTCTTTAATTCGAATATTTATCTTGGTCCCTAGAATTTGAAATAAATAAAAATTTCCGTTTTTAATTCGAATTTTTGGATAATTCGAATTTTTTTATGGTCCCTTGGGGTTCGAATTATCCAAGTTCGACTGTACAAGAAAATAAGACCTAATCCAAAAAATTTATTGGTGTGTGACATTTCGGCAACAGCATTGTCACCATCATCAGACAAAAAATTTATTCTTTTGTCTGATGATGGTGACAATGCTGTTGCCGAAACATCACACACTAATAAATTATTTGGATTAGGTCTTATTTTCTTGTATTACAATCTATAATCCAAATTGTGCTTTATCACTAACCTGATTGTAATATTTAGCCTTTATTTTCTTTTGTATTTTGCTCTCTACAAATGCAAATACTATAAATAAGTTCCGATTCAAATTTTTATAACTTCCATTCTTCTTCAGCTGCAGAATTTCTTTAAAAGACTAAAGATCTTAGTAACGGCTTATGTACGCATGTATCATATGTAAATACCAGTGTTTTTATTCTTTAATTTATTTATTTTGTATCTTTTTATTTTCCTCAGATTTACCCTGAACCAATCTGTTTATGAACTTAATTAACTTATTTTAAAGGCGTAAGATTCTTTTTGAAAATAAACAATTTCTACTGCCCTTACTGCAATGGAAAAATTAATGGGAGGGCCTGGCTCATCAGTGGTGAACCCTCCCATTAATTTTTCCATTGAAGTAAGGGCAGTAGAAATTGTTTATTTTCAAAAAGAATATTACGCCTTTAAAATAATTTAGAATTTTGATAACAGATGGCGCGTTAGTGCATCATATTAATTGACTTAATTAAGTTTTCTTGTATAGAGAAATTTCATTATTACCATTGAATGTGATTAGCTTTAACTTTTTTTTTCATTTGCAGAGTACGTGGTAAATCCACGGAGATGAAGACTGTCCTGACTTGTCCGCGAGTGTTAACTCATGGAGGTTCTACTGTACCAGAAACAAAAGAATCTTATAAATAAAATCCTTTTTGAAAAATCTTCATCAATTCAAATACAGACAATAGATAGCTGCCTATATATATATATATTTTTAGCTCTTTTTGATGTAGGATATGTTTAAATATTTCTTTCCTGCTTACAGAAATTACATCAATGTACAAATTTTCTCATTCAATGAAGATTTTGGACTTCAATTATAAGAAGATTATTATTATTTTAATAGAAAAGTTCCTTTCTAAACACAAGGTAATAAGACCAAATCCAAATAAATAAATAGTGTGTGATGTTTCGGTAACAGCGTTGTTACCATCTTCAGACAAAAATACTTGGTAACATGGTAACAACGCTGTTACCGAAACGTCACACACTATTTATTTATTTGGTCTTATTACCTTGTGTTTATAATCTATAATCCAAATTGTGCCTTATCAAAAGTTCCTTTCATTATGACCTAATGTAAGCAAGTCAAAGATATTCATTATTGGTTGATCTATTGTAAGTCAAAGATTTGATGGGGAAGTCAAGGAGATTTGACAATGTATGGATGATAAGACGCCATCTATATATAAGAAAATAAAACATTTATGCACCAAAGTTTATTTTTACACATAAATGGATACACACTATATCATCACCCACCAAGTAAGACATACCTTCCAAGATACACCACCTTACTGATCACTTTTGATATTAATCAAAATTGACATTCAAAGTAAATTTTAAAATCTATTGCAATAGACTTATTTTTCATAAATTCAATTGCCATCTATCGATAAAATTTGTAACAGATAAATATACTGGCAATGTGTTTCTTTTTAATAATATTATCTCTATAAGTAATCATTGCAGTAAGGTCTGTAGAGATATTTGATGGTACAGTAGAGGACACTCGTGCTAGAAGACATCTCTCTATAAAGGACAGTTTTCATTTGCAAAATTACCATTTTTACTATTTAGCAACTTCCCGGTAAGAGGATACTTCTCCCGAAAGGACACTTTAGCTCTACAGGGAGGTTCGACTGTATTATTAAAAAGAAGGACCATGCCAGTAAATTTGATTGTTTCCAAATTTTATCGATGGACTTATTTTTCTTTAGAATAAATTAGCTTTTAAATTACAAGCACTCTACATTGAACAAATGAGACAATAGAGTTGTTAAAAATTGGCTTTGAATCTCAAAACTATTTACAAGGTAATCTCACATTCGATTGCACTAAATGTTATCTGTCTACACATGTGAGAGTGTGTGACACAGATGTACTTGATAAATGTTTATCAGATTCTCTCTCTCTCTCTCTCAAAGCCAATTTTAATACAGTTAAACCTGTCTATAGCGCCCTCTCTAAATAGCGCCTTCCTCTCTATAGCGCCCGATTTTAAATACGTAGTACGATGCGAGTTACATTAAAAGTGACCTGTCTATAGCGCCCCCCTCTCTATAGCACCCTATTTTGGTGAGTCCCAAGAGCGGGCACTATAGACAGGTTTAACTGTAGTTCATAACTCGATAAAGCACAATTTGGATTATAGTTACAAGAAAATATCTCCCATCCATATTTCCAAAATTTTTTTTTTTCTTTTTTTGATTTTTTTTATTCTTCTTATTTTTTTATTCTTTCTTATAATCTGTATATATTTACCAAATGTATATAATCTTTCTCCATTTTTTATTTCCCACTTTCATAGGTTTCTCCGTTTTGTAACCCCAAGGAGAATCCTCTGTAAGACCTGTGTGTCTTAATAAAGGCTTTTGTGTGTGTGTGTGTGTTACAAGAAAATAAGACCTAATCCAAATAAATTAATTGTGTGTGACATTTCAGTAACAGTGCTGTTACCATCATCAGACAAAAGAATAAATGAGAAAAAATATCACAATGTATTCTTTAATAGTATACTGTTTGTTTACACACTTGATAACTACTATTTAAGAACATACTGTGATATTTTTTCTCATTTGTTATTTTGTCTAATGATAGTAACAATGTTGTTACTGAAATGTCACACATTATTAATTAATTTGGATTAGGTCTTATTTTGTTGTAACTAGTTTATAACATAAAACTGTCTTAATAAAAGGAAAATTATTCCAGTAGATGTGTTCCAATTTACTTTGAATTAATGTGTTAAATTTCATAAATGGAGTTACACACAACAAAATGGAGACAGGTCCTGATCTAATCCGACCTCCAGGAGAGACCAGCAATAATGTATTCTTAGAGTGGTCCCTCATTGGAGGTTCTAATATGTTGAAACTACAATATAATTATTTTAACATTTACCTTTTAATATGTACCTTTAATAATACTGAGAATGTTTCAATAATTCAGATGTCAAAAAATCATTCAGAAATAGGTTTATTGAAATAATTTTCCCTAGATTTAAGCCCTTCCACAGGAGTATACTATGGATATTATATAGAAGGGTATCATCTATGTACATAGAGAGAAAATAAAATTATTTCAATAAACTTATTCCTGAATCATTTTTTTGCCACAAATAATAGTGCAAGGGAGTCTCATTTTTGGATAATTCGGGTTTTATCTGTGGTCCCATCCTCAAAAGAACATAGCCTAAAAAACATAGCAAACCCAGACTCTCCTGGAGGCGGTCTCTCATCAGAGACTGTTTTGGTTAAAAGATTCCTTGTGATTTGACTTGGCATTTGGCCATGTTTTTAGGCAATGGTCTCTCATGGAAGACATGTTATTGTTTCTTATCCCCTTGTGTAAAGATTACACGAATTCCATGAGTGTTGTGCCCGTTGTTTTGTCAATGTAATGTCCCAGGAATGAGACGTTGCTTACACCGAACTGGCACTTTTCTTTGTTAAGCGTAACTCCTGAGTTCTTTAGGTGTCTTAAAACTTCGCGTAGTGTCTCGTCATGCTCTTCCTTTCTCTTTGCGAAAATGAAGATGTCATCCATGTGACAGATTACCCCACTGACTCCACGTAGGATAGCAGACATACATTTCTGGAAGTGTTCTGGAAATCCCAAAGGGAAGCCTTTTGAATTTATATCTGCCAAAGGGCGTAATGAAAGTCGTCAGCGTTTGGCTTTCTTCAGAGAGTTTAATCTGCCAAAATTCGCTGTTAGCATCCAGCCTGGAAAAGATTTTGGCCCCGTTGAGTTGATCTAGTTCATGTTCAAGGACAGGAAGTGGGTGAAGCTCACGTTCCACACTCAGGTTAAGCCAGGACAAGTCTACACAGATCCTGATTTTCCCGTTTGGCTTTCCAGCTAGGACGATCGGTGCGCACCACTCCGTTGGCTCATCAACTGGTTCGATGACTTCTTGAGCCACCATGGCATCCAGTTGCTCTTTTAACTTCGGCATGAGCGGAAGAGGTACTCGTCTTGGGACTGGTATGGAGAAGGGCTTGGCACCTTCCTTCAACTTGATGTGATAGGGCTGTTCAAGAAGCCCCAGTCCTTCAAATAACTTAGGGAACTCTCGTTCAGGATTGACATCCGTTGTTCCGTTGATGACAAGATCAATTCATTTGACGAGTTGGAGGTCTTCACAGGCCCCGACACCCAGCAGAGGTTTCTCCAAATGGTGGACCACGTACACGGTATCCTTCATTTCACGTGTGTTAGCTCTGAGCTTCGCCACGAAGGTTCCAGCATTCTCCATTTTTTGGTTCGCGGCCGCCATCAGTTGACCATTGGTAGGCGCCAGTTGGACGTTGCTGAAATACCGCTTGTACAGGGAAAATGGTATCAATGTCACATCCGAGCCCGGATCCAACTTGAAGTGGATTGCAGTGCCGTTGACTCTTACTGTTGACTTCCACCTGCTCTTTTTGCTTCCCAGCGAAGGCTCGCGGACAGCATATACAAATGAAACCTTCTCCCACGCTGGGGTTTCCTCCGAGGATATGGTGTTCACCTCATTGTTTTTTCTTCGACAGAGATTAGTGTAATGGCCCTTTTTCCCACACTTTCCAAAGACTTTGTCCTTAGCGGGGCACTTATCTCTGTAACGATAATGAAGTTTGGTAGTCCCACAGTTAAAGCAAGTTGGAATTTTTTTTTCCTTCGTCTGTTTCCTTGGCACTGTCTGTTTGTCTAGACGTTGATCTGCCATTGTCCTTGCCATAACCTGATGCTTTAGATTTCTGCTTGGCCACTTTCCGCGTTGTGTCGACCTGCGATGTAGAAGGGTTAAGAGCCTGTTGTTCACGCATCACAGCCTCCCACTGACGGGCGATCTTGACTGCTTTGGCCAAGGTCAGGTTTTCGACTAGCATCAGTTTCTCCGACAACTTCCTATCTTTTACTCCAAGCACTAAACGATCACAAATAAGCTCCTCGCGCAGATTAGCGTATTCGCAGTGCTCAGATATTCTGTGCAAGACTGTTGCAAATTCCTCAATGGTTTCTTCCGGCCGTTGACTCCTTAATCCAAACAAAGCCCGCTCATACACCATGTTACGTCTGCCAATAAAGTGGTTTCGAACGCTTCAATGACTTTGTCGAGGTTCTTTGCGTCATCTGCTGAGAGATTGAACGCAGAGTGGATTTCCTCAGCCCTCTCCCCCATAAGATATATCAATGCTGTGATCTGATATTCTTGTTCCTTGGCGTTCAAGTTGGAGAGAAGTCTGTATCGAGAAAATCGCTGTTTCCAGCTTGGCCAATCCTTGGCGTCGAAACTGAAGTTAGGAGGCGGAAGAAAGGAATTTGATTCCATGTCAGCTTTGATTGCACAAGAGTGGAATTAATTAAAAAGGCACTTACTTGGGCTCTTCACAATCCCACCGCTGCACCCATGTTGTGTTGTGCCGTTGTTTTGTCAATAATCCACTCTGAGTCGTCGGAGCTCCCTTGGTACCGGTTTTATTTATAACCAGTGCCGGAACATAAGAACACCACACACAGCCAGACGCGGAGATACTCCCCCTGCGGAACTTCTATTTGGACGGAAAATTCGCACTATGGTTCCCTGCACTTCATCATCACTAACCCCTAAAACAGTGGATCAATCCAAACTCAGGGGGGAAGAGGAGCAGCGGAAGATGGCGCAGAAAATGGCTTTTGACAGACGCCATGCGGCCACGAAAAAGGCGGAACTAATTGCAGGAGAGAAAGTTTGGGTGAAGGATCTATGAGCGTGGGGAAGTGTCCTCGAAAAGGCTTCAGCACCCTGCTCATACATTGTGGAAACTCCTGTAAGGACCTACAGGCGGAACCCTCTTCTTCTGGCTTCTTCCCAACAACAGGTCGACCCCAGTGAGACATCTCCTGACAGTGAACTCCCCGCTGAAACGGAGGAAACTCCGGGAAATGAACTGCCTACAGAGGAGCAATAACAGCTGCCAGCAATCGCTCCAGAGATAAAGCAGCTGTCTCCCTCACCTGGGAAAGTGTCGCGGTATGGGAGAAGATACAAGCGTGTCCAGCGCTAACCTCCTCTAAACTTTTTGGGGGAGATGTTGAGGGTTCGGGCGAGAATCCTCACGTCACTTCGAGCCTAGCGGCGGGAACCGGTCGAGACTGAAACCCGGCGGTTTGGTTTCAGTTTTGGCTGCGAGCGGGGGAGTATCTCCGCGTCTGGCTGTGTGTGGTGTTCTCCTTATGTTCCGGCACTGGTTATAAATAAAACCGGTACCAAGGGAGCTCCGACGACTCAGAGTGGATTATTGACAAAACAACGGTCACAACACAACAATGATTTCATGCTCTTTGAGCTGTTTTATGATAAGCAGTGGCCTCTCCCAATGTGTTTGGATTCTAATTACAATAGCAGGAATCACCGGATATCATTTCAAAGAAGGAATAAAACCTAACAGCAACAATATTCTTTATTAATCTTGTCTCCGTTAGTTTTTATTCCTTCTTCTATAAGTGTATTTATTATATTAATAGATATTCTTTATATTTCTTATTACACACACAAGTCTTTATTAAGACATTCCATCTTAGAAAGACTACTGTTAGAAATGAATCTAAAAAGAAATGAGAAGCAGGGGAAGAAACTGAATCCTCGCTCAGAAAAGAGAAAAAGAAAATCTATGTGTTATGTTTCTTATTAATGCATATTGGTGGTGAAGCTTTTGATTCTTTCAGCTCTTCTTCTGACCAAAACCTGTGTTCCCCACTGTCAGGAAATTGCTATTCACCATTGAGAGTCTACAACAATGTCTGAAGATAATGTTGAACAAAGCTAGTAATCAATAGTACAACTAGGACCAGTAACATGCATTTATTATAGGGGGTTGGTGGATTAGTGGTTTAAACTGTTGGTTTTTGACCGCTATGACCCGGTATCGAAGCCCGCATTGGCCACTTTTGCAAATAAAAAAAAATTGCTCCAATGGCCTCCCGCTTCTTGCATAAGTCTCCAACTTCACCAGAGATAGCAAACAACCAAACAGTGGCCTCAATTTGGCCAAACTGAGTATACATGTATAGAAGACAAATAAGTCATAAACTCCTGTCCCCACTATGATTATTCATGGTCTATACTATGTATGTATACTTTCTTGGGACAGGTAAAAAAATAAAATAAAATTATTTTACTCTCCCAAGTATACATTGTTCAGGCTGAGATAATCAGAATGGGTCTGGGTTTGTGACTATTTTTACTGGTGGTGAACCACATGTCTACACATGGCATCTTGACTTATTTATACAAAGGTGATTCACAAGACTAATTAGATGACACTTATAGATCTTGAGAGCTAATTCTGTTTTAATGGGAGACTTTCAACAACAACAACAACTGTATGTACAGCACCAGAGATCAACAATTTACAGTTCTGCACATGTACTCTTTGTTCATTCTGAGGTTTGCATCATAATGTAAAATTGCGAGAGGATGGTACACATGCACCAAAAGGGCAACTCTCTCTTTAAAAAAACAATAAAACAATTCTCGATCTTCTCTGAGCAAAGCATGCAGACTCATATTAACAAATATGCCACCATTGTGTCAAACCCATGGTATATAGGTTGTGTTTTGTCAAAGCTGTGGTCTTGTGGCATATTCATTGATATGGGTCTATGTAGTTTGCACAGAGAAGAATGAGAAATTCATGGTTTTAATGTAATTTTAATGGAAAGAGGTGTCTCCTTTTGGTACATACATACATATATATATATACAAAATAGGTCTAAGTTCTCCTCTTCTTCCGTTTCTTTGAAGCGGGTTTCTTTGGTTCTGGATCTTCTTCCATGTCTTCCTCCATGTCATCCTCGTCTTCTTCATCTGCACCATCACACGGCTGTGTCAGCCCCAGCTTGCTACAACCTGTGGAATATGGGAGAGACACAACTCAAAGATATATAAAGGGAATTCTCCTTTTTTCCATGTGTTTCCTGGCCAAATGTGTACTATAAGTGGGAGAGATATGTCTAGTGTTAATACAGACATCAACATGAATTAGCAGGTTGCATACTCTAAAAAACATGGCTAAACCAGGAGGTCTCTCCTGGAGAAGGTTTCTCATTAGAGACTATTTTGGCTGAAAGACTCCCTGTAACTTGGCCTGACATGACAGATTCTCTGAAAAGAGACCACCTCCAGGAGGGACCCAGTATAGCCATGTTTTTAAGTATTCTATCATAGGAAAGACTACTGTTGCCTTATAACTATTTAAAAATAGAGTATCAGAATTTGAACCTGTGATGTTCTGATCCATAATCAGAGGCAAATTAACTGTTGGGAAACAACAACTTAATCACATGCTATAAACAAATGCCCGGGTTTCTCTGAATGCATTTTTATCTGAGAATGGCAGGAAGTCTTTTGGAAGTTTTATCTTAAGAATGTTATTTATTACATGACAAGGTACACAATTTGGATTATAATAAAATATATTTTCAATAATTTGTATTTTGTCTTGTTACTTCCCTTTACATTAGTTTATTATGATGCATAGTGCGCCATCTGTTATGAATATTCGAAACTATTATAGACGCGTATGATTCACCACTGATGAGCCAGGCCCTCCCTTTAAATTTTTCCATTGCAGTAAAGGCAGTAGAATTTTTTTAATAAAAAAAAAAAAAAAAGAATCATACGCGTCTATAATAGTTTCAAATATTCAATTACATTAGTAATATATTTATTTCAGACTGTGTGACTAGTCTATCTATAGAAGAGATGAAACTTTGTGAAATAAAATTTGTTAAAAAAAAAAAAGAAAGAAACAAAATAATAAAAATGAATAATGATATATATATATATATATATTTTTATAAAACGGTGGAAATTCTGAGAATCAAACTCACATCTGATTATTAAAAATAATAAAGGCATATCCTGACCATGGCAGAGCGCCATCTAGTGGAACATTGATTTAGCCTGTTCCCTGATATTTGGCCAACCCAATTTCTTGATAAATCAAGAAAAGCTAACCATGAACATGTTTCGCGCTGTTGGCGCTTGTCAGTGTGGCTGTACCACTGTGACCAAAAATATTTTTGGTCCCAGAGGCTTCTTGAGAAACTAAGAAATGGGTATTTAAGGCCAAACTTGGGCAATACGCTTAACAAATGAAAAAACAATAGAAAAGAATAAAAAGGCTAGGTGTTGATATTGATATAATAAAGGCATATCCTGTCCAGGAGCACATGTGCTTTCTTGATTTCTCAAGAAGCCTCTGGGACCAAAAATATTTTTGGCCGCAGTGGCACAGCCTGCTCCACACTGACAAGGGGCAACAGAGCGAAATGCATTCGTGGATGGCTTTTCTTGACTTATCAAGAAAATGGGTTGGCCAAATATCAGGGAACAGGCTAAATCAATGTTTAGTTGATTTCTGTTCCACTAGATGGCGCTCTGCCATCTAAAAAGCACATGTGCTCCTGGTCAGGATATGCCTTCTTTATTATTTTTAATATCAACACCTGACCTTTTCATTTTTTTTCTATTGTTTTTTTCACATATGATTATATTAACTACGTTGAATTAGTAACCTGCTCTAACTACTGATCTAAGAAGTATGCTCACATTTTGGAAATTTCAATGCTGACTAAGGTGACATGACACTAAGGAACCAATCAGCTGGGAAATTTTGCTTCCAGACATATTGTTAACAAAATTATTATACATCATAAGGCACAATTACCTAAATGTCACACACTATTAATTTATTTGGAATCGGTCTTATTACCTTGTAAAATGATTGTACCTGATTGATATATGATTGTACCTCTCTACAAAGGACAGTTTTCATCACCACTACCTTTTTTTCTTACTATTTAGCTAGTCTCCAGTAAGAAGCCACCTCTCCCTAAAGGACACATTAGCTCTGCAACTTGGTGTTCTTTAGAGAGAGGTTCTACTGTATAAGAATTCCATGTATCAAGCTGAGTAGACAAGAAGTAAGCAAATAAAAAATAGCAAAGAAGGAGATAAGTAGATAAAAAGGGTCAGGCATGTACCCTGTTTTATACTTTTAAATGTAGATAGAAGAGTGGCCAGGGGGATTCACCCAGCCCCATCAACTATGCAGACAATATGGCAGACTGACAAACAATCCCTGCAGTCAAGGCCAGTACTGGCAAGAGACAGAGGGGAAGCTTTCAGAACAGCTCCCAACCAAAATAATGGTAGAACGGGTATTATTGTATTTGACTGTTGACCACCATTTTCATGGCAACTTGTTAGAGATAACGCGGGAGTTATCTTTGTGATACACGATGACGGAAGATTATTTAACATGTTCTGTCTCAGCTACAACTGGCCCGATGAGACTTGAAATTCAACAACCTTCTTGGACCAGACCACAAACCCAGCATTGGACCAGGCCTTAGGCCACTCAGATGATAGAGAACTTCCCCAAATAAACCCACTGAACCTTATATCCCCGCCTCTGCCTCATGAATATTTTTTATGGGTCTTCAAATCCATTTTAGCCAATTCTGGTTGATTCCAACATGCCCTTTGTTTATCATTAAAATCCATTAATGCACACAAGGTAATAAGACCAAATCAATATAAATAAAGTGTGTGACGTTTCGGTAATGGTGTTGTTACCATCTTCAAACAAAAGTACTGAATTACTTACTATACTTGACTTACTAAAGTCATTCAGTACTTTTGTCTGAAGATGGTAACAACGCTGTTACCGAAATGTCACACACTATTTATTTATTTGGATTTGGTCTTATTACCTTGTGTTTATAATCTACTAGCCGAATGACCCGGGCAACGCCCATGTTTTACCCGACTGTAGATGTTACAACGGTGATCCTTAGGTCGCTGGTTCAAATCCGGCTCGAGGGAGCTGGCGAGCACGTGACCTCCCTGTGCGCGCGCATCCGTGACAGAGGCGGCCGGCCGATGAGGAAAGACGGTCGTGACTATATATATATATACATTTTGTGTAGAAATAGGATTAGTTGACTTTATAAGGTAAACTTATTCATACAGTTTGTATCCCTCGATAGCTCAGTTGGCAGAGCAGTGGACTGTAGATGTTACAACGGTGATCCTTAGGTCGCTGGTTCAAATCAGGCTCGAGGGAGTTTTTTTTTTTTTTTAATTTTTATTGGCTGCCGGCGAGCACGTGACCTCCCTGTGCGCGCGCATCCGTGACAGAGGCGGCCGGCCGATGAGGAAAGACGGTCGTGACTATATATATTAATAATCCAAATTGCCTTATCATCCATTAATGCAGTGTTGTCTGAATCTAACCCAACTTCATCTAACCTAAATAAAAGGTTGGAATATATTCTTACCAATCCCAAAGCTTATGTTCAAAGCTGGCTTAAATACTTTTGTCAAGAAATCTACTAAAGCAATACACTGTGTGCTTCACACTGTAGTGTATTAAAAACAAAATATCCTGAACTGCTCACATGAGCTTTTTAGATGGCAGAGCGCCATCTAGTGGAACAGAAATCAATTAAAGAGGTAATAAAAAGATTTACTCTGGCTGTAGTATCTTAATTTTCAAGAAATATGAATACCCGCCAGACAGCCTCTATCTTTATGATAAATAAAAGGTATAAATAAAAAATAATTTTATAAAACTGTATTGATTTAGATAGAATAATGTACCCTGAACTGAGCAATAGGTGCTTGCTAGATATGTAAACCATGAGCTGGCAAGTTCTATCCCATCTCTATGAAATATGCCATCCTGTCCCTCTGCCAGATCCTCGGGTCCTTGCCACTGGAAGTCTGCCATGGGGGTTAGAAGACCATGCTCTAAATGGCCAATTAACCCGGAAGAAAGACAAGCCATCTTGTCCTAGATAGACTCCTCAAAGAAGTTCAAGGCATTCTGAGGATGTAGAAAAGTTGCATAGAGACATCACATTTTCTTTGAGTTTGTTGGTCCTGACACTCACATTGATTTTTACATAAATTATATCATTCACTTGTTAATAGGCAATATGGAACTACAAGGTAATAAGGCCAAATTCAAATAAATTAATAATTGTAGGCATTTTGGTAACAGTGCCGTCTATAATCTAAATTGTATTTTATCATAGGCAAAGGGGAAGATGATCTGTTGTGGTTATTATCCCTTCTCTCAGATAGAAAAACTGGTTCTCTGATTAACTGATGGAAGCATTTGTCAGTCCATCTCAAGCCAAAAATAAGCCTCAAATAGAAAATAACAAAATCTACCCCACTTGCCCAAAATGTAGCTTGGCACCTACAGCTCCAGAACACATTTTGGCTTGCATTAGATGCACTAAACAGGACCTTTGGGAGAGGCCGCTGCTTATCATAAAATAGCTCGAGGAGCATGAACTCATGGAATTCATGTAATCTTTACACAAGGGGATAAGAAACAAAAACAACAGAATTACATCATGGCACTTGTGTTTCTCAGCTTCCATTAAAATGTTATTTTAAAAATTATTTTTTTATAAAGAGGGTTACATTCACATTCATCCCAGAGGCTAAGTGCAACCTATATAATTATAAAACCTTTATATGAACAACTCTGCTTTAGAAAAATCATGTATTAGGTCAAAATATATTTGTTTTGACATTACTTTAATTGACAAATGCTTTCATCAATTAGGAAACAAGCTTTTTACATCTGTAGGAGATGGTGCGGGAAATACTGTAAAAAACTTTTGATCTGCCCCAGTACAGTAGAACTTCTTAGTAAAGGACACCTAGTTGCAGAACCAAAGTGTACTTTAGGATTCTCCTCTTACTAGAGAGTTTCTAATTAGTAAAAATGGAAATTTTAGGGATGAAAACTGTGTTTTGTAGAGAGGTTTCCTCTCATGGAGGTTCTACTGTATGCTATAATTATAAAGATAGAAATATTTCTCTTTTCATTTTTGGAAATCTAAGCAATTTTTCAAAAATCTTTTGACTAGAGTTAACATGTGCTTCATGTGATGTAACCTTATTTTAATTTAAAAGCCTTACCGGCACTCCTTTTACCAGGCTTCACATCGTCTTCTTTAATTAAAGTTGTTAAAAATGAATTGCATTCATATTTAATTTGTTCTATAGCCTCTACTAAGTTATGAAGATATTCTTTAGGTGTTTGTAAACCATCAATTTCCTTTTGAAATCTTTTAATTTCACTTTTATTATTTAAGATACTTATTGAAAGCGTCATGTTAAAGTATAGAATGATTCGAAAATATTTTTTAATATTCTTTAAAAATACAAAACCGCCGTTAATATATTGACAAACTTTGTTTATTATTTTCAATTCTATTTATTTGTCAAATGATTTTAAATAACCATTTATACTCGGTGTTTAGGCGTTTTTTTTTTTTTTTTTTTCACTTTTCATTTTACGATTTTATACGTATAATAAACATTTTGTACATATTTACAATTTTGTAACCGAAAAAAATCAATTTACGTAAATTTCTGTCAATAAGTTATTATTTCAACTAGGAGTCTTAATTGGTATTGGAGTATCTTTAGAGCTTAGTCAAAAAAGGACAAAAATCCAAAAACTTGGATTTATATCTCAAATCATTTTGCATTTACAAGGCGAATGTTTGAATATCTACGGATCTTCTCCTGTGATTTACCTATATGTTTTACAAGCTAAAAATATATAAAATATTTGAAGAACCCAATTAATATTTTTTATGTAAATGTTATTATTTAAAATTAAAATGTCACCATGCATACAGAGACTGAATGCAAAGTCATAAATTCTTTCAATTGGGTATTTAAAATTATTAATATATCTTTTAAGCGCTCTTACACACTCGCGTGGTATTTGGCCAACCCATTTGTTTGGAATATACAAATATTTGGTCTATAAATACAATCTTCACCACTCTGACGAGGACCACAAGCCCGAAACGCATTCGTAGTTGGTTTTTCTTGATTTATCAAAAAAATGGGCTGCCTAAATATCAGGGAACTGGTTAAATCAACTTTAATTGATTTCTGTTCCATTAGATGGCACACTGCCATCTAAAAAGCTCATGTGAGCAGTTCAGGATATACCTATTTTGTTTTCAATACACTATAGTGTGAAACACACAGTGTATTGCTTTAGTAGATTTATTGGAAAAAGTATTTAAGCCAGATTGGAACATAAGCTTTGAGCTTAGTAAGAATACATTCCAACATCACACACACTTTGAACATTTCACTTCAGCCAAAGGACTACATTCACGTGTTTTGGGAATCAATTATTCACAAATGCTATTAAAGCGCCGTGTGAATATATACGCAAAATAATAATAATATAGTTAATTTCCCTATTATAAAAATCAACCTATGTATATTGATTTGTCCCTTATACAATTCCTCAATATTAACCAATCGGGCTGATTTTTTTTTTACTGTAAATAGAGTCAAGTCTGGAAGGAGTCTTTTTCACACTTTGATCCAAGGAAGATTCAAATTATTCAAGTACTGGGCTAATTTATTTATATTTACTCAAAAAATGATGATAATATTAGTTTTTTTAGCCAATGACAATTTACGTAATTTAATTGACATCAATACTTCCAAAAGTGCACAGTTTACACTAATTATGGAATGAGAGATAAGGAATAATTTACAAAGATGATAATGATTAATTTAAGGTAATTAGATATATGTGCGCAATGTATAATGAGCTTCAGAGTTTGATGAAAAATCGCCAGTGGGTCTCAAGCGACACCATGCATTTCACGATTTACGAAGTAAACGTAGATCGCGTGCATCGCCGCTGAGGAGACGGTGATATCGTGGTTTCCAAGACCAACAAGGTAGATCCGGCACTGCAGGTCAGGCGGCCACCGATAATATAGAACACCTTTCGGATGAGAGGGCGAACGGCGCTGCAGGACCAACAGCGGTTAGCTATCGACAGGAGCCGCTGGTGCCGTAGGTGATGCAGAAAGGCTGAGTCGACGCCTGGTGCTCCGGGTAAGCGTGCAGGGCCAGCTGCAGAGCGATGTCCGCCGCATGGTTCCCGAAGGAGCAGCGATGGAGAGATGATAAGGGCACGTCGACCACAGGCTCCCAGTGCCACATATACAGTAAGGTGGGAACAGTGGCCAGGCGGGGTGCTCCGGCATTCGTAGCGCCGTGCGTGTGAATAAGCGCAGGTACGGAGCCGTCCCACACAGCACAACGGCTTCCTATAAAGACCTCTCCTGGCACTCTCCCCTAGCCTTCTCGGTCAGCAGACGCTGGAAGAATGCTTCAAGGGCAGCTGCGTCCTCGTTGGCACTCCTTGTTGCCCTGTTATTGAGCAGCGGATCAAGGCCTGCCAGGTGTCGGACGCGCATTCCAAACCACCTTGAGGTGCCTGAAGTAATGGCGTCACTAGGAACTAGCAGACGCCGACGAGGGGCAGGTTCAGTAGGGTGGTAGTAGACACCACCCAGTGGTTCAGGCATAGGATGGAGGAAGCCTGTTCACTCAGTTTCAGCAGCCGACGGCGACGGGGCAGCACCCGGGAACTCGAAGACAAGGGGAAGAACCAGGCTCCAGACTCGGCAAGCCATGAGTAGGCGTTCTTACCTCCAGCTCTTCGTGCAGTCTGAATCCCCTTGAAGTAGGCGAGCTGAAGTTGGGTGCTGATGTCCAATAACCTCACGCCACAGACGGACACAGGACGTCCCAGAACGATGCCAGGAACCCATGCAGTGTAGTCAAGACCCCAAACAAATAGCGTCAGTCTTACCTGCAGCCTTGAGATCAAGGTCTCACTGGGCAGGTAGGCCTGAATATGATAGAAGACTGATGAGAGCCCCAGACTATTGGCCGCTCTCGTCCGCCCTGCCGACAAAGGGGAATCCTCTATTAATGGCTTCTTCCAGTAGTTTACTTATGTGCTGATCTTGTACCGATGTTTTACGTCCTGGGGTCACGATGGCTTCCAAAATGGTGATTTTTTCGTACTCAAGAAATGCCCAACGGGGAGTCTGTGCGGTTTCTGCACTCACCGCACCAGAGGCCCTGACTTTTGCCGAAGTTGACTCTTATTCCTGACGCACGCCCCTGAAGTCTCCCCTCAAAGATCTACTTAATTAGTTCAAACTGCCTATCCTCGCAGATAAGCAGAATGATGTCGTCGGCGTACGCCAGTACGTTTCCTCAGCCGAATACCTACTTTGGGTAAAGAAGAAGAGACCCCATGCAGATCGAGAAAAGAGCAGCGCTGGAGGCGCAGCCCTGCTTCACCCCGTTGAGCAGGAAGAACAACGGAGTACCTTCATCTCCGTCGATCCTCAGGGACGGCATAGAGTAGCTGGACCCACGATACGAAGATTGGCGAAAGACCAAAAGAGAGCAGGAGCGATATCATGAGGCCACCGCGGTCCAGAGTGTCAAACTCAGATTTCAGGTCAGTGGCAACAATCGCAAGTGGTTTATTATTTTTATGGGCCGTGGCCACCGCTTCGGAGACGCTAGCTGTGTTCTAAGATGGTGTTATTCCCAGGATGGCGTAGATTTGACATTCGAGAACTATATCGGGGAGGTGACGTCGCAATTTCCCGTGGAGAATTCCGTTGAGGACACTGTAGTCCGTTCGAGGATAAGTTATAGTTCAAAGTCCGCTGAGAAATGTACCGCCGTGCGGTTTAAGAATGAGGCATATCTCACCGCGTAGTGTGAATGAAGGCAGAGTCCCGCAAATCTGGGAAGCCTCGAAGATCTGTATATGCGAAGAAGTCTTCAAATCTTCAGATCAGCTCGTCACATCCGGCCGATATTTTTGTGGGAGCGGATGGCAGCACAGATTTCAGCTTGGGAAATTTCAGCGCGGCTCAAGGGATCGCCTCCTCATAAGGTGATTTTTAAGGTGGCGCCTCGCAGAAAGTCTTCAATGTCTTCCCAGAGAACATACTGGACGTGAGAAGCGCTCTTTAAAAGAGGCGTAGGCCATAACCCTCAAGGCTGGACCCTCAATGACTCGTCCTGCACTATTGCATATGGCGAGTGATGGTGATGTGCGGCGAGACTGAAGGGACTTCATTTCTTGAGCCAGGTTGGCCATAAATGAAGTCATTTCTGCCATAATTCATTTGCCAGCAGGTCTTCCATGGTTCTTGAGGCGCCATCTAGGAGTCTTGCCACCTATTCTATGACCAATCTCGAGCGAAGCAAGCTGACGATACTCGGTGGTCGAGGATTGGGAGCCTCGCCGATCTGAAGTCGGTTGGAAAGGTTTGAAGGCAGTAGCACTCGGTCCAATCTCCTCGCAACTAGGAGATTTCCCATTGTTGGAAACCTAGTTGTCTGGCGCTCGGCGTCGAAGATAGCTGCGAAGTCCACTAGGTTGGCACGGTCCAAGGACTCTTTCAAGGCTACAAAAGCGACGTCTCTCTCCTTCTTCTAGGAGATGTTAAGTCCTCGAGGATCCATGCGACTGCATTGATGGCTGCAGTTCTGATGGCCTGTAGATGCTGGTGCCGCTCGTCAGGAAGATGGGCGAGGTGGCAGTTGGTGAGGTTCATCCGTTGACATTAAAGGCGGCAATCTTGCCAGGAAATATGATCCGCTTTCCGAGGATGGAAATTTCCGGCGTAACTAAGCAGGCGAGTCCAGATCCCCTGATGGCCGAAGCTAGCGCGGCAGCGGCGGTGTATCCCAAGCAGAAGTTCCTCGACGGCATCTAGGATCGAGGCGTTGGTCTTCTGGATAAAAGTGATTGAGCACTTTGAGACACGCAAGGCGTAAGCTAATTGCGGAGGTTTAGTTTTGGCTCCGATACCGACAAGCCGATTGTACAGGGTGTTGGTGTTATCCCAACTTTGTTTGTCAACTCAGATGCCAAAAGGTGAAGGCACGTTTCTGCTCATTGTCTAAGTCATTAAGGTATTTGGCGTGGAGGGTTGGTGAGCCAATGGTGCGGAGTACATCTTCCTTGTTCAACCTCATAATCTCTGCCTCCTCGAACATCTTGGAGGAAGTTTTCATATTAAGGCGGCAACTTGGTCTTAGCAATGAGAAAGGCTTCTGTTTTATCTGTAGGAGTCGTCTTGTCCTCTAGAATGTTCACCCTTTTGGTCGGAATTTCATATTCTGTGATGGTGGTGAACGAAGAATCGGAGCCAACAGCAACTGGGTCACAAGTAGCAGAAACCTCCGTAGTAGGTGCGGCGGGGGTGAAGCTGGTGATTCTGCAGATGCGAAGGGTGAGCAGATGGGAGTGGGAACTCGGATTTTGTGGGGGCAGTTGGCTCGAAGGTGTCCAAATTTGTGGCACTTGTTGAATTTTATCCCGTGTGCGATATATACGGGAGCAATTATTCCTTCCGTAAGGATATTTATTTTGGCTGGCAGCTGTTTTACCTTCATGCATTAAGACGAAGCCATCCCAACGGTGCTTTTCCACTTGCGCTTTCTATCCGTTAGGATCACAGGCGCGACGGAAGTCACCTGACAGAAAGGTCGCCGTCTTGATGACGTCACTGTGTTCGATGACGAATGGTAGTCCGTTGAGTGTGATCTTGTTTGACTTTTTCCTGTATGGAAAAGCCTTCAAGAGAGCTGCACGGATCTCAAGTCTATCTTCAATTAGTCGCTCTGCAAGTTCAGACCGGGAGAGATCACCCAGACCTTGACCTGACATCTTCGCCAGTTGATGGACGCAATCTTTACCGAGCATGTTTTACATTGCGTCGATGTAGTCCACAGGTGTGAACTCCTGCAGAAAAACTCTAGGAACACCATCTGGTAAAAGGTGGATTTAGAAGGTCTTACGCGGCATTGATCTATGAGTTGTCGCGAAGCCTTTATCTGTTTAACCGCGTTGTTGGGACGAATGAAGACGCAGCGCGGCCTTGGTTCGAGATAGTGTTCTCCCTGGAGTCTCTAGGATGTGACTGGTGGGTGTTTTTCTGAGAAAGGGGGAATTTTCTGCATTCTTGTCGACAGTGGTGAAGCTGTTAAAGTCGTTATATTATTTGATTATATCGTTATATTATTTTTGACTGCGCGGGGGCAGTCAAAAGTTTCCTTCTTCGTCGCCTCGTTTTGGCAAGCTTCCTTTGGCCGATTTTACTTCCTGACAACTCATTAGTTACTTTGATATATTGCCACGTGGAAAATTAGGGAAGACAAACTTCAGGATGAGACAGCAATTTATTTAAGGTAAGAACAAACTATGAAGGATAAACAAAAGGGAGGGAGGTTTACAGAGTAGCAAAATATAAACATAAAAAAATGATCCTCTGTTAATACTAGTGTAAAATAATAAATACTCCGCTACAATATTCCGTAGAAGGTAAATCTTCATTTTCCTCGTGTCGTGGGATTTCTTCCAATACTTGGACGTGGTTTAAGCACTCGATATTTCTTGAGTCCATGGCCAAAAATTGCGGAGCTCGTGCTCGAGCTGTCCGCACACCAGAGGTTAAGGGAAAAATGTCAACGTATGTATATTCATTTATTTATTTCTGTGCCCTATACGATATTCCTTAAACGTTTACAAATCTGACTGAACATTTAACAGGATATAGACTTATATCTAGAAGGAGTATTTGTCATTTTTTAACCAAGAAAATTCAGCTAAATATTGGACTAAATATTTTTTTGCCAGAAAATGATAAAGAGGATATTGTGGCATCATGTATGATGGCAGTAATTATTCTTTTAGAGAACAGTCACTCGAGCAGAACATAGGCGGAGCCATATATATATATATTAAAGGTTAAAAGACCACTTTTTCATTTTTCTCTTTTATTATTAATAATAATAATAATAATAATACATTTATAAATTTAAAAAAAATATGTGCATAATCTGTAACGTTGGAAAATAAATCTGTCAAAATTCAAAGTTCTAAATGGTCTCATAGAAGGAGGTTATATATGAGATATAAATATATACATGAGATAGATTAAAAAACTTCAAATTGTGTGTGTTTAGTTATTATCGTTTTGATCTATTTAAAAAATAGTTGGCTTCTAAAAAATATTAGTCTAAAGCCATTTTCAGGGTCTAAAGGAGTTACAATGAAAATTTGGTGATATTTGCCACAGTAGTTTAGGAATTTATCGATAAACACACCCGGGGGGGGGGGGGGGGGGATATTAGAAGTAGACGCTGCTATGAGAGACCCCTAAAAACAGTACTAAGCCGGTCTTTCCTAGAGGTAGTATCTTCTGCTCAAGACATGTCTTTTTAATCGCTATTATGTTTTTAAATTCTGTCTACTCTTGCTTGATTTTTATTGACAAAAATCATTTCATTTAATTTTTTTGGATGCTTATTAATTTACTTTTACGTTCGTGTAACTTGCCGTTTATGACACTATTAAAAGCTCAGTTCCATTATATAGCATACCTTTGATACTGTGTCGTATTTAAAGAAAAAAGATTTAATTTTTTATAGGTATAGGGATATAATAAGAAAACTGCTTTGTAATAATGAAATCACTTTTTAAAATCATCTTGACTTGAATTTTCGGGATAAATTGTAGCATAAAGAAATTTCATAAAAATTAGTTCTAGAGAGAAAACTTAAAGGTTCTAAATGATCTCATGTAAAGTGACTTTATATATAAAAATACTAGCGGATGTGCCCGGCTTCGCCCGGGTTTTTACCCGAGTAAAGGTTTGTCTAACGAACATTTGTTAAAACAATTCTCTATAAACTTATTTAAAAAAGAAGATATATTTTGATAATTTGAAACTTGTAAATTTGAATCTCTCGATAAAGTGAACATTTTTTCCCGGTCCCTGTGTGCCGTGTCATTCTGAATTTTGTCTTTCCTAATTTTCTACATTACAAAATCATCGTTTTATCTAGTTAACATTTTTTTCCGGTCCCTTGAAAAATACTCGATAAGTTGAATAAAATCAATATTAATTGGTTCCCTCGGTAATTGGAAGTTAAAGGAATAGTATCTTCGCCTTGGAATTGTATCATTATTCTTGTCTCAAATAAATTGCCGTGTCATCCTGAGATAATCTTACTTTTGATAAATAATATTTAAGATTTTATTATGTATTACACGTTATTTGTTTTCTTGGCCGACTGTTTTACATATGGTGTTATCTTAAAATTGCTTGTTTTGAATATTTTTTTAGATTGAGATTATTAGCTAGTATGTAAAAAAATTAACTCTGTTGAAATTTAATTTTGTATTTATATATAAATAAAATTAACTCTGTTGATTTTTTTTGTATTTAATCGATAACAGCGAAGTTACGCATGTTAATGTTAGGGAAAAATATTTTGATGTTAAACAAAACCTGCTCCATCTCGTTTTACATAAATGTTGAAAATTTGGTTGAAATTGATGCATTGTAAGGAAAGTTTTTAGTGATGTACACTTATGAAATTTGCATTTTATTAATATAGATATAGATATTTAAATTTTCTTAGTTTTTAACATTTTCACTTGATTTTGAAAATAAAATTTCAACGAATAATGATTTCGATAAAAATAACCTAAAACCATTTCCAGGGTAAAAAGGCGTCAGAAAATTTAGAGTTTTTTTTTTATTGCTAGGGCTGTTCGATAAGTAAGGTAGAAAATAAAGGAAGAAAACTTATTTTTGGAAAATAATATTTTATTTTTCAACATAGTCCCCATTCAGCTCCATGGTCCAGCGATATGTTCTGATTTTTTATCCCCTCGTAAAATTATGATGTTTAGAGGTCCTCAAAGTATCCATTTACATCGTCGATAGCCTCTTCATTTGATGAAATATTCATCCCTCCCACCCGTCTCTTTAGATTGGGGAAGTGGAAGAAGTCACACGGGGCCAAATCTGGGGAATAATAAGATGGATGAGGAAAAAATTAAAAATCTAATTCGTACAATTTGTCAGCTGCTACATTCGACCTATGGGGCGGAGTATTATCGTGGTGAAAAAAAAACACCTTTTTCCCAGCCAATCTCGGACGTTTGGCACGCAATTCTTCCTTTAATCGATCCAGAAGTGTTGCATAATACTCTCCTGTTATTTTTTTCCATTTTCAAGTAGTCAATTAGAATTATTCCTTAAGACAGTGGCCATCACATTTCCGGCTGACACAACAGTCTTTGGCTTCTTTGGAGCTCTTTCACGCGGACCTATCCACTCCTTTGACTGCTGTTTGGACTCTGGTGCGTAGTGGTGTATCCATGGCTCGCCTACTATCAGAAAACGACGCCAAAAGTCCCAAGGATTAAGAACGATCAACGATAAATACGGCTGGGAAATGTCTGTCCGTATGCGTTTTTTGGTC
>CP092866.1:62090178-62241544 GCA_030710605.1 Cordylochernes scorpioides
GATCGTAAGCAATCGCGGCACCCATCTGGCACACAGCTTCTTCTTCTGTAATTGTATATAAGGATATATGATGTACCCTGACTAATGAGATGCCCGTGGTCTCATCTATCTCACATATCTTCACTCGTCAATCTTCCATGACGATATAATGGATTTTTGATACCATTTCTGGCGTGGTTATATCCATATGCCGTCCGGGAGGTGGTTCATCTTGTGTTGATTTTCGGTCACGTTTAAATTAATTCATCCAGTAATAAATAGTCTCAAATGAGGGGACTGAGTCTCCATGAACTTCGTTTATCTCGGGTTTAATTTGGGAAACCGACCAACGTTTAAAAAAAGAAATGTTGGATAACAGCTTGAAATTCATTTTTAGCCATTTTGGAATTAATCGCTACGGCGCGAGCCGGGGATTTGTGTCGCCATCTATATTATTTTTACATTACTTATCGAACATATCTCGTACTTTATGAAATAACTTACAAGAAACTTCCCTAAAACTTTCCCCAAAGTTCTATATGATCACATGACAAGTGGGTATAAAAATAAACCCCCTATAGAGAGAGATGATCTAAATACATCTGTATTTTCAAAATTCAAAACTGCTTAGTTATCACCATTGTTACTTGATTTTTGGGAATAAAATTAAAACTAAAAGTGTTTTTTTTTTCTAAAAATATTAGCGTATAACCATCTCCAAGGTCAAAAGTGGTTAGATAGTAAAATGTGGTGATATTGCTACAGTAATTTAGGAGTTTATCGATAAACATACAAACATATTTTTGATTTTTTTAATAATAATAACTATATATATGAATAAAAAAACTTATTGCGTAATGTTTTTATATATTTTTTTATAAAAGTATATCGTTTTGAGAGAAAATAGAGCAATCCATAAATAAATCTTTAAATAAAAGTATATCTCAAATTTCTTATACCTGGATATATGAATATAATGTTTTATTTTTCCTATCATTATACTGTTGTAAGATTTAGGTACTTACAGCTTGTAGGAAGGCATGAGGACGTTGAGGATTATATGATAATAATCTTTATTATCCATTTAGCAAGAAAGACAAAGTTATGGTAGCGAACAGTTATTGTAATATAGAGAAAAAGGTAAACAAAACAGTTGTGATGATAATAGGTCCAGTGTGGCGCTAGCTGTCGTAGCATTCAGTTATCCAACAAATCCCCGGCATGAATGTGGAGACATCACGAGGTTGTAGCGTAACTTCTCAAATGTCGGCCTTGGTAGCGGCTTGGTCAGAATGTCCGCCTTCATGTCGCCAGTTGGGCAGTAGACCATTTTTATCACTGTCTTCTTCTGAAGATCCTTCAGGTGATGGATCTTGGTTGCGATGTGCTTGGTTCTAGAAGACACTTTTTCGGATGAACATATCTTGAGACATGATTGATTGTCTTGGTGGAAGTAGATTGGAGCTTTCTGTTCCAGTTCGAGATCCTTTAGCAAGTCGAGAAGCCATAACAGTTCTTGTGAGGCTTCAGCTGCGGAGATAAGTTCCGCTTCGGTGGATGAGAGAGATACGCAACCTTGTTTCCCAGTCATCCATGAGATGGGGTTTGATCCCAGTAGGAACAAGTTTCCGCTTAGTGATTTTCTGTCGGTGTTGTCGCTTGCCCATGTGGCATCACTGTATGCTTCCAGTGTGGGGGGTTTTTGGTTAGATATGCGTAGCTCGAGTTCTTTAGTAGTTTTTAGATATCTTACGATTCTTTTTGCTGCATTCCAGTCACAATTTCTAGGATTCTGGTTTCTGCTGCTGAGTATGCAGACTGGAGCTGCGATATCTGGTCTGGATACTACGCTTAGGTACAATAGTGAGCCTATCAGTTGTTGGTATTGGACGTTGTTTGGTAGAAGTTTTTCATCAGATATACCGGGATATCCGCTTTCCATGGGAGTGAAAGTAGGTTTCGCTTCTTGGAGATTGTACCTTTCAACTAATTCTTGGATTTTACTCTTTTGGCTCAGAAGGAGTTCACCTTCTCTGTTCCTTGAGATTTCTATACCAATGAATTGAGTGGGGTATCCAAGGTTCTTTATTTCGAATTCTTTTTCGAGAGTTTTTACAGTGTTTTGGATGATTATTTCGGAATCGCTTGCAAGGAGCATGTCATCCACATATAGAATCAAGTAGATGGAATGGTTTTCTTCATTCTTGGTGAATAGGCATGGGTCTACAATGCTCTGTTTGAAGTAATTTTTAATTAGAGTGCTTGCAATTTTTGTGTTCCAAGATCTTCCAGCTTGTTTTAGACCGTAAATTGCCTTCTTTAGTTTGCAGACTTTGTTTGTTTGTTTTGTATGGAGTCCTTCTGGGAGTTCCATGTAGAGTTCTTTATCTAGGTCGCCGTGTAGGAACGCTGTCTTCACATCGAGGTGGATCACTTGCATCCCTTTGTAGACTGATGCAGCTAGGAAGGCTCTAATTGTAGAATGCTTCACAATTGGTGCAAAGGTTTCTTCGTAGTCTCGGCCAAATTTCTGATTGAACCCTTTTGCTACGAGTCTGGCTTTGTACCGCTCTATTTCTCCTTTGGAATTGAGTTTTTGTTTATAGGTCCATTTACATCCTATGATCTTTTTGTCCTTAGGTAGAGGCGTTAGTTCCCATACATTGTTCTTCTCAAGAGAATTTAGTTCTTCGTTCATTGCTTGTAGCCATTTTTCTCTTTCTATTTTTGGTAATTGTAGGACTTCCGAGTAGTTGGTGGGTGTCTGAATGTCTTGAGCTTCAGTTTTGTACAGCATGTAGTCATTTCTTATGGGAGGTATTCCCTTTGTTTGTCTCGTGGATCTTCTTTGTGTGACCACTTGTGTTCCTGTGCTTGTACCGGGTTGAAGGTAATCCTCGGTTTCTGAGTCCTCAAGGTTTTCGGATTGTGTTCCTGGTTCCTGACTTTCCTCTGCATTACCAATATGATTGGAGGAAGTTAGATCTGTACTTAGTACTTGTGGTGAAGTTGTTTTTGTGGAAGCGTGGTGAAACCCATTTTCTTTTTCTATAAATTTTACGGATCTGCTGATTGTGATGTTGTCTGTATCGTGCAGGATTCTGTATCCTTTGCTTCGATCATCGTATCCAAGAAAGATCCCTTCGATAACTTTGCTATCCAACTTGTTTCTTTTTATCTTGGGAATATAGGCGAAGGCTTTACATCCGAATCTTTTTAGATGCTTCAGACTGGGCTTCCTGTTGGTCCATAGTTCAAAAGGAGTCTTGTCTGTAGCTTTCGAGGGTATTCGGTTGTGTAGGTAATTAGCTGTGGTAACCGCTTCCGCCCATAGAGACTGTGGGAGTCCTGAGTCAAACAGCATGCATCTTGTCATCTCCATTAGTGATCGATTTTTCCTTTCTGCTACTCCGTTCTGGGCTGGTGAGTAGGGGACTGTTAGCTGATGTTTGATTCCGCTTTGGTTCAGGAAATCTTCGACTTGTCGGTTTACGTACTCACGACCGTTGTCTGTCCGTATGGTTTGGATATTTTTTCCAAATTCCGTGTGTGCTGAGATGACGTAGTCTTTTATTTTTTCATAGGCTTCGTCTTTTCCTTTCAGGAGGTAGACCTTTGTGTATCTGCTGTAGTCATCAGTGAAGGTGATGAAGTATCTCTTACCGCTGAGAGAGTTAGTTGGTAATGGACCGCAGATATCACTGTGGACAAGTTGAAGCGTTTCAGTTGCTCTGTACTCTGTCTTCTTTGGAAATGGGGTTTCGGTGAGTTTTCCTTGAATGCACTGAACGCAGTCTGTGCTGTGCGAACAGTTATTTAGACTTAGTCCTCTTGCTAGGTTCTCATTTCGAATCTTCTTAATTGATTCTATATTTCTGTGTCCTAGTCTGTCGTGCCAGAGCATGAGGCAATTTTTGTTCTTGCAGTGGTTTTGTTTTGCAACATTTGCTTTGAATGTGCGAGTTTGGGGGTTGTCATCCAGGTGGAGTCGGTACATTCCATTGTCAAGTATACCGTTCGCGAGGGCTGTGTTGTCTCTTTCGATGGTACACCAATCTCTGTTGAACGTTACTTTACATCCGTTGGAGGTGGCCGCACTCACTGACAGAAGGTTGTCTGTTAGTTCCGGGATGTAGAGAACTTTTGTGAGAAGTAAGGTGTCAGTCTTTCCTTGGGGTGTGATGACTTTGATTTCTCCTTGTCCTATCCCTTTGACCTGCAGTTTATTGCCATTAGCAACCACAACATTTTGTGTTTGTTCTCTGTTAAGTTCAGTGAAGAAGCTTTCATCGTACGCCATATGAGATGTGGCTCCAGAGTCGATGAACCAGTTGTGTACACTTGCTTCTCGTTGAGTGCAATTGAGAGCTTTTGGGTTAGGTCCTTTTGTTGTTCTCTGGTTTGTGGGTTGTTCTTGGGTGACACTCGACTGATTTGTGTACTTTGGTACGTTTCCTCTTCTGAAGTTTTCATATTTGTACTCTTTGTTGCTGTTGTTTCGCTTTTGATAGTGCCAACATTCTTCTTTGGAGTGGTTTGGTTTGTGGCAGAAAGAACAGAATTTCTTCTCTTTTTCTCTTCTTTGGCTTGAAGCTCCGTGGAGGCTTTTTAAGGCTTTTGATGCGGTGCTTTCGTCTTTCGAGCTTTCTACTCTGCGTGTGTGTTCATCAAGGAGTTTGTTCTTGGTGAATTCAAGCGTTAGCTCGTCATCAGGCCTTGATTCCAACATCGTGATGAGATTGGAGTAGCTCTTTGGGAGCGAGCAAAGCAGTATAGCCGTGATGTGAGAGTCCTTTAGTGTTTCGCCAATGGTTCGCAGTTTGTCAACAAGTTCCATCATGGTAGTGATATGCTGTTGCATGTCTTTGTCTTCTTCGAGTTTTAAGCTGTATAGTTTCCTTAGCAAATAAATTTTTCCTGAGAGTGTTTTTCTTTCATAGATATTTTTAAGAGTGTCCCAGGTAGCTTTGGCTGTTAGTAGGTTTTTGACATGCACTATTTGTGAGTCGGCGATGCTTAGATTAATGATAGCTCTAGCTTTTGAGTCTTTCTTTTTCCATTCGATTTTAGGTTCATCTGGAATATTTTCGGTGACAACTTCCCAAAGATCTTCCTTTTGCAAGAGCATTTCAATTTTGAAAGACCATAGTGAGTAGTTATAGCCGTCGAGCTTATTTAGGGTTACATCGTGGCTCGGGAGTGACGCCATTTTTGCTAAGCCTTTTTTCTTTGTCTTAACTCGTTAGTTGAATTTCATGCAATATTCAGTCTCATAATCTAATTGTTGTAAGATTTAGGTACTTACAGCTTGTAGGAAGGCATGAGGACGTTGAGGATTATATGATAATAATCTTTATTATCCATTTAGCAAGAAAGACAAAGTTATGGTAGCGAACAGTTATTTTAATATAGAGAATAAGGTAAACAAAACAGTTGTGATGATAATAGGTCCAGTGTGGCGCTAGCTGTCGTAGCATTCAGTTATCCAACATATACAACACAACACTACTATTGAAATAATAATTCTATAAACAAATATTTAATATTTGCTAAATCAATATTTTTGGGCAAACACTCCGGCATAAATCGGAAATATTTTTTAATTTCTTCAAAGCGATCATAGAAATTTGATTGATGCCATCACCATTATCTTTATTATCCACACGAAAGTTTAACATTTTATTTTTCACACAATAAATTCTGAAACTACACTAATTCCCTTATTCCCAAGATAAATTTATATGTTTGATTATCTTCCCCAAAACTACTAAATAAACCATTGGAATATTTTGCATGTAGATAGCTGAATATATAGATCAGTATATAAGCAATTCAAAGCCTAAAATTAGACAAATAAAAAACTATTTTGCATATATATTTTTGGAGTTAAAAATTATAATAATTAGTGCATATTGAGACTGAACGACCCAACTTCGCACGGCTTCTCCGGGAGGAATGTTTGTCAGACAAATATTGCTTTAGCAAATATCATTTCTCATTATTATTATCACTCATTATCACTATAATTAGAATTAATGAGAATTTAAATTAATTTACCATTACTATCATCATTTGGTGTGTTTCGTTTTCAATTTTATTAACAAAATTATATTCACCCTAGAGTGGTAATAAGATCTCAATAAATAATATTTGTTTTAGCATTATGCTGTAGATAGAGGTTGCCTGGCCGGCATTCATAGTTCTGTGAAAAATTCGACCAGTTAGAGTTTTTTTGTTTATTTTATCTTTAATAAAACGTTTCGACAAAAATATTTTGTCTTCGTGAGAAAATAAAAAACTCTAACTGGCCGAAGTGTCTATTTTTTTACAGAAATGTTAAAGCATTATTCTTTGAGAAAACATTCACTCGGGGAGCCAAGCAAAACAGGGATCATCTATATATATTTAAAAATGAATGTATGTGTGTCTGTCCTTTATGCCTGACCAAACCACTCATTGGAACGCCATGAAACTTTGGGAAGTTATTTAGTATAGTACTGGGAAGGTTTCTAGCAAATAAAATTTTTTAAATAACTTTTCGCCTAAAAATAATCAAGATAAATATTCTAATTTATCCGTTATAATTCAACAATCTGCTCTAAATATTATCATGATGATACGATGATTTTGTAATGTAGAAAATTAGGAAAGACAAAATTCAGGATGACACGGCAATTTATTTGAGACAAGAATAATGATACAATTCCAAGGCAAGATACTATTCCTTTAACTTCCAATTACAAGGGAACCAATTAATATTGATTTTATTCAACTTATCGAGTATTTTTCAAGGGACCGGGAAAAATGTTCACTTTATCGAGAGATTCGTTAGACAAACCTTTACTCGGGTAAAACCCGGGCGAAGCCGGGTACGTCCGCTAGTAATATATAATTCTAACGACTCTATTATTTGATTGATAAAATAAGTATTTTATTTAATAGATATACACTCAGGTTAAACCAGGGGGTTGTCCAGGTCTTTCGGCTGTTGACTCAATAAAAAAGTTTTCTAAATAATTACAATTTATTCGCGCGGGTGTGTGAGTGAGCAAATGGCAATAAAAGCTGAAATGGTCAAATTTAAATTAAAACAGTTAAAGAAGGTACTTCATTTAATTAAAAAAAAAAAATATATATATATATATATATATAGAGAGAGAGAGAGAGAGAGAGAGAATCAGTCTATGAGCAGTGTGTTAACCTATCTCTAGATAATATCTATTTTTCTCAAAATATAGGGAAAATAACGTCACAAAACGTTTTTAAATATATATATATATCAGGTATACGCAGAAAGTATATGTAAATACATATTGTAAATATACATAAGGCAACAGCGCGCCATCTATATTCAAGATATTAAACCATTTTAGTATGATAGTTTATTTTACGAATAAAACGTATGACAATGGAAAAGCATTGGGAGATCCTGGCTCATCAATGGTAAACCCTCCTAGAGGTTTCACCAGTTTAATCAACCGCTATGAGATTAAATGAATCCAATTCTGTTTTGAGCTATTCAGCTTATTTACCCATCCCTTGGAAGGAATTCTTGGTGTAGGTGTGTTTAACGAATCTATAGAACACAGTATACTTATGCTTAAAATGCTTATATCGAGCAAGGCTCTTCCTCAAATAATTCATAAAGGTTTAATTAAATCCGTATATCTTATTTGGATCATTATTTTTATCTGAAAATTATTGCTTAAAATCGATCGTTTATTAATAAAATTTATATGATGATAAAAAATATACATACTTTTTTGAAAAATTATTTTTCAGAAAATAACTACCGGTCTAAAAAAAACTCACTTGTATCTAAATAAAAAATATATATACAAAATACATTCCAATATTATTATGACAAGAGAAGGAATCGCCAGACATCATCTTGAAGATGGAATAAAAGTTTACGGCGACTTGTTTCCTTTATTTGTGCGGTATAATCTTGGCAAGCTTTCGGTCTATGACATATTTCAACAGGCCTGTTGAAGGACGTCATAGTCAGAAAGCTTGCCGATTATACCGCACAAATAAAGGAAACACGTCGCCGTAAACTTTGATTCCTTCTTCAATATTATTATTTGTGAAGAAAGTTCTTGATAATTGAAACACAAATGGAGAGCCAGAGGTCTGAGTCAAGATAGAAACTTTTGAGCTTTGAATGAGATGTTTGGATGAGAATTGTTACCTCCTTTACTGTGTGTGTTCACATTCACTACTTAATAGAATATCGTACTTTGAATCAGTTCATGAGAAAACCTTTCATCTATAGAATGAATCGTTTCAGATAGGATGAGCTACAGCTTTTTTTTTCTTTTTCTGAGCTACCGATTGCTCATTTCTTAAAAAGAGCTCTTCGAAAATCTCGTGAGCGGATCGTCCATCACTAACATCAAAACATTTTTGTTTTTCAGGTTCAATTATTCTTTAAAATTTTCATCGCATTGTGAGCGACTGTAGGCCGATGTTTCAATAACGAAAATATTTTCCAGTTTCTTCAATGAAGATAATTTCCAGAAAGGAGTAAGATGCGACGCCACAACTTTTTTTTTATTTTTAATTCTGACAATGAAGATACTTTAAAAGGAATCTTTTCGTAACGAAAGACAAATTCGTTATCGCTTCAAATTCGCTGTAGAAAGTTTTCCTTGTATTTCCGGGTAGATCTGTGAAGTCAGCCAAGCCGTCCTCTAGGGAAGTTGAGACTAAGTGTGTTAACAATGAAGGGTGATGGTGGGAACGGTGCTGAGCTCGGCCCAGTTCGAGGCATGGCTGGACCAGGCGCGAGACAGGCTGGTGGTGGTGGAATTTGTCGCCAACTGGAGCAAGCCGTGTCGCGACGTGGACAACTTCCTGCACAAGGTGGAACATGACAATCCCCATGTCATCTTCCTGCAGGTGGACATCGCTGACAACGAGGAACTTGCGGCTCGCTACGACGTTCGCACAATTCCTCACTTCCTCTTCCTCAAGAACCACGAAGTGATTGACCAATGCGGAGGACCCAACCAAGAAGACAAAATCATGCAGCTCGTCCAGATACTTCGGTAGACCGCCATCGGCACAGATGTACATCCTAGTATACCCCAGGAGCATCCATATTCAAGAAAATCGTTCATTATAACAGTCAAGGAATTATTAAAATCCTAACCTTGACCTCTCCATTTATTTATTTATTGTTACAAAAAGCACGAAGTCCAAAGGACTATTGTGCTGTGCCAGTATTATTTACATATATATGATTTATTATTTACACGATGGATTAGTAGTGTTTTGTAAATTATTGTACAAATAGTTCTAAACTTAACAAAGTTCTCATAAGATAGAGTATATACACAAAGAGAATTTGGTAATGTTTCAAAGTATCTACATACAATTTGATTAGTCAGAGGGCAAGTCAAAAGAAGATGCTCTGGTGATTCAACATGGACGGGTGAAAGTTCTGTTATTTATTGACCATCACACAGTAAATTTATTGATTGCTAAAATTTTCCCGAGGAATTATTTTGGTCTTGTGATTCAAATTTCTTCTCCCATATTCACCAGATTTCCTCTTCAATTTTCTTTTTTAAAAACAATTTACTTAATATGTTATAGAGAGGAAGAAAAACACAAGACGGGGAGAAGAGCTTCTTTTATAAGAGGACGAAGGTACAAGCCTTCGGACAAGATCTTCTACAGGTACGGGTGTCGTGCTGAAGGGTTGTACCATCGTCCTCTACCATCTCTTCTCCCCGACTTGTGTTTATTCTTTTGCGAGTAGGGAGATTGTATCGTTGTCCTGAGTTTAGATGTTTCAGGAAGATAACATAATATCGCCTCCTAGCAAGCTCACTTGCTTTAATGTTGCCCAGACAATTACTGTGGCCCTTGATACAAGTAAATGACATTCCGTTTATTTGATTAATTGTGCTTATGATGTTCAAAGCATCCAGAATAAGTTCATTTTTAGTTCTTATGTTATTTACAGCTGCAACTAAATCCTTGTTATCCAGCTTCACAACAATAATTAAGTGATAAGGTATATCCTCAAGTGTTCTAATCAAAGCTATCACAAAGAGAGAGATCAGATCAAATCTCAATATATATATATATTTACCTATTGCGCAGCCTCTCCATAGCCATGTGCAACTGTAGATTCCTTGTTTCTCTTGATAATGACTTCTCGTATAAATACACTCATGAACAAAAATTAAGGAAGTTGTATACCTTTTAGCATATATGTCGGGATTTAGACAAGAGCTCTGAAAGATATTTTATACAATGACCTTCATTAAAGACACACAAGATAACCAAGTGTGAAAAAAATTTGCTACTGCCTCCTTCAAAAAAAAAAAAAAAAAAAAGAGAGACGGAGGCGACAGCAAAGACTTTCCATAAGTTTTGTTTATGAGTGTATTGATATAAAAAAAAACTTCATATAAATCCAAACTACACATATTTCATTGAAATTTTAAAATAAAATCGATATTTGTTTCTCTTCTGTACACAACCTACTGATAGTGTTTATTAGTCATTTGTTAGTGACTAAATTATATAGTTTGGCATATATAGGATTCGATGGCTAAGAGAAATATCGCAATAAAGAATTAATTTGCATAGTATAAACTATGTTGTGAAATAATTAAATGACACACTAATTATGAAATTACATAATTAGTACCACTAATACAAAAGGTGAGAGTTAGATAAAATAATAATAAAAATACCATTTGGCTTAAAAATTCGTTGGGAAAAGATTAAATTGACAGAGGTTAGTAAATTAAATTTAATTGCCATCTATCGTTAAAATATTACACAAATAAATTTACTGGCAATGTGTTTCTTTTAAATATCATCAAATATTATATCTACAGACCTTACTGCAATGATATGAGTTATTGAATGAGAGGGCTTATGTCCATAGTTCACTAAACACCCCTAAAGCTGCCTTCCATAGAAAATGCAGGGTATATAACAAAACCAGTCCAATACAATAGTAGAGCGGTCTAGAGATTAATTTGGCGAAACCGCTGAGAGGGTTCACTACTGATGAGCCAAGCCCTCTCATTCAATAACTCATATCATTGCAGTAAGGTCTGTAGATATAATATTTGATGATATTTAAAAGAAACACATTGCCAGTAAATTTATTTGTGTAATATTTTAATGACAGAGGTTAGATTGTATGTATATATGTATTCCATATATTTTTAAATGGTTTCCTCATTCGTCAAAATAGACGATGAAACTAATTACCATCTATTGACCGTCTCCACACATTAGCGGACTCGGGTCGGTGACAAAGCCACACCACCAAATCTAGTAAACTGAGAAGCGCCCACCTGGAGACCATGGTTTCGGGCTTATTGTCCTCGTCAGTCTAGATCGGGCTTTGATTTATTAGCCAAAAAGGGATAAAATAAAATCTACAGAAATTACCAAAAAGGTGTTTAGCTGTGTTGTTATGTTAACGGGATTAAGAAAATTCTATGGTCAAAATATAAAGGAAAATTTTCGCTGGGAGGATAATGGTCTAAAAAATAAAGGTCGCCTCTCCCGTCAAAATAGACGTTAAACCTTGGTGTCATCTTTTAACATTCTCCGCAAACTAGCGGACTCAGGTCAGTTAAAAAGCCACAAAACCCAGCGCTTTGTTTTAGCATCTTTTTTAAGGAGACAAATAGTTTTATATATCTGTATTTTATAGGACTAAAATATTTCCCTCTATATTTTTGTCATAATTGGCCTAGCCACTAAACATCTCTATTTGACCCCTTGTGGATGTCACGAAATCAAAGTCCGCCCTAGACTGACGCCATTATATTGGGCCATTAGCCCGAAACCAAGGTTTCCAGATGGACTCTTCTCAGCTTGCCAAAACTGGTGTTGTGGCTTTGTCACCGACCTGAGTATGCTAGTTTGCGGAGGCGCTTAGTTTTAGCGTCTATTTTGACTGAAGATATTAACTTTATTGTTATTTATAAACCTATCAGGTATCTAATATTGGCACATTATATTGTTTTTATTGAAAAAAAAACATATACTACAAAATAAGTAAATCAGAGATGATATTGCAACATATTTCCTCTCTGCAGGAGAAATATTTCTACATTACTTTTATAAAATATGATCTTTGTTGTATCTTTGCTCTTTATTAATTCATCTTAACTCTTCTATCACATACACTTTAATTCCATATATGACACCTAATGGTGTTCGCGATAAGTTTTTATTAACCATTTCCACCTTAATTATAATATGAATAATCTTATATATATTTTAAATACAGTAGACTCTCCTATAACGAGAGTTTTTACAACGCGATTTCGTACAACGCGATAAAAAAAATTGCGACAAATTTATTTATACAACGCGAATTTTCGTATAACGCGTTATAAAATAAAATGCGGAAATTTCCATATTGACAACTGTACAATACATTTAATTTTTATGCACAAGCGTTTTTCATTTTTTTTTGTTTTTGAACGAAGTAGTGTTGTATACTTTGTCAATTTAATTGCACATGTGTTTCTGTAAGTAAATTTTTTTAAATAGTGTTAAATTTATTGGGAATCGCTTATGGTTCAGATAATGAAACAACAAGTTTACTTACAGCTGAAATGGTTTTAAAGAATTAAGCGATTTTACCTTTTAAGAAAGTATTTTAAATTTATTATTTTCAAAGAGAGAGAGAAAAGAACATTTAACAATTTACATTACAATTACTAATTTTGTAAACAAAACCAACACTCCTTTGTTCTCGTTTTTATATTACAGTGTTGTCAGTCTAAAAGTATTTCAAGATCATTGATTTACTATTCTTCTTTTTTTCCCAACATTCCCTCTTAAATCAGTGATCTTATCACATTCAACAGTTTCTTCACTTGACTTATGTTTTAAATGGTTGTCATAAGAAGGGATTTGAATTTGTCAAACTTTGGTCTGGCTAGAGGTTTTGTTAGGATGTCTGCAATTTGGTGTTCTGTTGGACAATATATCAGGTTAAACCTTTGAGCTTGATCTTTCACAAAATGATATTTGACATCAATATGTTTAGTTTTATTTGGAATTGGCCTGATTTTATCATTTTTATAGTGCTTTGGTTATCAACATAGAGCTTTATATCAAAATTATCTGTAATTAATTCTTCTAATAGGGATCTTATGTATGACACTTCTTTGCATGCATCTGCTGCAGCAATGAACTCTGCTTCAGTGCTGGAAAGGGCAATTACAGGTTGCTTTCTGGAGCACCAACTTATGGGACCTCCACATAAGTAAACTACATATCTTGTGGTACTTTTTCTAGTTTTAATATCTCCAGCAAAGTCAGAATAACAATACACATTTAATTCAAATGGCATCTCTCCATCATATGATATGCCTAAATTGGTGGTGTGATTTAAATATCTTAGGGTTCTTTTGATGTTTATAATATCTTGAGTTGTAGGATCATGCATTGACCTGCTTTCAAAATTTGTGGCAAAGGTCATGTCTGGTCTTGTTTTGTTTGTCAAATATAAAAGGCTTCCAATTGCTTGTCTGTAGGGAAATTTGTTATCATTTGATATTTCTAAGTTTTTGTCTATAATTCTTTTACTACATCTGTAATGGAAGTGGGTACTGGCTTTGAGTTTTGCATATTATATCTTTCAAGATTTTGCATAATTTTCTTGTGAAAGTAAAATTTTATTTTTTTCCTCAAAACACAAATTTATTCCCAAAAAAGTTCTTGGATCATTGTTTATTTTAACTTCAAACTCTTGGGATAGTTTTTCTAAAATATTATTCAATTCTTCTTCATTATCTCCCATTAAGATACTATCATCTACATATATTGCAAGTTACATATTTCCTTTGTTAGTTTTAAAAAGACATGGCTCTGATTTTAGTTGTATGAAATCTTGGGATTTGAGAAAGGTTTTTAATCTTTCATTCCATTTTAATGGGGCTTGCTTTAAACCATACAATGCCTTTCTTAGCCTACATATATTCCCTTTATAACCTTCTAGCAATTGAACATATATTTCTTCACTAAAAAAACATATAGAAAAGCTGTTTTTATGTCAAATGTTTTAAAAACAAACCTTTTCTTAGCCATTAGAGCAAAGTATATCCTTAAAGAGACAGTGCTTATAACTGGACTGAATGTCTCATTATAATCAATGCCTGCTTCTTGTTCAAAGCCTCTTACAACTAGTCTTGCTTTGTAGCGGCCATCTTCTTTCACTTTAAAGAGCCATTTAGAGGTCAGAATCTTCTTGTTTGACGCTTCATTTTCTTTTACTATTTCCCAAACTTCATTTTTGGCAAGAGACTCTTTTTCTTCTTTTATTGCCTTTTTCCATTTTTCTTGATTTGGACCAGATATAGCTTCCGAGTAAGTTAGAAGAGCTGATTCTGTTGTTCCATCCCGCTCTAAATAGAAGTCTTCATATCTTAATGGTGTTTGTAAACTACTTCTTGGTCTAAGATTATATTTTGAAGTACTTGGTTTTGTAGGGATATCTTCTTTGTCTTCAGAGACTTCTGGTAGACTTGGTTCTTCATTTAATTCTAGTTATCTTCAGATTCTTCTGTAGGGTTCATTTCTAGCCTGACGATATATAATCTACTTTACCTCTGGCTTCAAACGATGGTGTATCTAATTCTGATGCACTTCAAAAAATTTCTAATAATATTAAAAATATCGGAGATAATGGTAAAAACACACAATGTCAAACACACAAAAACACAAAACCAACATGAGATTAATAGAATCATAAACGCTTAAAAATCTGTAGTTATAAAGGTTCCAAACCAAACTGACAATAAAATACTACTGGATGAATTAGTCAAATCAGAATAATTGAAATTGATCAATAAAGTTTACATACCGACACTAAGAGATTCAACTATAGTAGTCATAAACGTATCCAAAAATATAAATACTCGAACTTCGTCCAAACCATATGCAAAATGAATTCTGATCTAGAAAATTTGAAATTGAACTAAAGTTCAATCTACAATGAGATCTAACTCTCCATATCACAATATAGTATTAAGGATAACCCCTAAAGTTGACCAAATAAAAAAAAAGTAATAATGTGGCATTTGGCTTTTAGTACAAAGTTTTTATAAACTCAACATATGAGAATCTTAAAAAGAAAAAAGGATCTTGGGGCTAACTCGACTGTCACATTTACACTTTGAGTTCCTTTTATAAGGTTACCACTTATGAACATAGAAACATCAAGATATGCATGTATAAATATATTTATATTTATTTATAGAACACGGGAACTGTCTAATGCTTCGGGCACACCCATTGGTTTCATTAAAAAGCTCACCAATCTGCTTAACAATAATGGATCCCCTGCACTTGTTTCCTGTGATGACCCTGAAACGCTAAGGAGCGCGATTACAGGGCTCTTAAAAACAGCGGCAGACCAATCTATACAAAACGACCTTACAAGAATGGATAAATCTAAGCTATACTCTCACTACAAAGACATTCACATATCTTTCATGACGGAGGGATACCTTTTAGGGGATTTTCCTTTCCCGGTTGTAAGACTACTCGCACAAGTTAGAATACTTTCAAGTTTTTTTAGAGAAAACCACACCAAGATGCTCTACGGTGATGACCCGACTTGTACCTTCTGTAATTCAAAACTGAAAAATGAAATCACTTACTATATTTTTGATTGCTCTGCTCTGAAAGAAGAAAGAAGAACCCTTATGCTCAAAACTGGGCAACTCTGTGCTTCACTTCCATCAATAATTGACAATATGACCCAGAATAAGTATATTGCTACGGCGTTTTATGGTTTCCACAAGTCCATATCTCAGAAGAAGGCCAAGTGATACTCACTCCTCACTTTCTTACTGCTACTCTTTTTGTGTTGATTTCTTGCTTCCCTCTTTCTTCTTCTTCTTATTATTTTTTTCCTTTTCTTGTTTTTTTTTCTCTTTCTCTTTTTACTCTGTATATATCGTTATTTCCTTTGTCTCACTGCTTTGTTCTTATGCATACCTCTGGTGAATCCTGTATAGGGTCAGTGACCCTAAATAAAGGCTTTTTTGTTGTTGTTGTTGTTGTTACATTTATTTATATTATAAGTATCCTAGAATAAAGAAATGGGCTACTCAAATTACTAACCATATTTAAAATTTCTACATACATATACATCTTGATGTTTATTTATCTATATATATATATATAAATGAATGTATGTGTGTGTGTCCTTTATGCCTGACCAAACCACTCATTGGAACGCCATAAAACTTTGGGAAGTTATTTAGTATAGTACTGGGAAGGTTTCTGAAAAATAATTTCTTGAATATCCTTAGAGTTATTTGCATATTTGTATATTTAACTCGCAAGCAGCACCACCATTGCGACGATGATAACAAGTTTTTTTATCTATAAGTTTTATTATCACTAAGTTTATTATCTTAAAGATTATTCATCAAAAGTTAGATTTTATACCTATTAATTGCGCACAAGTCAAAGTTAGTTATCGAGTATTTTTCAAGGGACCGGGAAAAAATGTTCACTAGATAAAACGATGATTTTGTAATGTAGAAAATTAGGAAAGACAAAATTCAGGATGACACGGCAATTTATTTATTTAATTATAAGGGACCGGGAAAAAATGTTCACTTTATCGAGAGATTCAAATTTACGAGTTTCAAATTATCAAAATATATCTATTATTTTTTTTATAAGTTTATAGAGAATTGTTTTAACAAATGTTCGTTAGAAAAACCTTTACTCGGGTAAAACCCGGGCGAAGCCGGGTACATCCGCTAGTATATATATAAATAAACCAAAAGGACATCAAATAAAAAAAAGGAAGGAAGAAAGACAATTGATAATAAATAAACTAAAAATATTTATTTTTGCTCCAATGATGATTTTTCACACACAATTATAATATTCACATTTAAAAAATGATGTTGGCCTAGGATTCCTCCAGCACAGTCTCCAGTTTCTCCACACAGTGCAACGCCGGCGGCTCTGCCCTGACGGAGGTACATGGGATTCCTCTGGGTCCAGCCCAGGTCAGCCTGCGTTTCTCCTTGGGAGGAAAAGCTGGTAGAATCGGGTTGATCATGCTTGTCCTGGACACCACCAGTTGCTTGCGCAGTGCGCAGATCTTCTCCTCTTGTTGGTACATGAGCTGATCCCTCTCCTGATCCAAGTCTACGCCAGACTTCTTCTTGGTGTCCTCCAGCTCCTTGGTGAGTTTCTGGATCTGATGGACATAGCGTTTGAGCATGGACGAATCAGTGAGGACCTCGTTGACAATGGTTTTGTTGCAGATGGTCTTGGCCTGGCTGGCAAACTTGAGAGTAGAGATGGTCTGCTCCACCACGGTGGGGCTCACAGTACAGATGATGGCAGTCTTGGAGTTGCCCCCCAGGGAGTTCTGTAGGATCCGGGTCAGCTTGGAATCCCGGTAGTTCACATGGCTCCTGTCACCTTCGCTCAGGTGGCGGATGACATGGCTCAGAGTGTAGAGGGACTTGTTGATGAAACATCCCTCTTTTAATCTCTCCCCCACAGATCCTGTCTGGTTGGTTCTCTCAGCCCCAGCCAGGTCCACCACCTCGCGGCCATCCACCTGTCTGTTGGAGATGGCCACGCAGGACGTGGAGACTCAGACTGTGGTCAACCTGGAGTCCACTCCCAATCCTGTAATCACCCTCTTGGAAGAAGAAATAGCAGCGCTTAAAGAAAAGGTGGAGGAGTGTGAGGAGATGGCAGATTTCTACAAGGGATCCAACGCCGACACCATGAAAGCCTACAACTCGCTCCGTAAGAAGAATAATGCTCTGGAGGATGTGGTGAAGAGTCTCGAGTTGAAAAATGCTGAGTCCACATCTGAGGGTGAAGTGAACCAGCTGAAGAACAGCTTGGAAGGAAAGAATACTCAGCTGGAAGAACTGAACAAGGAGTGTGAACGGCTCCAGCGCGACTGTAGCAAGCTCAAGGAAGCTTTAATAGACGCCTGCAAGCGGACGAATGAATACACCGGACTCCAAGCCAAGGTCATCAAGACAGAAGAGGACATCAGCAACCTGGAGAGAATCTGCAGAGTGAAGCAGGAACTCATCAACAAGCTCGAGACCGATCTGAAGATAGTGCAAGCCCAATCCCATCCCAAATAAGAGAGCCATATCTCCGAAGCTAAAAAAGTCAATAAGATACTGGAGTTAACGCCCATGAAGACTAACCGAGAGGTAGAACAGCTGAGAGCAGACCTGGCCAACATTACGGAAGCCTTAGAACTGGAAAGATCCAAGAAACAATGTCTGGAGATTGATACCACCAAATATGAGGGCCATATCTCCGAAGTTGAAAAAGTCAGTAAGATACTGGAGTTAATGACCATGAAGACTAAACGAGAGGTAGAACAGCTGAGAGCAGACCTGACCAACATTACGGAAGCATTAGAACTGGAAAGATCCAAGAAACAATGTCTGGAGGCGGAACTGGACCGACTACAGAACAAACAGCTGCAAGAACCCCTGCAGGCCAACTTTGATGAGATCGAGATTGATACCACCAAATACGAGAGCCATATCTCCGAAGTTGAAAAAGTCAATAAGATACTGGAGTTAACGGCCGCCGCCAATCCAGCACCTGGATCCATATACTCCATATACAATCCAATTCCGGATTCCATTGACCTCAAAAACTGCTCAGTAGTACTAGACAGATAGGTTGTTTCAAACGCCCTAAAAGAAGCCAGACAATTATCTAATTCCATATCTTCCTCCGTAGCAACCAGAAGGCAACCACAGAAAAGAGCAGCTGACATGTCCAAGCAACAGAAGATTATTGATGCCCTCAGCAGATCAACAAGGGTTACCAGACAACAGACTAGGTACAATAAAAGAAACCTGCGTTCAAATAAGGTGACCCCTCTCAAAGAAAATACCCAAGTTAAGGCACAATCTAATGATGTTACAAAAGCATCTACCTCATCTAGAAATAAAGCCAAGGTGATTCGGGTTTAAAAAAATGATCCAAAAGCCTTCCAAAATTAACCAGGAAGAAAAAATAAAGAAAGAAGTGGTAAGCGAAGAAAAGGGAAACCACCAAAAGGCTTCTTCTTTCTCTTCTTAAAGAATGCTTCCAACAGATTGATGAAAATACAACAGCACCATCGTCAATGGAAGAACAAGAGGAAGACCCTTTTCCAAAAAGCCAGCGAATATAGCTCTTTCTATCTATTCTTATATATACTTACTTTATATATACATACTCTTTTGCTACAATAAAAGTTTTATATCTCTGTCTACAATTTTTTTTTTATCTTGTAAGTTCTTTATTGGCCATAATCTATAAGGTACATGGGGTAGTGTTAGACTATGAATGACAAGGACATGATTATATAAGGTTACATAAGGCTTAAAAAAATAATAAAATAGTATACAAGATTAGTAGTAATAACAATACGATACATAACGAGGAGAATGATATATGCCGAAAAAATGAATGAATATGATATATATAGAAAAGAAATTACGATGATATAGAAGATATCCAATGACAAACAAAAAATATATATATATGCTGTGGTTAAATTTCTCATTCAGTACTTTTGTCTGAAGATGGTAACAACGCTGTTACCGAAACGTCACACACTATTTATTTATTTGAATTTGGTCCCATTACCTTGTGTTCATAATCTATAATCCAAATTGTGCCTTATATATATATACAGGGTGTACCAGGTAAATTGGGACTAACTTTGACAGTCCATAAAACAAAAACTACTTGAGATTAAAAACTTGTTTTTTTTTCATTACGTAGCCATATTCATGTAAAATGCAACAGTACATGTGTGAGCAGTGTAGTGATGAAGAGTAACCGAGAATTTGAAAATCGAGCTGCCATCATCGTTGCTCTGCGCGCCGGAAGGAGCCCCAAAGAGATAGTGGATTTTCTTAAGTTGCCCAAAACCACTATTTATCGTGTCAAGAAGCAGTTTGATGAGGCCGACAGTAACAAAGAGGGGATAGCTACAAGGAAAAAGCACTCGCGTCGATCGGACAGGGTAAGAGGCGAAGAATTTGTCAAAAATGTCAAGGAGAAGATTAATGGAAACCCTGGGAAGAGCATGAGGGCCATAGCCAAGGAAATGGACGTTGGCTCTATGACAATTGTCAGAACTATCCATTAGGACCTTGGTCTCAAGTCTTATGCCCTTCGGAAAGGTCAGTTGCTGACTGAGAATATGAAGAATAACAGAAAAGGAAAGGCTGCTGCCCTCCTCAACAACCTGAAACACGACTCTTTTGGCATGCTAAGGTTCTTCTCTGACGAAAAGAACTTTGACGTGGACCAAAAGGTAAATCCCAGGAATGATCGCTGGATCTGTAAAGACCCCTCAGAGATACCTGTCGTGATGCACACGAAATTTCCTGCCTCCGTAATGGTCCTTGGCGTTATCAGCAGTGAAGGTGATGTCATGCCTCCCCATTTCTTTGAGAAGGGCCTTAGGATGAACGCTGACACCTACATCAATGTTCTGGAGACCGTTGTGAAGCCTTGGATGGACATGGTGGCCGCAGGAAGGAAGTATGTCTTCCAACAGGACTCAGCTCCAGCCCATAAGGCAAAAAAGACACAATCGTAGCTGACACTTAACGTCCCTAGTCACTGGGGTCCAGATATTTGGCCCCCTAATTCTCCAGATTGCAATCCCCTCGACTACTATGTATGGGGCGTTGTTGAGAGAGATGTCAACAAAGCTCCTCATACCACCATCCGGTCTGTCAAGAAAGCAGTTCACACGGTGATGACCCAAATGGACAAGGTCATCGTCGCCAAGGCCTGTGCTTCATTCCGCACTCGCCTCGAGACTGTTGTAGCTAATAATGGAAACTACATTGAATAAATAAAAACTATATCCTTTTATCTACTACTGTGTCAAATATCATTCGGATATTTTAATTTTTACTTGCAAAATATTTCAGTTAAAATACCATTGTTGAAATTCCCAATTTACCTGGTACACCCTGTATATATATATATATATATATATATATATATATATATATACATAAATACAATATATACATAAATATAATAAGAAAAAATATATATGGTAATGGTATATTAATGAATAAATAATATATCAAAAGAATAAATATGCACTGAGGGCCATGGGTATTCACGAGTATTTTAAAGTATACATGCACTAATTAAAAGTTTGTTCTCACTAATTTGTCACTGGGAGTGTGCGTCTGGCGTGTTCTTCGCCTCTCTCAACCATGATGGTAGTCAATAAAAAAAAATCCTAGTAGTCAATGGTTCTCTAAACCAGATTATTCCATATTTACTCTATCTAAGGTGACAACCTTACTTCTCTATGTTTTTAGTTGATCACTGCTGCCAACTGCTATTATCCCATTGTTCAACTTATATCTATAGAATGTGTACTTATACATTTAAACTAATAAAATCACTTTAATAAAATATATTGTTAGCCTCAAAGAGGATGAATGCTGATGACTAGCAACCTATGTCTTACTTCTACCTTATGATATATCTTCTCACACTTGACTTCTTAATATCTCTTCAGTATTTGACCTTTTGTTCTAAAAGCTTACTGTTCTGGGCTACTTCTCAGCCCCAAAAAAAATTGATATTCAATCTTCCCTTTAATTTCCTCCTTCTTCGAGTCTGATATATATTGGCCTGTTCTGGCAATCTGCTTTGAAGTTCATTTAGGTGTCCTACTAATTTAAATTTTATCTTATCATAGAATGAGTTACTCTCATTAAAAAAAATCTACTCACTAATTGGTATTTAGACTAGAACTCATTCTAACTAAACGTACGGCAGACAATAGTCTTTACTAGGTGATTACTTTTGCTAGCCTGGGGCGATAAAAACACAAAGAATCTGGACAGTCCATCTGTCACTTTGTTACCTGGTACCTAAAATAAGTAGACGGAATCGCCTCGTTCAATTGTAACTTGCCTCTTGTTAGATTGTTAACTTTCATTAGAAATCCTCATTTGAACCTCTACATTGGATACAAGGAATTATAGGGCATCCAATTTACCCAACGCATGTTCCAAGTTTGTCCATAGAAGATTGGTTCCAAGCTGCGCAATATATAAGAGCATCTAACGTGCCAATTTCTCCCAACCTCCCGTCTGAATCACCCTCATCCCAGCCACGCTTAAAGCATCGAAAACTACGATGTTAGATCGGTTACCTGAGGTTTGTCGTTATGCCCCTGGCTTTACGACATTGGCAACTAAATCCCCCATCTAGCACAAAGTTCACCTGATACCTCTCCGTTCCCTCTTGCGAGGAGGAGATTTGTGGGTTTTCTGGTCTGACCGTGACCTCCCACAATCTCCTAGTCTGAGGGTCGAGATATGGTCATTTACCTACGACCCTTAGAATTCAAATTGATTGTAATGAAAATAAAGTAATTACTTACACTAATTAAAATTATACTTATACTCCTTTAAAAGGAGGCCTAACAAAAGGAGCCGATATCTTCCTATCGATAGAATTGTAAGTCCTGTGAGGCTACCGATCCTAACAAATAAAGAAATCAAAATTAAAAATCGAACCTATTAAATTCCCTAACACTATTCTAATGTACCTTGGGCTCACAATATAATAGTTTTTAACCTTTTTCTACATTCATTGCACCAATTCATTCATACACCCTCCCCCCTATCATTCGCGGTACGCCTACAAACTAAGGTTGAAAGCTGCTACACAAGCCAAAGTACTATAATTATCATTATCAATAGACCCTAATAATAATAAAATCTTTCAGGACAAAATGTGAAATCAAATAAATAATTAACAAATTAAAACAAATTGGGGGCTAAAGCCCTAGTTTACTCAAAAGAAAATGTCTCATACAAACTCTATATATATTATGCATAGTTAAATAAATTGATAAAATTAATTGTCAACAATCAAAAACTGAAATCTAACCTATCTTCAAAGTTGTGCATCTAGCAGTTTGAAATTCCCCTTCTTGTCTTGACATTTGGTGACTAAACAAGATGAATCATCAAAACTAGCACTTAAATTGGAGCGAATTGAACTTCAAGCATTTACCTCATTGCCATATAGGATAAATCCCCAAGTGTTTGCCGACCTTATTTCCTGTTCAAGGTTATTGGCGTCTTCCTCTCTGCTCTTCAGCTAAACTCCCCGATACTGGAATTATAGGGCTTTTAATACCCAACCTTTATGTCTTGGATTTTAACAACAGAGATCACTCGGTATCCTATTTATCAACGCTTAGATCACAACTGCCCTACACACTCTCATTAGAAATTCTCCTTGGACTGCACTCTGGACACAAGGAATTATAGTGCTTTTAATACCCAACGCATGTTGCAAGCTTGCCCATAGGGAATTGGTTACAAGCACAGCAGTTACCTAGTGCATCTAAGTTTCCTCATCTACAGTATATTTAGAGTTGAACCAGAGTTCAGATATCATTTACCAAACAAAAATAAAAGAAACTGTTGGACTCACTTCAATCTTAAGTCACCTCTTAACATTAAAACAAAAAAATGTAACTTAAAAAAAAAAACTGAAAACTCTCTGAAAGAAAAGTTCTGGATTCTTGAAAAAAGGAGATTATATATATGTTATTTAATATTACTTGACATAATAATCAATATGGACTTATACATATAAATTAGTGCCTATAGTTACTGAACTTTAGACAAATCAGCCTATATAAACTCTCAGTGCATATTTTGTGCTATTTACAAATATTGGCCTCTAGGCTAAAGCCAAAACAAACTATCTATGAAAACTAAACACCTTTCTATTGTCTTCCTATCGACCTTTATCATATATATAATATATTTCCCTATAACTTCTCTATCAACTTTCCAACGATCTCCACCACCTTTTTCTCTCCTTTCATCTCTTCTCCTCACTTTTCACCTCTCTTCTTGCATCTCTCTTCCATCGCTTTCTAACACATTTTACTTCCTTTTCATCTCTTTTCATCACTCTTTTCATTGCTTTCCATCGCTTTCTATCACCTTTTTCTTTCTTTTCATCTCTTTCATCGCTTTCGACACCTTTTTCATCCCTTTTATCCTTTTCAACACCTTTCGACACCTTTTCATTTCCATCATTTATCTATCATTCTTTCATCTTTTCATCCCTCTGGAGTTTCCTCGAAACCCGTCATCGGGAATGAATCCCGATATTGCGCTAGTCCACTTTGATATTTCAGGAGCTTTTTCTGGGAATCTACCCTCCCCTGCCACTTCTTATCAAAGCTAACGACCTGCCCCCCTATTTGAAAGGAGGAAAATTCCTCTTATTCTGTCTCCCCTTGACCTTCCCCTTTTCAGGAGATAAGCTTGTCTCGAAGGCCTTAGAAATCCTGTCTAGGCTGGTCAGTAAACACTTTACTGTTGTCATTGGGAATTTGACAAGTCAATCTTCTTTATTACTGTCTTCACACTAATCGAGATAGGGCAACTTTATCATGGTAAAACAGAGATATATATGTACAAAAGTCGGTTAAGTCTTAAAACTTAGCTGAACAATATTCCCTTCAAGAACTATGCAAGCTTTTTACAGATATTGTAGATTCTAGATGCTAACTATAACTTGGTATAATTTTATAAATATTGTACGCGGGTTGAATCAGACTATGCAATTCCTCTCGTTCCTTAAAAAAAAAAATTCTTAACATTATTGACAACTCTTAACTCACAGAATAGTAGCTCATAGAACTAGGTCGCTTGTCTAAGACATATTCATGCGGGTGAATGAAGTCTTTCTTGCAGGTCATAAATGTTCATCTGGGAACAGTTGATCTAGATAAATCTATTGTCTTTATTGTCATGCGTCTTTACGTTATGCAACAGGAGATGTCGCTCTAAAGGACCTTAACATTAGGGTTAAAACTCGTTGCTCCTTTCAGAATGAAGTGGCTGTCAAAACATTGACGTGGAAGGAATCGTATATTTGACCAGTGTATATTGCTGAACTTGTACTATGTCGTCATTCTTATCGTCACCCAGATACTTTGGGGTGTTTCTTGGTCTCTTGGTTGTTACACGCGAATCCCGTCCGGTATTCAATAAGTACCATGGTGATCTTTGTCACGTCTAGGAGGCCATCCCTTATGCGACCAAATCATTTTTCTCCCGACTTATAATACCGTTCTCATCGCGGTAATTAAAATTAACTGAATCCAAGGAGGAATCTTGATCTTGTATATCTTCGTTAATTTTATTAGTTCAACTGTCTTCTCTATTCCTTCTTAATACACTGGCCTGACACACTGCACTTCCCCTAATCAGCAGCAAGTTCGATCAATCCCAATGAGAAGGCCACTCTAAGGCGCCAGCTCCTTGTTAAACTCATGCATGGTTCCAAAAAAAAACAACTTATATATTTCATAGTGGTATCTGCTCCCACTGATTTTAGTAACCAATATGGGATCTTTCTATTTTACTTATTCAACTGTTATTAGTCGGACCACTGTAATCCGTTCTCATCATTACTCCCAGACTCCCGCGCAAACATTGTCTTTGACATGACTAATTCCTTAAAGTTCTGCTTTCTGAACATCCCGTTAGTTAGAGTTGTCTTAATTAATCACTGGAGTTATCTGCGATGAGTGAATTGGGTCTCCCTATCTAGATTTCCACTCTAACTCCAGGATTTAGACTGCTCAGATCCTTCACGGAAAAAAAACTATGCCTAAAAACACTATTGTCGTGGAGAGAAACCACACGTCTGATTCACGAGCATAATTAAAGCTTGCCTCTATAAATCAAGATAATTATAAGAAATCTGTAAATCCATATAATGAATCAGCATCGTTGAAATATTTTGCGCGTCTTCTCCAAGGGGAAGTAGGTTTTATTTTTTAAAAAATGCTCAAATTCACACCATTAGAATACCCATGACTTTTGTTATTATATATTCTTATACATATACCATGACAAGGCAATCCTTTCCCGTTAGTGTTGAAACAAATACTCAACTCGTCTTGTATGATTTCTAGGGAATTCTCATTGAAAGAATAACCACACCTGTGCCAAATTATAACAAAAGAAAAGGCTAAATATATACGGGCTTAAATTTCATGGCATCAGATCAGACCTTCTGCTGGCAATTATTTATTGTAATTAAATGCTAATAAGATGCCTTTATTTGCCCTTATCCAAGGAAAGGTGTTTCAGGAAAGGGGGTAGAATCGTTTGAAATTTCATCTAGGAAACTTAAAAAAAAAAAATTGCACGTTTATAACACTTCAAGGTGACCTCCTCATGCCAGTGTCTATAGGCATATCATAACCGTACAATATAAAAAAAATGAAAATATGCTTGTCTGGATGTGAAGGAAGTTAAGTTAAAATAATGTATACTCATTAAGCGCTAGTAAAATATATAAATAAATGAATACTGCTGTATCACTTAATGGTTAAAATGGGCATGACTGTAGAAATATTTTGATAAAATATTTATATTATATATAATATTATAATAATTAAAGAATTTGATAGCTACCTTCGAGAGTACTCCCCTAATCCTCTGTGGAGATTTCAATTCCTGTCACCCGGTTTGGTTCGATAGAATTACAAACTCTAACGGATATAAAATGCAACCTATTATTAATGAATATAATCTTTTTATTCACAATAACAAAACTCCTACCTGTCGTAATAAAAGCATAATAGATCTCACTATTTCAAATAGACATTCATTGAAACTGGTGAACAATTGGCAAACTTTTGAATTAACCAATATTTCCGACCATGTGATAGTTTCATTTGATATCAATGTTAACTTAGATATTACAAACAATCAACAAAAATCTACATGGAAATTTAGCGAAAAGAAAGCAGATTGGTCACTGTTTTCAAATACAATTTCTAAACTGGAAGTAAGAAGATTGGAAAACGATATAAAAAAGGTCGAAAAAGAAACTGATATTGACATGGTAGTTGACAGGCTAACGGATATAATTCTGGAAGCTGCATATCAATCACTGGAGGTGAAATCTTCCAACTTCACTTTCGATACCGGGATCAAGTGATGGAACAAAGAATTAGAACAAAAGAAAAAGTATTTTCATTATGTGAGAAATCTATACTTTCATCATGAAGCAATTAGTGTTAATGAATATAAGTCTGTCAGAAATAAATATGAAAATAGTATTAGAAAAGCTAAGAGGAATAGTGGGCGAGATTTTATAGAAGAAAATGGATCTAATAATCCGTTTGGAAACGCCTATAAAACCTTAAAAAACTGAGTTCCTCTAATCAACAAAAGGGATTACCAATAATTGAACAGGCACCAGTAGATTCTAAAGAAACTCTAATAAAAGATCTGATTAATGAACTAATTCCTGATGATACAACTATATCGGATACTGATCACCATACATCAATAAGGAACTACACACCGAATTTTACAAACTCCAACTCATGCAATATTCATAAGAAAGAAATAGAAGAGCTAATCGACAAAATTAATGTAAATAAAGCTCCTGGTCCAGACAATATTAGTAATAATATGATAAAGAATGCTTTTCAACTAATACTTCCGATTTTACACTCAATATTTAATAAATGTATTCAAATAGGATACTTCCCAAAAAAATGGAAAACAGCAGCACTCAAAATAATAGCCAAACCCGGCAAAACCAATATGAATCAGCTAAAAGCTACCGTCCGATATCTTTATTATCAAATTTTTCAAATATTCTAGAAAAAATTATCAAAAATAAAATATATGAATTTTATATTCAAAACAATCTGTTAAGCTCGAGGCAGCACGGATTTATCAAGTCTAAGTCAACTATCATTGCTTTGAATACTGTAATCGATGTATTAATGGAGCATAAGCAAAAAGAATTGTCTGCACTAGTTACAATAGATATCTCGGGGGCTTTTGATAATGCCTAGTGGCCAGCGATCATCAAAAGAATAGACTCAGATAATTTACCGGAAAAACTGATCAAAATTCTACAATCATATTTAAATTCCAGGATCATTTCTTTCAGTTACGACAATCTAACAACTTCAAAGCCAATTACTAAGGGGTGTCCTCAGGGAGGTCCGCTTTCTCCACTTCTATGGACAATTTTGTTGAACGATTTGCTGTTGAATTTTCAGGTGCCCAATAGTGAGTTGATTTGTTATGCGGATGATATTTCGATCATATGCTGGAATAAAGATCTAGCATCACTAAAAATAGTTATAGAGGAAGCATTAAATACTATCGAATTGTGGTGTATTAAGAACAAGTTAGAAATCAGTTCCGAAAAAACAAACATTTTATATTTGCATAATAAAGAGAAGATCCCAGTTAAATTTAAGAGTGGATTAATTTCACCAGTACAAAAAATAAAAATTTTAGGAATAACAATTGCAAATCATAGAAGAAAAAACAAATTAAATTTTGCTTTTCATATAGAGGAAATAGTAAGCAGAACTCTAAGAATAAAAAATTTTCTATTCTCTCTGTGCAGCAAATCATGGGGTTTGAGCTCCCATAAAAGAATTACATTGTATAAATCTTTATTCAGATCAACTTTAACATATGGATCAGAAATATGGTTCAAATTTTTAAACAAAAAATCGATACAAAAATTAAACTCAATGCAATATTAGATATTAATATGTAGCATTCAAGCATACAAGACAACTTCGTACAACTGTGTTCACAGTTTGGCTAAGACTCCATTGATTGCAGATTACATTGAAGCAAAAAATATGAAATATGACTTAAATAACTTATCGTTCGAGGACAAGCAAAATATAACATCGATATTCCCTTTATAATTAAATCCTACATAGACGAAAGAATGTTGCTCTTACTGAATAATACAAACGAAACATTTACAAGTTTTTTCAACCGGGGTATTCCAAATTATTTTCGCCCTAATTTCCACAACACACAATTTGTAACCACCATGGTAATTTCGGAAGTTTTCTGGAAAGAATCCGTGCATCGGAGGATCCGGGCTGTTTTTGTGGATGCTGAATTCAAGATTCCACTCACCTTTTACTTAAGTGCCCAGCATTTCAAGACTACAGACCCAATAACGGTATTCTCTGTACCGATCCAAGAGAACTGATATCCAGCAGGGATTCATACATTGTATTCAATAGATTTTGTGAATTTATATCAAAGTTTTTAAATAATCTCATGTGTTAGGTATAATTAACTATGTGCTGTATATATGATTTTCTTTTGTTTTCTCCTTTTTTCTTTATTTTGAGGTGTGTTTAAATTAAATTACCTATGTATATAGTATGCTTGTTTGAAATTGCAATGTTTCCACAGATAAGACTTGAAAATAGAATATATTTTTAATTCTAAGAAACAAAGTTAAAACAATTCCATATTAGAAAAATAATCAACTGCTAAAAACACAAACACTATATATATGCATATATACACAATTATCATCATCAACTCTGTGACAAAAAATAAATAAAAACAAATATTAAATTAATTCGCCAATACATCACACAATCTTCCTCCTACAAGCCTTGATATCGCACAGGAGGTCTCCGATCCCTTGGAGGGTTTCTTCTTGGCAGTGGCATCTCCTCCGTCCGGGCTTCTTTGTCTGAGGAACACGCGGATTCCCTTGGGCTGCTTCCAATCTCCACACCTTGGTCCCCGGACACTGGATCCTGCGGCAATCCAGCTGTTTCCGACGAAAACGATTCTCTGTCCCTCCGGCTGTTCATACTCTCAGGAGCCATCCATATTGGGTCATCTTCCTCCTCTCTTTTCTCTCTGGCCTCATCTCCCTCTTCACCACTAGTCCATCTTCTCCTTATCTGATCTCGGTGGTAGGTCTTCACCTGTCCATTTATCAAAACTGTATAGACTCTGCTCCCCTTTCTGCCCACTATTCTTCCTGGAATCCATCCGACACCTCTAAAATTCTTACACCACACCTTATCGTCCACCTCGAACTCCTCTTGGCCTCTTCCTCGATCATACCTCATCTGCCTGGCCTGTCGTTCCCTCACCCTATTGTCCAGGCTCTGGTGTATCAATGTCAGTCTGGTCCGCAGAGACCGACCCATAAACAGCTCTGATGGGGTCTTCCCAGTTGTCTCATGCGGCGTGCATCGATACGTGAGGAGAATTCTTGACAGTGTATCTTGAATGGTATCTTCAAACTTCCTTTTATTTTTTTCCAAGGCCATCTTTATCAATTGAACCGCTCTTTCCGCTAAACCATTACTCTGTGGATGGTATGCTGGAATCAGAGTTTGTCTGACTCCATTTCTCTCGAAAAAACTCTTCATCTCTACCCCTGTAAACTGTGGGCCATTATCCGACACCACTTCCTCTGGTAACCCATACGCTGAAAACAATCTTCTTAACTGCTCAATCGTCTTTCTTGTGGTTATCTCTCTCATCGGGATCGCCTCGACCCATTTTGAGTGGCTATCCACCACAATTAACAAATTCACTCCATCTTTAAATGCAAAATCCATATGGATCCGTTGCCAGGGCCTGGTTGCCCACACCCACGGTCTCCAGTTTACTTTACTTGGGCCTGTCTGAGTTTGCTGGCAATTTTTACACCCATTTACCATGCATTCAATCTGGTTGTCAAGATTCGGCCACCAAAAATGCGACCTAGCAACCGCCTTCATTTTGCCCATCCCCGAATGGGTCTCGTGTAGACAACTCAACATATTTTTCCTAAGAGAAGACGGGATGATCACTCGCATTCCCCACAATAAGCATTCCCCGTCCATAGTTAACTCCAACTTTCTCTGAAAGTAGGGTCTGAGGTATTCCCCAACTCTTTCAGGCCAGCCTTGCTGTGTATAGCGCTTCACCACTGACAATACTTCATCTTTTTTAGTTTCCACACCTATTTCTGCTGCTGTAACCGGCAAATCTTCCACGTATGATAATATGAACGTTTGATTCAAAACCGGTGTTTCGTCACTCTCTACTGGCAACCGTGAGAGAAGGTCTGCGTTTCCATGATCTTGAGTTCTTCGGAATTTAATTTCATATGTATAAGCCGCCAAAGTCAGTCCCCATCTCTGCAATCTTGAAGTAGACAAAGTGGGAATCCCTGCTCTCGGCCCCAAAATAGACACTAGGGGTTTATGATCTGTAATCAGGGTAAATTGTCTTCCATAGATAAACTGGTGGAACTTAGTCACACCATATATTATTGCTAGAGCTTCTCTTTCTATTTGTGAATAATTACGTTCGGCCCCGGAAAGTGTTCGTGAGGCAAACATGATTGGTTTCTCTTGGCCCTCGATAACATGGGACAGCACCGCCCCCACTCCAATCTGAGATGCGTCCGTGGCCAAAGATAAAGGTAACGTGGCATCATATGGCACCAACACCTTCTCGGAGGTAATTCTCCTTTTACACTCCGAGATCGCCTCCTCACACTCCCCTGTCCACTTCCAATAACTATTCTTTTTCAGCAGCTTGTGAAGTGGCTCCAACAGCTCTGGCAAATTCGGAATAAACTTTCCATAATAGTTCACTAATCCCAGAAAAGATCTCAATTCCGAGACATTTGTCGGGCTTTTGGCTTTCTGTAGCCCTTGTATCTTGTCCTCTAAAGGCCGAATACCATCTTCTTTGATGAGATGTCCCAAATACTGTATTTCTCTTCGCAGAAATTCACATTTTTCCCTTTTTAATTTTATGTTGTGCTTCTGCAACCGAACAAAAATAGTTTTTAATACTGCCATATGTTCCTCCACTGACGCCGTGGATACGAGTACATCGTCAATGTAACAAATCACCCCATTAATTCCCGCCAATATTCTATCCATAACTGACTGAAAAAAACTAGGGGCATTTGCCAATCCAAAAGGCATTCTTTTAAACCTAAAAAGCCCCTTATGCGTATTAATAGTCAGGAGTGGCTGGGTGCTAGGGTTTACCTCTAATTGAAGGTATGCATTGCTCAGATCTAGTTTAGAAAAATACTTCCCTCTAGCCAATACGGAAAACAGGTCCTGCTGAGTAGGCAGCGGATAGGCCGCAGTATCCAAAAACCTATTTAAAGTCACTTTGAAATCACAGCAAATCCTAAACTCTTTATTCTTCTTGGGCACAAACACCACTGGAGTTGCCCACTTGCTGCTGGGTACTTGATACAAGTAGTCCTTCTCCACCATTCTTTCTAGTACCTCGTTTACCGCCGTTCTAATTGCAAAGGGAACTGGTCGGGCCTTATGAAATATGGGGTTTACATCCTGAATATTCACTGCAAACGTGAATCCCTTTATCGGATCTGTTGTCTCCTCAAACACAACCTGGTGTTCACTCAATAATTCCGCCAACGTGTCCTCCAAAGGCATCTGATTCACAAAATAATTTCCAATTTTCAAAACATTGATCCATTCTCTTCCCAACAAGGCCTTCCTTTCTCCTCTCACCACGACAGCTCTAAGCTTAGCGATCGTTCCCCGAAAATCGACCTTGACATCTATTTCACCCAGAATCGGTACCACAGTTCTGTCATAGGTCTTAACAATTATTCCCGCTTCTTTTACCTGCACGTCTGGGAGGTATCTCTTGAAATCCTTCTCCGATATTAAAGTCAGACAGCTACCCGTATCGATTTCAAAAGTCATCAAAGTGTCCTCTACTCTCATCTTAATCACATTGGGAGGGTCATTCGTAGCATACTTGACTCTATAATCATACGTCCTCATGAAGACCATTCTTTGAACGGATTCTTCCTCCTCCTGATCCTCGATTTGATTAATCTTTCTCTGGTTCAGAAACCGGCTCACCTGTCTTTCGCTTGTATGTTCCCCACGGCTCCTGCAGATGGTTGCCAAGTGACCTCTTTTCCCGCATCTGAAACAGGTCGCCTCTCTAAATCTGCAAAAGTCTTTATGCAACCTCCCGCAATGTATGCACTTTCTCTTTTGCTCTCTATTATATCTATTCCCGACTTCTGCGCGTATTTTGTCCACGCTATCTGCAGGCTCATTGACATGGAATATTCTGGTATTTTTTTCTGCTGCCTCCATCGACAACGCAATTTCAACTACTCTTGCCAACGGCACATCTCCTTCAGACAAGATCCTCCTCTGGATTTTTGCATTTCTCAATCCGCACACCAATTTGTCTCTTAAGGATTCCTTTAAAAACTCGTCAAATCCACACGTTGAGGCTAGCCGCTTGATTTCCACCAGATATTCTGAAAAACTTTCCGTTTCCTTTTGTATTCTTCCAAAAAACATGAATCTCTCTACGATTATAGATCGCCTTGGGAAAAAATATTCAACCAGTTTCTCAATCAATTCTTCATATTTATACTTGTTGAAGTTTGAGATTGAATCAAGGAATAAAAGGATTATTTATTAAACAAAGTAACTTAAAACAAGATGTTAAAGTAGCAAAATTTTAAAGGCAAGTATATATAGGAAGGCGAGAGACAAAAAGACTATATATATTGACGTCGACCGCAGCGCCGCCGCGGCCGTTGATTGGTCGATCCCCCAATGCTCCATGCCAATTTTGATCGCTATTCCAACACTCCCTCTCGATCCAAAATGTTCAGTAGACCTCTTAAGTAGTGGAATTTGTTTCGTGGAAGAGGTTTAGTCATTATATCAGCTAGCTGTTCTGAGCTGCAAACATGATGCACTTTAAGTTCACCTTCTTCATGTTTGGATCTAATGAAGTGGTAGCGAACATCAATATGTTTCGTTCGTTTGTGGAATACTGGATTTTCAACAAGTTTTATTGCTGCTTGGTTGTCGATATAAAGTTCAGTTTCTTTAGTAATATCACAGCCGATGCCCTGTAGAAGTCTTCTGATCCAAATCAATTCCTTGGCAGCACTGCAGGCAGCGATGTATTCACTTTCGGTGGTTGAAAGTGCGATAATTGGTTGTCGTTGGCTTGCCCAAGAAACAGTTCCTCCGTTCATCATGAAGGCATAACCAGTCGTACTTTTTCTGGAGTCAACATCACGAGCAAAATCACTATCAGAGTAGCCAACAAGTTGGTCTTGTCCAGTGAAGAGAATTCCCATGTGTGGAGTGCCTTTCAGATAACGGAAAATATTCTTCACTGTTGTACAATGTGCAGGTCCTGGATATTCTAGGAATTTACTCACTTGTGAAACTGCATAAGTGATATCTGGACGTGAAACACATGATGCAAACATAAGGGATCCAACAGCTTCTCGAAAAGGGAATTTAGGCATCTTTTCCTTTTGTTCTGGAGTAGGACAGTCCTGCTTTGTTAAGATGACAGAAGGATCCATAGGCACCGAAGCAGGAATACAGTCAGCCATATTAAATTTACTCAAAATTTTGTCAATATATGATGACTGGTGAATGAAAATACTTGCCCTATCTTCTGACTGCTCTATTTGTAGCCCAACAAAAAAGTTAACACTTCCAGATGTAATATCAAATGCGTGTTCTAACTCATCCATTATAATAGCTATTGCCTCTTTATCTTTAGATAGAATAATTCCATCATCAACATAGAGAGCTAAGATAACATTTGAATCATTGTGTGTTCCAATGAAAATGCACGGGTCGGCGTCTGATGTTTTGAAATTATGGCTATACAAAAAATTGGTAAATTTCTTATTCCAATTTCTAGAAGATTGTCTCAGACCATACAGACTTTTATGTAATCTATAGCAGCTATTATCATCTCTCTTGTAGCCTTCTGGTTGTTCAAGATAAACAAGTTCCTCTAATTCGCCATTGAGAAAAGCTGTCTTTACATCGAATTGCTTAAGAAACATCCTTTCAGAAGCAGCGTGTGATAAAAGAATGCGTAACGAATCATACCTGACTACTGGGCTAAACGTATCGAAATAGTCAACATTTTTGATTTGAGAATAGCCTTTTGCAACTAATCTGGCTTTGAACCGTTGAATTGTACCATCGGACTCCGTTTTAATTTTATAAACCCATTTACAACCGATAGGTTTATGACCATCTGCCAAGCGTTCTAAAGTCCATGTTTTATTTTTATTTAATGCATCAATCTCTTCATCCATGGCTAATTTCCATCTTTCTGAATCTGAACTTGTTATTGCATCTATATAGTTACTGGGTTCATCAGCGAGCGCAAAGTTACATTGGCTATTCGAAACTTTAGAGCGTGTTATCATTGGATGCGAACTGATATCGGATACTGGCAGCATTTCCTGCACTGGGAAGTTTGTTGTTGCAACTGGTGATTCATCCGGAGCGCTGTTAATCTGAAATATTATTTCTTTCGGTTTGGTAGATTCTCTATCTGAATGTGGAGTAGCTTTCTCATCGAATGTGACATCTTTAGAAATTCTTATTTTTCTAGTTTTCCAATCCCATAATCTAAAATTTTTGCTTGTATTCTCATAACCTAAAAACATAAGTTTTATCGATTTATTATCCCACTTTTTACGGTTTTCTTTGGGAATATGCATATAAGCATTACAGCCAAATATTTTATAGTTAGCTACATTAGGCTTTGTGCCAAAGAAAAGTTCATAAGGTGTCGTTCCAGGGGTTTGCTTAGTCGCACTTCTATTTAGAATATAAGTTGCTGTGTTACATGCCTCAGCCCAAAAAAATCCTGGAAGATTTCGTGAATTTAGCATGGACCTGGCTGCTTCCACAATCGTACGATTGTCTCTTTCTATACGTCCTATCTGTTCGTGCACATAAGGTGCAGTGAACTCGTGAATTATCCCAAATCTTTTACATAAATCTGCAAAATTATCGCTTTTGAATTCTAGCGCATTATCAGCCCTAAGAACTTTTATCTTATTTCCAGTTTGAGTATAGATTAGAGTAGCATATTCTTTGAATATATCTAGCACATCTGATTTGTTTTTAATAAAATAAATATGGCGATAACCACTAAAGTAATCTTTAAATAAGCAGAAATACAGATATTTACTTAATGATTGAGTCTGCATTGGGCCACAAATATCAGCATAAATAAACTCACCTAGCTGGTAGTTTTTGCCATCTGAGGGATAGCACGACTTTCTATGGGCTTTTCCAAGTTGGCATCCTTCACAGAAGAAAAATTCTCCCTCTAAATCTTGAGGCTGCAGACCATCCACCAATCCTTTGGTCGCCATCTCTCGAAGTGTAGCAACTGGAAGATGCGCAAGTCTCTCGTGCCACAACTGAAGCTTGTTCTCGCTGGTGATGTATCCTTGTGATGATGACGTAACCTTGAAGAGCATCCTGTAGAGGCCGTCATGACGCACTCCTACGGCTTTTAGGTCATTATCCATGAAGATCTGTAGCTTGTCATGTTTGATAATGACGTTGAATCCTCTTCTTGTGGACGTAGAAAGGCTATACAAATTTTTCTTTAGTTGCGGCGAGTAGAGCACATTTCTTATGTACGTATTGTACCATCCACCGTCGACGTAGGCTTGAATCTCGATGTCTCCCATGCCTTCTGCAAGTAGTGTCGAGTTGTCTCCCAAGTAGATTGGATGATCACTGGTGAACGGCGTGTAGGTCTTGAACCACTCTCGTCGAAATGTCATGCTGCAGCTTGCACCGCTGTCAGCATACCAAATATCATTGGGCTCTACTTGATTATCGCACAAAATAAGTCCATAATCACTTGAACTTCCTTTTGAATCATGAAGATTTTTGGATTTATTTTTCTCATTAGCTAATATTTTTCTACATTCGCGGCTCCAATGTCCAATTTTGTGACAATAGTGGCATTTAGTGTTCTTCTTGGCATCTTGAAAAGAACGTTGTGTATCTTTAGGCTTCGTTCGTGCTTGCCTGTGTAATAAGGCCTCATCTTGTTTAGAAGAACCGCTTTGTTGATTCCTTGTTTCTTCAATCAAAAGTCTTGCAGTTAAATTGTTAAGAGTTTGAGCTTTCGGATCTAACGATTCCCACGCTGCAACAAAGTAGCGCATACTCGAAGGCAAAGTATTTAAAATTTTTGCTACATTTTGATCTTCCGTTATGGTTCCGCCCATTTGTGAAATTTGTGCAGAAATATTTTCAATTTTTGCTATGTAATCACTTATTGTTTCCGATGTCAATCGTGCATCGAAGAATTGTTGCCAAAGTAGGCCAATAGTAAATTCGGATTTTTGTTCATGAATAGCAAGTAATTTCTGCCACATTTGTGAAGCGGAAGTACAGTTCATCAGGGGCTGAAGAAACCTTAATTCGATTGCCTGTGATAACAACATCCTTGCCTTAACGTCCTTTGATTTCCAATTCTGTAGTGAACTTTCAGAGTTACTGTCGGAGGAAACAACATTCGGCTTTATTTCTAAGCCTTCCAATAATTCTAGTAATTTTTGTTGTTCCAAAAGAAGCCTGAATTGGAATTTCCATAGTGAAAAGTTTTCACCATTAAAAACTTTAATCCTTGAAAGACAATCTTCGCTCATCTTCTTTGTCTTGGAATCGGCCAACGACAAAAAGAAACTAGGGTTATGGTTGGCGGTTGACGCCTAAACTTCGAGCAAAACAAAGGCTTACTCACTGCTGGCGGTTAATCCTTTTAGGCGCAGTGGAAGCGTGCTGGGCCCATAACCTGTTGAAGTTTGAGATTGAATCAAGGAATAAAAGGATTATTTATTAAACAAAGTAACTTAAAACAAGATGTTAAAGTAGCAAAATTTTAAAGGCAAGTATATATAGGAAGGCGAGAGACAAAAAGACTATATATATTGACGTCGACCGCAGCGCCGCCGCGGCCGTTGATTGGTCGATCCCCCAATGCTCCATGCCAATTTTGATCGCTATTCCAACAATACTCTTTAGGCAACTTTGGGCTACATAAATTTTTCAATGTTTCATACGCCTTCCCGCCAATTAGAGTCAACAAATAGGCTTTTTTCTTTTCTTCACTTGCTTCTTCTAGAATTAGAAACTGCTCCAAACGCTCGATAAATGAGCAAAAATTTTCATTTTTTTCTTCAAATTCTCTAAAATGGTAATGAGCCATCATGAAATAATTTTTCTTATGTAAATTTCCAATAACTTATTACTTCTTTAATATTAAACAAAATTATTCATATTACCCTATACCATCGCTTGGGTACTTACTCTTAAACCTCGTCGCCAATGCAATGTTTCCACAGATAAGACTTGAAAATAGAATATATTTTTAATGCCAAGAAACAAACAAAGTTAAAACAATTCCATATTAGAAAAATAATCAACTGCTAAAAACACAAACACTATATATATGCATATATACACAATTATCATCATCAACTCTGTGACAACAAATAAATAAAAACAAATATTAAATTAATTCGCCAATACATCACAGAAATCAATTTCAAGAATATGGTAAATGCCTTGAGCATATGTTAATAGATTCTCCCTCTCTCTCTCTCTTGTATTGCTTTCCTTTGGGCGCCAGTGTCCTTGGCGGGACATCGCGCTTTGTATTTACAGTTGAATAAAGTTGAATATATATATATATAATTTAAAAAAAAGATAAATATGCTTGTCTAAATGTGAAGGAAGTTAATTTGAAATAATGTATACTCATTAAGGCTAGTAAAATATATAAATAAATGAATACTGCTGTATCACTTAATGGTTAAAATGGGCATGACTGTAGAAATATTTTGATAAAATATTTATATTATATATATATAATTTTAAAAAATTGATAAATATGCTTGTCTAAATGCGAAGGAGGTTAAGTTAAAATAATGCTTATTCATTAAAGTTAGCAAAATATAAATAAATAAATACTGCTGCATCGCTTAATGGTTAGACTGTAGAAATATTTTGATAAAACATAAGTATTATATATATTACATATATATAATTTAAAAAATGAAAGTATGCTTATCTAAAGATCCTTGTGATAACAAGGGGTATCAAGATAAACAACTGGACTACCAAAAAAATTTTTAATTAATAGGCCCGTGAAAGAAAATAGTAGAAAAAATCCGAAATTATGCTTATCCTAGTAAAACTAAATATCCTCGCGATAACAAAAGAATAAAAAATAATAAACAATTGGATTATCAAAAAAAAAAATTATAAGTAATATGTGCTTAAATATGTCTAGCGAAATCATTCAGACGAATAAATTTTTTTTAAATATATATATATAATTATTATACTTTGGTATAATCTAAATTAAAAATTATATGGCCTATACATTTTAAAAGAAATAGCAGAAAAGTTTAAAAGAGGATGAAATATTTTAAGAGTGAAACCCTCTCGCAGACGCGAGAGGCAGAGGGAGTAAACCCACCTTTCGGTTCGGAAGCCAGATACCAACTGACCCTATTGGCCCTCGGCAGTTCCCGCCTAGCGTCTTCACATGTGTTGTTTTTCTCAAGTCCATCTATTTTCATCCCCTTACAGATGTGGCCCCTTTCCCCCAGCGCGTCCCTAGGGGCTCTAAATTTGGATTTTTGTGGGAAGCTCTGAAGTGTGGGAAAACATTGTTCTAAGCCTAACTTCATGTCCCAATATTTCAAGATCTATATAACAAGGAAGAAAATATTTCTTTAACACTTGAAATTAGAATTAAAAATAACGTACACACTAAAGCATTAAATATTTCTTTAACACCTGAAATTGAAAAGTTAAAATAACGCATACACTAAAGCATAAAATATTTCTTTAACACTTGAAATTAGAATTAAAATAAGATACACACTAAAGCATTAAATATTTCTTTAACACGTGAAATTGAAAAGTTAAAATAACGCATACACTAAAGCATTAAATATTTCTTTAACACGTGAAATTGAAAGGTTAAAATAATGCATACACTAAAGCATAAAATATTTCTTTAGCACGTGAAATTGAAAATTTAAAATAAAGCATACACTAAAGCATTAAATATTTCTTTAGCATGTGAAATTGAAAAATAAAAAATAAAATAACGCATACGCTAAAGTATTAAATATTTCTTTAACACGTGAAATTGAAAAGTTAAAATAACGCATACACTAAAGCATTAAATATTTCTTTAACACGTGAAATTGAAAGGTTAAAATAACGCATACACTAAAGCATAAAATATTTCTTTAGCACGTAAAAGTGAAAAATTAAAATAACGCATACACTAAAGCATTAAATATATTTCGATTTTTAGGCAGAGACATAATTCTTAATCTCAGGGGCGTTGGCCTACTTCTCACAAAAAATATTTATTTGTAATTTTCGGTAATTTCGGCGCCACGTTGGGCATCCAATGTTAAGTCGGATTTTCTATGTGTCGAAATACATTGTATTGATAAATAATTGATAAACTAAACTTATCAAAAACTCGCCACGGCAAATACACAAACAAAAAAAAATACAATATGCGATTAAAATAAACGCTTTAGTATGTATGAAGGAGAATTTCATTCAAGTCCTATGTTAACATACTTTAAGTTTAGAAATTTATTTAGTACTTCAAATCCTTCCATGTAAAGTTCAACCTCCATATTGTAACATGGTACCGAGGGTAAACCTCAAAGTGGGTTAACAAAAAAATTCTTAATGCAACAATATTATTGGGTCAATTTCTATAATGATGAAGTGTATAATCATCACCTTTACGATTTGAATAACACACACACTTCATTCCAATACACTTTATGGGAATTTACAAATATGTTAGACCATTAGATGCCTGACCAAAATGAAAAACACATCAGAACATGATACATACAAACACAGATTTGATTCCCAATGGGGTGTGTATATTCAGCACATTGTTTTAACAACCATGGAAGATGCCATTGTATGTCTAGTCTGGTATAAAACACACAAAAAAATACAAATTGATAAAATGAAATACATATGAAATTTTATTATAACTAAAACTATCTTTAATTTGGGAGAAAGAGGAGATTATATGCAAGATAAAAGATACTTTTTTAGTAAACGTTTCTTTACTTCTAACTCCATCGAAATATAATAAAAAATCTTCTATTTGGTATATAATATATAGTAGGGATTGCAGCCAAAAAAATAACCTATTAAATGCTATATGAGGTTTCTATTCGATAAACGAGCCTTTTGGACACAAAGGAAATTTATAGGGTATAGTAAACTTGCCATTTTTGTCTATTCTTCTTCCATCGCTCAGCCCGATCCTTTTTCAACCCTCGCCTCTCGTTACTCGACCCCAACTGTCTAAAAATTTCAAATCCCGCGTGCCTCAAAATTTTTTTATCTTCTTTTTACAGAGTAAAAAGAAAGAGTATTTATTTCGCAGAATATATTCGAAAAAAAATGCTTTGGAATAAAAATAAATTTAAATTAATAATAAAAAATAATAAAATATATCAGGTCGATTCCCTGAGATTTTAATTTAGTCGTTCTTCTTTTAAAAAAAAATATATTGTTATCTTTAAAATACCTAATTTATCTAGAGTATATTTTTTAATTTATTTACTCTATGTATTTAAATTTCAATGTGGTAATAAAAAAATTTAGACCTTTCATCTTGCATATAAAGGAAGGGATTGGTTATAATACATATTATTACATATGTACATTCTCCATCTGGGCCTTACTGCAGCGGGCTTCGGGATACAAGCCCAGAGCTAGTCCAAGTCCCCCATCTGGACAGCAAACACTTCGACGAGACACTGTACATATATGATGTAAAATGTTTACATCATTGTTGGGTTTGTTTTGTGAAAAATGGCCCAACAATCAAATATGTGAAATAAACTCTGAGAGAAAACTGACAAAAACTATAATAAGACTTAGAACAAAACACTATAAAAGAATGACAATACATCCAGATGGCACAAGAACTTATAAAGCATGCAACAACTGTCCTGGTGTGGAACTAACACCTACTCACATATTCTCATGCCCAGCAATGGCCGCAGCCTTGCAGAAAATTGACTTAGACCCAGATCAGCAGCTTTACACACCCAAGATAGTGGATATTGCTGCTGCTGTGATGGAGATGCATGGAGACATCTGAGACTCTTCTTTGGAAACGACAACAACAACAACAGGCATAGCTAGCTTTGGGTTGAGAGAAGAGGAATATATCAATATTTAACAAATAAAGGAACGCATTGCTACTGTATATATTTTATTTCATACTTTATAGCAATTTTCTCCTTTAATCAATGCCTTTAGAGCCGGATTCTCAGGTCCTACTTGAGGAGGTTTTTTTCTAGCTAATTTAATATCTAATGTGGGTGGGTTTCTTTTAGAAATGATAATAAGTTATTTCGTACAAGACCTTTGAGTATGTGCTTTGAGAAAAAAAATATGTTAGGCGATATCAATTATGTTTGGGGGTGAATCGTGATTGGTTTTGTCGGGGTAGGTCACATTTAGGTCCATTACATCGATTGTGTTTTGGAGCCTTCTCCCGCATGGGTTAGTGGAACCCCAGGCTGGGTGTTTGTTGTTTAGATCTCCTGCTATAAGGGTCGAAGTGTCTGTTGAGAATTTTTTTATAGATATCAGTTTGAATCTAGATAGGGGTTTGGTGGTTTGTGTGTGTGTGTGTAGCACGAATACAGGTTCATACTTGACCCATTTTTATTTTTAATAGGAATTCCTGTAGAGAAGCTGCTAACTGTTCTTGTGCATCGTCTTCATCCAATAATGCTTGAAGTTCCTCATCCTTGAACTTTTTAGACGGCTTTCCGTGTTCCTTGTCGTCAAAATCTACAGATTTGAATTTTTTAAACCACTCTTGACATGTTTTTAATGAAGGATCATTGTTTCCATAGGCGCTATATAGAAAATTTGGTGAACTTCGGTTGAGCTTTTCCTGAGGCCAAAGATGAAAAGCAAAGCTTCCCGCAAATGAGACTTTCCAAGCACAAAAGTAGACATCTAAAGAGCTTGATATAAAAATGCGCATAATATTTTATATCAAGTATTACATACGAGGTGTGTTCAAAAAGTATCGCGACTTTTGAATTTTCGCGGGTTAGGTATATTCGAATTTCGATCTTTTTGTGGCTTTATGTTGGTACTCATGTCTCTCATTTATACCGACAAGCTCGGCCATTTTGAATGTTCACTTAATTGTTGACAGCTGCTTTGCTTGCAGGTGTTTTGGATCGTCTTCGATTTTTACCTATTAAAAAAATGGATCAAAGAACCTGTATCAAATTTTGTGTGAAAACGAAATTAAGTGCGCGGATGCATTCCGAATGTTGACTGTGGCATACGGAGAAGCTACCTTGGACCGAAGCAACGTTTATCGGTGGTACAAAATGTTCACAGAAGGCCGAGAAGATGTGAACGATGAAGAGCGTGCCGGACGCCCGAGCACTTCAACAACAGACGAAAAAATTAATGAAGTGGAGAAAATGATATTGGCCAATCGTCGAATCACCGTTAGAGAAGTTGCTGAGGACCTAAACATATCGATTGGCTCGTGCCATTTGATTTTTATCAATGATTTGGGCATGAGACGGGTCGCCGCGAAATTCGTACCAAAATTGCTCAATTGCAACCAAAAACAGCATCGCATGAACATTGCTAATGAGATGTTGGACTCTGTCCGCGACGACCCAAATTTGCTCCAGAGGGTCATAACTGGTGACGAAGCGTAGGTTTATGGTTATGACGTGGAAACCAAAGCTCAATCATCTCAATGGAAGCTGCCGCACGAACCAAGACCGAAAAAAGCGCGCCAAGTTCGGTCGAATGTGAAAGTTTTGCTGACAGTTTTCTTCGATTGCAGGGGCGTGGTGCATCATGAGTTCTTGCCACAGGGTAGAACGGTCAATAAGGAATATTACCTGCAAGTTATGCGCAATTTGCGCGAAGCAATCCGCCAGAAACGCCCGGATTTGTGGAAGAACAAAAATTGGCTTTTGCACCACGATAACGCCCCTGCTCACACATCGTTGCTTGTGCGCGACTTTTCGGCCAAAAACAACACACTAATGATGCCGCAGCCACCGTATTCCCCAGATCTGGCCCCCTGTGACTTTTTCTTGTTCCCTAAACTGAAGAGGCCCATGAAAGGACGACGTTACGCTACGCTTGACGAGATAAAGACGGCATCGAAGGAGGAGCTGAAAAAGATTTTTAAAAATGATTCTTTGAAGTGCTTCGAAGATTGGAAAAACCGTTGGCACAAGTGTATAATATCTCATGGGGATTACTTTGAAGGGGACAAAATAGGTATTCATGAATAAATAAATATTTTTGAAAAAAACACAAAAGTCGCGATACTTTTTGAACACACCTCATACAACAACAACAACAAAAACCTTTATTAAAACACTATTGTTTTACAAGGGGATTCCCCTAAAAGGTTATATATGTACATGAGTGAGGAGGAAAAGCAATTTAGAGGGGAGGGGGAGCAATCAGCCGTTGTCTGTGGAGATGAGCACTTCCTCCCTCATTTTATCAATCGCCTTGAAAATTTTTAAATATTTATAAAAAAATGTTTTATCCAGCAGGAGAGTAATAAAATTTTTATATGCATGTTGTTCAGTATAGCGAGTTAGCCCCGAAATTTCGTGAATTTCAAGTCTCTTTTCCTGTAGAAATGGGCAATGGAATAGATAATGGACCAAATTGTCTTGGATGACGGCATTGCAGAAGTATCAATTTAGAGGGTCGCTGTTCCAAAATCCCAGGATGTCCTCGGGGGAAAAATAGCCATAGAATCCTTTGACGGGCAATATATTGTTTAATTTTCAAAGGGAGGTTTGATAGTAAGTAGTCCTCCATCATAAAGGAGCTACCTAGAGATTGGTAGTGAATGTAGCTGGTCCCCACTGTGGTTTGAATAATTCTAGGCATTTCTCCTCGCACAACCATATAACCTTCACAGTTCTTAAGAAAAACCCCTAGAATCAATGATGTTATTCAGGTTATAAATAAAGTTGTTTCTCGCTTTTCCCGAAATTGAAACTTTCCAGAACTGGGACAAGCAAACATAAGGTAATCTTGTCCTGTCCATTTTTAAAATCCGTATCCAGAACTATAGAATCAATTTCGAATGTTTAATTCAAGGGACATCCTTCCGGTTTCTGTTCGTAAGATATAGCCCGGAGTAAATTTGGGAAGGTCAAGAAATCGCCGTAGAAAAATATCCTGGATCTGGTTTACAACTCCGATCTGATTCGTCGCCCACAGTGGGGCCGAGTATAACAACGTGGATAAAACTATGGAGTCAAGTAGTTTCATCACTGCTCCGAACGATTTGGTTCTTGACTTAGATAGTATTATCCATACTGCGTTTGTAGCAACCAATGCTCTGATTTTAAAGTGCTGCGCCACGTAAGCACTTGGATTCTTGGTAGTTAAGGGGTAGTCAAGATACTTACATTTTGAGGATACTGTCAAGGGTTGTTGGCCCCAAAACCAAACGTCAGATCTGGCCAAGCGGCCTCCATTTCGAAACACTACGATTTTAGACTTGGATTGGTTCAGAGTTAAACCATTTTCCTCAAAATATCTTTTTATTAAATTAATCTTTATTTGGAGATTTATCTTGGATTCACCAAAGAGAGGACTATATCATCCGCGAACAGGAGGAGGTGTATAGTTCCATGGCCCGGTAAGTATATACCTGGCAGGTCAGAATCATCCAGCGTAGCAACCAGATCGTTAATTAAAATAATAAATAAATACGGTGAAAGAGGTTCACCCTGAAGAACACCTGATTGTATTTTGATAAATTCTGTAAAAGAGCCGTTCCATCTGACCGCTGCCATCATATGAGCATAGTAGTTCTGTATAAGTTTGATAAATCGCCCACTTAAACCAACAAGCGCAATCTTTCTCCATAATAGTATATGTGAAACTGTATCAAACGCTTTTTTAAGATCAACAAAGAATGCGTAAAGTTTCCTCCTTTTGAGGTTTAATGTCATTTGGATTAGTGATGTAAGCGTAAAGATATGGTCTTGACACGAGTAGCCCCTTCTGAATCCTGCTTGGTTTTCCGCTATGAGTTTTCTATTTTCAATCCAATTACTTAGTCTATTTTTTTAACATGGATGATGTAAAAGGTTTTGACAAGTTGCTTATAAGGGCAATGCCCCTATAATTTGATGGTGTATTTGGATCACCATTTTTGAATAGTATTACATATAAATAGCTAGCGTTTAAGACTCAGAAATCGATGCTAAACAAAACAATAGGTAAAAGTTTGTTTATGTAAATTTATTGCCCATCAAAGAAAGTCTGACCTCTATATTTTCTTAGAAGAAAATAAAACCCGAGGAATTATCATCTTAACAGACTCTAAATCATCCCTACAGACAATAGAGAAGGGTTAAATATACCTAACCAACCAAATACATGAAATCCTAAGCCGACTTGACACAATGGGCAAAAGATCTACCATACAATGGATACAAGCCCATGTTGGAATAGAGGGCAATGAACAGGCTGATGGCCCAGCGAAGGAAGGACGAAAACAGCCACTGGAAACCAGTTCAATAAAACTGAAAGACGCAAATACAATAGCAAAAGCAAAACTTATTACAAAACCAAAATATACCAGCCCATATCCTACAGGAACTGCAATAACTGTCACAACCTCCAACTCACTCCGGACCATATATACCCAGCCATCCTTGCAGCCCTCTATATGGCAGACATCAATCCAGAAGAGGACATCCATACGGACAAGGCACCTCTTTGGCCGGTATTGTGATCAGGGTGCACGGACCGATCTGATCTGCTCCATGGATAAGATACCATCACCATGTAAATTTATAATTAATTAAATTAAAAACGCGGAGTCATTTTTGCGCACCTAATATTTTATAAATAAAAAAAGAATGAAACCTTTTCAATTTATTAAAATATTTAATTTTTATCAGCTACAACAACGCGAAAGGTCTTTTAATTAAAAAAAATAATAATAATAAAAAAGAGTATAAAACATTTCTTGAAATGTAAAAAATAAAAAAAAAAATTGCATCGGCCGGGAATCGAACCCGGGCCGCCCGCGTGGCAGGCGAGCATTCTACCACTGAACCACCGATGCACGAAGAAGTAGGCCTTGTATTACCTTTTAAATAATTTATTAATATAATTATTGTTTTGTTTTCTTTTTGTCAATAATTATATTATTATTTTTTGAAAATAAGAATAAATGGTTATTATATTGAAATTAAAACAACGGAAAATTAAATAAAACACTTCAAGGCCGAATTTGTCACGTGATTAAAATAGGTTACTTAGCAACCCACCAAACATAAAGACACTCCAACTGCTCCTTTAGGTACGTAAGCTATACAATTTTATCTTTTCTCAAGAAATATGCATATTCTTATGTATATATATCTTGTAAATGTTAATTTACTCGTTTAGTCAGTCCTAAGTTTCATTTTGTCTCAACTTTTATTCGTTAGCAATAATATTTTTGACATATGCCGGTATTTTGACAAAATATACTAGATCTCTATTAATAATTTTATATATTTCATATATGCTTGGAAAAAAGTTCAAAATTCAATAAAAAATATTCATGGAATTCTAAATTAAATTGTTTGAATATAACAACATATTTATTTAAATATCGCGTTAGAGAGATTTTTAAAAATATTTTTTAAAAGCAAATTTCCCTTTTTAATATGTGTTTTTTTCATATACTTTTATGCTACATATATAAAAATAATTTGATCATTTTAAAAATAAACCAATTAATAGGAACCATATGGAGAAAATAGAACAGGTAACAAACTTGTTACCAAATGTGTATTAAAGTACAATTTGTTCCGCCTTCAAATGTGTATTAAAGGTTTAGCTGTAATAATAATGCTACATGTGTAGATATGTGGTACCCTAACAGTATATGCAAACTACTACCAATCAAGGTTATCATGACCTATACTATATAAACTTGTGATAATAATATTTTTTCTATATTAAAAATGAAAATTTATTGAAGAGTATCTCTAATTATCAATTAATGGTGAAGCTTCACAACAGTTTCATATTGCTCTTGTTTTTCTGCATTTATTGAGTTTATATAGAGTAGAATCTCCTATGGGGTTAGTTGGTGGATAATTGATATAAACCATAGATTTCTGATAGCCACAACCTGGGATTAAATCCTGCATTGGGCACTTTTTTTCCTAATTAAAAAAAAAGTGCACTTGCAATAAAGGCAGTCACTAACTACCCATCATGATTATTATGGCCTGTACCCCATATACTTGAAATAGTTTAAAAAAGAAAAGGATTCCCCTGTGGAAGGTAACACTGGGTAACCAAAAATAGTTGTTATACAGTAAAACTAACTCCCTGTAAAGGACAACACCTAATTGCAGAGCCAAAGTGTCCTTTAGGGAGAGGTGTCCTTTTACCAGAGAGTTGCTAAATAGTAAAAATGGTAATTTTGCAAAAGAAAACTGTCTTTTGTAGAGAGAGGTGTCCTCTAGCGCGAGTGTCCTCTCATGGAGGTTCTACTGTATATTTATATTCTCTTTTTTATATCATTATATAAGGAGAAATATTATTGGAAGGGCTTGGCTCATCGGGGACCGGGGAATCCTGAATGAATTGTTAGCAAGCCACTCTTAGAAAACCTTATAGCTTCATAGAAGTTTCATTAAGAATTCCCTTATTTATCTCAAGCAGAAAGGATATTTTCCCAAACTCTAAAAGAGATATTGAGAAAGCTGGATGTGAACAACCTCCAAGAAGTGGTGTGAAGACTGGAACAAGAGATATCATTTTATTGTAGGGAAGTACAAACTGTCTCAGCTTATATAGCAACAATAATTGTAGCTGCCCGGTAAACTTGTGAGGGAGGCTTCACTACTCATTAGCCAGGCCTTTTCCAATAACACCAGCAGGAATAGTTGAAATTTATGTGCAAGAAAATGTTTTAAGTAAATTATTTTATATAAAATGTTCTAATTACTCTCCATTTTAATATTTCACTCAACCCCTCTTTCTATGACATTTAAAAAATATATTGAATAGACGGGTGACCCGGGCTTCGCCCCAGGATTGACCTGTGTGCATATCTACCCGAGTGATATATATTTAGATAAGATTTTTTTTATACAGTCGAACTTGGATAATTCGAACCCCAAGGGACCATTAAAAAATTCGAATTATCCAAAAATTCGAATTAAAAACGGAAATTCTATTTATAGGAAATTCTAGGGACCAAGATAAATATTCGAATTAAAGAGGTTTTCGAATTAAAGAAGTTCGAATTATCCAAGTTCTACTGTAATTGTTTGTTATTAGCATTATCTATTTGTTTGCATCAGCATAATTTAATCTAATCTTTGATAGAGGGCGCTGTTCGTGAGCTAAGTAGAATAATTTGAATATATAGTTTTAATAATTGATTTATATATATTTTTAAATAGCCTATCGTCTTTCCCGTATTTTTTTACCTATGTATGGAAATTTTGGTTTGAATTAGTGAACTATTGCAAATTTGTATACCGGACATACAAACAAACAAACATACAAACATTGATTTTTATATATATAGATATACATTTTTTATTGTACATATTTATACTCTGTGTAAATAGACTCTAAGTACACTTCACAAAGAGTAATTAGACCAAATAAGTGATACACTCCAGGAGCTTGGGTTACCTATATGTTACTACTAATCTAGTAGACAAATATCTGTTCTATGAACGGATCTCTAGAACAACAACAAGTTATACCTTGAATAATATTTTATTATCATTATAATATCCTCATTACTATTTGTATTATTGTGGCTGGCGGGAGAAGCAGCACAAGTAAGGGACTGCCCTGTAGGGTGAAGTACGGTGTCATGAGCCGCTACGGTAACCGTGAACAGGGAACTCTGAAATGTGGCTGACTTACGGGGCAATGGCACCTCCTCATTCCATGGAGAAATGGACAAGACACCACCATTATTACTATCATATATTTTAATCATTATCATTCATATTTTCATAAATTTCTCTCAAAGTGTTAGTTCCTAACTAGGTAAAGCGTCATGCGAATGAAACTACAGTCCAAGCCCTATCTGAATAGACTGAGGCCATACACATAAACTTATATCATTCCGTAATGTGCAAAGAAGGTACCACTCTCCCATTTAATATGCCAAGACAAAAAGCATTTCCTATTGGAACTGAATGTTGCACCATCTTTCAGACTGAATACCAACTAAATTCTGAAAAATAGACTTTTTCTTAATTCCACCACTCTTATCTTGTACATTCTTCTCCTTGTTCAATTTTTTAAAAATAGACAATAAAACCCCACTTAAACGAACATGGGATATAACAAAACTTCCCTTATAACAAACCTGAAATAATGCCCATTTTATTTTATAATACAATGAACTATGGCTATAATGAACCATAGGTTTAGTCCCATTGGAGTTCACTATAGAGGGGTTTTACTGTATTTGTGCTAATTGGGACAACTGATAATTGAGACTAATTTTAATCTTTCACATTTTCTATGCTACAATTATTTAAAAAAAAAAAGGAATTGTTTGTAACATGATCTTTGTGTAGTTTCAGACACTTTCAGAAAAAATGTCTTGTGATCTCATTGTGAAGCTGAGGGAGGCCTGTCTAGCCCGGGGGGCCTCTGGGATTCTGGGGATCCGCAGGTGGGTGGTGGCATCTTGCTGGGGTACCTGCAGCCAATGGACAACTCTGTGTATAATCACTCTAATCTTGAAATTTAAATGGGAATCACAAGGTAATAAGACCAAATACAAATATATAAATAGTGTGTGACATTTTGGTAACAGCTTTGTTACCATCTTCAGACAAAAGCACTGAAGGACAGTATGAGAGCAGTACAAATGTCAATACTTTTGTCTGATGATGGTAACATTGCTGTTACCAAAACATCACTCACTCTTTATTTATTTATATTTGGTAAGGCACAATTTGGATTATAAACACAAGGTAATAAGACCAAATTCAAATAAATAATTAGTGTGTGAAGTTTCGGTAACAGTGCTGTTACCATCTTCAGAAAAAGTACTGAATGATTCAGTACTTTCACTATTTTACTACATTCAGTACTTTTTTCTGAAGATGGTAGCAACGCTGTTACCGAAACATCACACACTATTTATTTATTTGGATTTGGTCTTATTACCTTGTATTTAGATTTGGTGTTATTTCCTTATGTTTCTAATCCAAATTGTGTACCCTAATCATAAATGGGCATCAAAATGTCATGGCAGACATCTGATGTGACAAGTTTATTTATTTAAAAAAATCCCACTGTGTGCTATTTGTATATTTTTTATAAATAGGGAAGTGAATAGAGAACAGACTTATTAGGCAGGAGATGGGCCTGACTCCACTGTACATGCTGCTACACCCAATGTAGGTTCAAATACACACACACAAAGCCTTTATTAAGACGTTAGTCTTATACAGATTCTCCGTACAAGGTGCAACAACAGGAAAAGAGCAGCACAGGAAACCATTAGTTCCGCAACTATATACAATTATTAGTAATAAGGAAAAGTAAGATTTAATATGAAAGGTCGACGCCATCGCCCCAAGTCTTCAATTTCATAAGCGCGGAGCAGAAATAGGGACTAAGTTATTTATTTCGCCATAAATATAGAATCCAGACACAAAAAGAAGGTCTACTCCAGCACAGCCATCCATATCACCTGCTCCGCAATTGTAGGTTCAAATACAACAGGTGTCATCCTGCATGTTGATACAGTACAACCTCCATGAGAGGATATGAAAGTAATTTGAATAATATAAAAACTATTTTGCGGTAAAATTAAGTTTTTTAAATGCAATGCTTTGTGTTTTATTGCCTACTAAGTCTGTTCTCTATTCACTTCCCTATTTATAAAAAATATACAAATAGCACACAGTGGGATTTTTTTAAATAAATAAACTTGTCACATCAGATGTCTGCCATGACATTTTGATGCCCATTTATGATTAGGGTACACAATTTGGATTAGAAACATAAGGAAATAACACCAAATCTAAATACAAGGTAATAAGACCAAATCCAAATAAATAAATAGTGTGTGATGTTTCGGTAACAGCGTTGTTACCATCTTCAGACAAAAGTACTAAATGTAGTGAAATAGTGAAAGTACTGAATCATTCAGTACTTTTGTCTGTAGATGGTAACAGCAATGTTACCGAAACTTCACACACTAATTATTTATTTGGAATTGGTCTTATTACCTTGTGTTTATGTTTTGGAGGTGAAATAGCAATGTGAATTATACGCCTTAGAAATGTTCTAGAGGTATTTATAATTCTTTTCTACTTTTTAAAACATGTTCACTATAAGGTAGTTTGTTATAGTGAGAGTTCGTACTGTGTAGCTTGAATCAGAAGTAGTCAGTTCCACAGAGCTTAGAGGGGGAGTAGCCTTGTTCATTGCTATGACAGACACTAGATGCCACAGCAATACGCACAGTTCCCAAATCATCAGAGTTAGGACAAGTTCAAATTACAATTGTGGCAATACATGCTTTGGTAACAGCAAGAAGGTTTCCAACAAAATAACAAACCTTTTTAATACAGTCAGCCTCACTTGGTGTGAAAGCAAAAATTAAGTCCCAATTATCAGCAGTCCCATTTAGCAATATTTTAAGGCATTTGTGAGGCATTGAGAGAGTTTTGTTTTAATCAATTAGAACTACTGTCATGGGGACAGGTACCAAATGTTATAACTTTTGCTCTCAGGCAAGTGTGTTTCTTATCCCCTTGTGTAAAGATCACACGTCAGGCAAGTGTTCAGCTTGCATGTGTTAGAAACTGGAGGTCTGTGCAGGCAGTTCAAGATCCTGGATGACAACCTGGACCGTAAGCTGGACCTGGCAGAGTTCCAGGCTGGTCTGGAGGAGTTTGGAGTGGACATGGATGCTGAGTCCATCGCGGAGCTGTTCGCAGAGATGGATGCTGATGGCACCGGCACGCTGCACTTTGAGGAATTCCTGAAGTCCTTGAGGGTGAGTCACAGAGTTGAGTGAGTCAATGGGTGGGACCAACCTCCTGACACAGTTTGGGACTTGAATGGACCAACAGCCAAACACTTCCTAGTCAGCACCTTTCTGCAACACGGCCATTCCCAAATAAGTAGCCATTCTGGGAGCAGTATTGTTAATTGGCTTAGAAAATATTCTAATATTTTGAGGGCACTGAATTTTTTTTTTTTGTAACATTTCTTTGGTTGTTCACGAAGAAATTAGGATTATTTTGTTTAAAACAATGCCAACTTGCCTCATGGAGATGTTACATACTTGTCCTGTCTCAATACAGGACACACTAGGCAAATCAGGTTTGAGAGTGGAGTGAAGATCTCCCCAAACTGTACCATCTGTAAGAGGCAGCCCCAGTACATCTTCTCTCATGTATGAGGGTCAACTATAGAAGTCTTGTATCCTCTACAGATCTCACACACAATCAATGTATTTTACGTTTATAAATTTAATTGCCGTCTATCGATAAAATGTTTAACAATAATTTTTAGCTAAGTGGTCCTTGTCACATATATCATTGAATATCTCTACAGACCTTACTGCAATGAGAAAAGTTGTTGAACAAGAGGGCTTGGCTCATCAGTGGTGAACCCTCTCAGCGGTTTCGCCAAATTAATCTCCAGACCTCTTAAAGGTTCCCTAAAACACCCCTAAGCTGTCATCCTTAGTAAATGCAGGATATATAGGAAAATCAATCCAATACAAGAGTGGTCTGGAGATTAATTTGGTGAAACCACTGAGAGGGTTCTCCACTGATAAGCCAAGCCCTCTCATTCAACAACTTTTTATCTTTGCAGTAAGGTTTGTAGATATATCCAATGTTATATGTGAAGAAAAACACATTGCTAAGAATTATTGTTTAAAATTTAATCAACCCTTTTTGTATAATTTTTTTTTTTGCTTATCCCTAGTACACGTGGTACAGGCCATGATAATCATGGTGGGTAGTTAGCGACTGCTTTTACTGTAAACGCACCACATGTCTACACATGTGAAAAGCAGTTCGACTTTGCACTTACAAAATGTGCCAGAACCCCGTTTGGTTACTTGCACTCGCTGGTGGGGTTGGACTTTTGCAAGAATCGGGGGCCATTGGAGCATTTTTTTTTTTTTAAACAGAAAAAATTGTCCAATGCGGGAATCGAACCCGGGTCGTAGTGGTCGAAAACCAAACGGTTTAACCAGCCTTCCACCGACCCCCTTTTTGTATAATGATATACATGGGATAATAAATAAAAATATAAAATAAATATCTCAGCATATATGTAGCTACCACAGTACTACAAGTACTCTAGTTGTATTAGTACTCATTTAGATTTGTTGGTATTGTGATTTTTTAAAATGTTTTGTAAATCTGAATTTTACCTTAAAACTTCCCAATGAAAAGGATTCTTCTGATGGTACAACTGAGTTTAGCTGATAGCATACTGCCATCTATCAGTATGTTGATTGTTTGTTTCTGTGGATAATTAGTCAATACACCCTTTCTTGAATTATAAAGATACCACCTATGTATTTTGGGCTATTGACCCTGGTCAGCCTGGTGCAGGCCCACCAGGGGAGTAGTCTTCAAAGTTTCTTTAGAATCCAAGAAAAGGATATTCAAGGTGTTATTCTGTGTAAATTTGCATAGTGTATGGTATCAAGCTGGTTATGTAAATAAAGAATAATGTTGTGGCAGCCTCCCATGTCGGATGAGAGGGTGGCCATGATCCGCAAGGCCTTCCAGCTAATGGACAAGACAGGGGATGGTGTGGTGACTATCGAGGACCTGCGTGGAGTCTACAATGTGCAGTTCCACCCCAAGGTTCAGGATGGGGAGATCACTGAGGATGAGGCATTTGAAGAGTTCCTGAAGGGCTTGGACACTCCCAATGACCCCGATGGCAAGGTAATTTTCTCCAACTGACCCAGCCCAACCAAACCATGGTATGGCCCATCTAACTGTTATTGTTTTCATTATAGTTCACAGTAAACATTTATTAATCCATAGATTTTATATTCTCCTTAGGTTAGACTTTAGAGACAAACCCCCCTAAATTAGAATAGGAAAAATGTCTCTAAAGAATGAAATTTTTGTGTAATATATGATAAGACACAATTTGAAGTCTATAAAAATGATAAGGCACAATTTGGATTACCTTATGTTGTGTAATATATGTTTATTATTATTGTAACACACACACACACACACAATTTAAAAAAAACAAGAGAGATGATGACTAGCAGCTAGCAAGGACTGGATCTTAGAAGTACAAGAGCAGAGATGGGTCCAGATCACCTGGGGAGACTTCCTGGACTACTACTCGGGAGTGAGTGCCTCCATCGACACAGATGAGTACTTCATTGAGATGATGAAGTCAGCTTGGAAGATGGAGGATGGTGATGAGGAGTAGTTGTGTCCTCCCTGCACCACCCAGCTCTCACAGCTTCACCCCAGCTGCCCCCTTCAGCTTGTTTATAATCTCTTGGTTCACTTCCACCTCCAGGTTATAGGGATGTTCCATTCTGTTCTGTCCTCTACCTCTGCTTCAATGTGTACTGTAGAATGGGATTGGGACTTGGTTGGTCTATGTGCACTAGTTCTTTAAACTAACTTCCCTGTAAATGTGGCTTACTAGACTGGAAATACTAAAGAACTCTTGTGTTATGAATCTTGCTGAAAGATGTAGAACTCTTGAGTTTTGCTGTGTAGTGAAAGGTATATTTGAGATTGCTAGATATCACAAGGTTGGATTTTCTGTTTCATATAACTAGCTATTGTGGCTGTGTTATTCCAGCTCACCAAGAGCAATCTAGATGGTAATACCGTGCTATTTTATTTACATATCTACACTCAGTTATGGTACGTCCTCATAGACAGAGGTACTAGACATGGGAGAACATATGGCTCTTGATAGATTCCTATCCATAGGAGTGCCAGGGAACATAGAAAAACTTGTGTTACAGAAGTGTGATGTTTTCCTCTCTCTCTCTCTCTTTATTCCCATTGCACTTTTTCCACACTCCATTAAAAAAAGTCAAATTTACACATTACATTCCACACATTCTCCCTTTTATTTTGTTTTGTAGATGGAGATTTATATTTTGATCAGTAGATCAAACTTGTCTATTTAACAATTTATACTTTTATTTTTTAAATTATTATTTCCATTGTTGACACTGTAAAGACTTCTTTATACTGATCTACCTCTACAATAACCCACAGCTTTTCCCCAACATTTAAAAAAAAATTGTTTTTCTTTATTTAACATCAATCTCTTTCCAGGGATCATAGATAAGACTTGGTCTTGCTAGCTATCTTCCATGGAATTTTAACCCCAATACAATTGGGATTGCACAGATTCTCTATGTAAGATGTAGCTGTACCATTGTCAGACTAAAGTTTATGTTGTCTCTCATATATACTGAATGTCTATTTGGTCTTGTGATGGTCCCATCAATTTGACACTACAGTAGGCTCTTCCATGAGAGACCACAGTCTAAAAACATGGTTAAGTCTCTCCTGGAGGTAGTCTCTCATCTCTTGTTATGTCAGGCACAAGGAGTCTTTCAACCAAAGCAGAGTCTCTTACGAGAAACTGGGTTGAGCCATGTTTTTAAATGGTCTCTCATGGGAGACCCTATTATAGTATCAAATTGTCTACTATCAAAAGTTGATATTTTTAAAATTAGAACAATTGGAAGCATGTAGCTGATCTGGGGGTAAAATTAGACCTTGTTTCCTTGAATTCTATCTTTAAAAAGAAAGGCTATCTCCCCGTCTGTTAAAACTTAAGTACCAGCTATACATCAGTACTTGGTTTATTAGGAAGGCCCTAGGATTAAAGTATACCACACTGACAAGGGCCAATAGCCTGAAACATATGTGATTGTTGATGATAAGGCAAATATTGAATTTTATATTATAAACACAATGTGTATGAGATTGTCTTTTCTTGATTTATCAGGAAATGGTCTTTTTGACCAATATTCTGGAATAAAAATGAATCAATATTTAGTTGATTGTTATCCTGATAGAGATGACACAAGCCATCAGCAATGTTCAGTTACATTATTAGAATAGGCCTTTTTTTTTTTTTTAACTTTAAAAAATGATTTTTTTTTCATATTTGTGATCTCTCTCTCTTTATATATTAAATATTATTTTCTTCACAAGCTGCTAGCTTCTACCTCTGTCATTACTAAGGGGGGAAATGAATTCTTCAACTCCATTCCCTGGTATGTCATCAGTGATGGCAAGAGGAATTATCTAAATCGCAGATCTGATTTATTAAAGACTTAGTATGCACTATTGTATGTGCACCAGAGTGTGGTGGTATGCACTAGATTATATTAAAAGTAATGAATAAGGTGTAAAATTACTTTTCTGGTTTTTCTTCTATAATTTTATTCAATAGGGAGAGAAAGGACCTTGTATCACACAAAAAGTTTTAATTTGAGACTCAGACACAAGAAGATGGGCTAATAGTGATTTTTGGTTCTCTACAAAAATGTGGACCAAAGGAAGTGAGGATGTTTTGCTGAAATTTTGAATGGAAGCTTCAAGGATGTAGCACAGGAAGTTTGAATAGAATCTATTTGGGAGTTTGGATTGAGCCATAATTATGTAGTTATGAATTTTGGGTAAAATCTGCAAAATCTGTGAGTTTAGATTGAATGAGAAACAGCAAGGATAGAGCTGTAGGTTTGTATCTGGGCAGCAAGGATGTATCTAGGAGCTTAGATCTAGGATGGGAGTCTTAGGTTGAAGCAGCAATGATGTAGAAGCTACAGGATGGAGTGACAGGAGGTGTTTGAGACAGAACTAAAATACAAGTCTAGTAGAGAATTTTGCTACTGCCCAGTCCTAGGGGAAGGAAATCAGATTATAAAGATGCATCTGATTGCTGCTGTCTATGAAAATTAGGATTTTACCTAGAACACACAATTTTAAAAGATGCTAGTACAGAAATACACACACCAAATCTTCTTTATCTTCTCCACACACATTCTAAGGTTACCAAACATCTTCCTGAAAGATTCATTTTCCTAAACTGTTCTTCAGAACATTCTCCCTACAGAAAAAGTTCCTCAAGAGTACAAATCCTCCATTTCTGGCTGTCCTAACTAGAGCATGGCCTCTACATTGTTATTTCATCCAGTGAATGTTGCTAGGGTGGCAAGATAGACTTCACATTTGCAGGAAATTAATTAGGATATGCTGTGTGGCAACACTAACATTTCTCTAATGAGTAAAGTGTTGAGAAAGATGTCCATATAATAATAAGGCACAATTTGGAATATAGATTATAAACATAAGGTAATAAGACCAAATCCAAATAAATAACAGCGTTGTTACCGAAACGTCACACACTAAATATTTATTTGGATTTAGTCTTATTACTTTGTGTTTATAGGTACATGTAGTAGGCCATTGTGTAATGCCTCTGGGGCTGTCTTGATCTCCAATAGAGAAGCCCAGTTCATGCAGCAAGTACATTGTGTAAGCTATTTTGCATATTACCTTTTTGATTCAGTAGCAAGGTCCATGGCCAGATTGTTATGACATTTAAGCCAGCAACTTCCACATTCCCGAGCCTTGCTCAAATCACAAATTTTCTGTCTCTATTTCCAACAGAAAGGATTTTTATTATCTCTGCGCCTGCTGAGTCCCTGGGTGTATTGGCTATTCTTCTATCTTTCCCTCAGAAAATATGTAACTAAGTAGTCATTATGTGCACAGTTTTAACAAATCTATCTCCTGTTGTTGATGTGAAATGCTGAATAAAATATTTTAAAATTTTCTCTTGAATGTTTCTTAACCTTCATTCAACATGGTGAATACAAAATTAATCCCAATTATCTGTAGTCCCAATTATTAACAAGATTTTTTTTCATGCCAATATGTAAGTTTGAGAGTATTTCAAATATACCTACTAACTAATTGAAATACTACTGGTGAGATTGAAACTAATCTTTCTACACTTTCTAGTGATCTCTCTCTCTCTCTCTCTATTCATCCTAGTTTGTGTAGGCTTGAGTGTATTTTTGAATATGTGTACCTACTCAATACTTAGGTCTGATTATGGAAACACAACAACAACAAACAACAAAAGCCTTTATTAGGCACACGTGCCATACAGGATTCACCCGGTAGGGTTATGGAAACACAGTTGTTACCAAAATGCCATGTTGTTTACTTTTGGATTTATTTACTTATTGAGTAATCCAAAAAGGAAAAAAAATGCCTCAAGATTCCAAGAGTGTTAAGTATTACCAGCAGCAAGCACTGAATATACATTAGAACTACTTCTCTCTAAAGGACAACACCTAATTGCAGAGCTAAAGGTCCTTTAGGGAGAGATGTCCTCTTACCGGAAAGCACCTAATGTGTAAAATTAGTAATTTTTGCTATGAAAATCCATCCTTTGTAGAGAGGTGTCCTCTCATGGAGGATCTACTGTAGTACCATCTAGCAACCATGGAGATGATAAAATACCAAGGCTTCAGGTTTAGCTAGCCAGCAGCAGACAGTCCATTAGGGTTATTTGACTCAGCATCTAGCAACATTTATCATCTAGTAATAAAAATAGATATTCATTACAATGGTTTAAAAAAAATCAAGAAACAATAGTTTTTTTTTTTCAGCTAGTGAAGTGATAGGCCTTATTTTTTTAAGGTCATAATAGATTGGAAATTTGGGGAAGTATTTTTATGTTCTTGTGGAAAAAAAAAAAGAATACATATTCATTTTAAAATTGTAAATACAAATTATTATAGACTATATCAGAGAGAAAAAATGGTACAAAAGTGAAATTGTACTGGGATTAGGTGGATAAATTAAGAGAAAGACATCTGATTGTGAGACTAAAAGTTGCTGATGGCTTGGGCAATCTGTTGAAATAAATATGAAGAGAAAGGAATCTCCTTTATATTTATTCTGACAGATGGTGCAAGCCATTAGCAACTTTTAGTTGCATAATCAGGAGATGTCTTTCTCTTGATATATTGGAGAGGTTTTAACTGCATTTTAGTTATAAACACAAGGTAATAAGACCAAAACCAAATAAATAAATAGTGTGTGACGTTTTGGTAAATTGTGCCTTATCTATGTATTTTAGTTAATTATTACAATGATAAGGCACAATTTGGATTATAGATTATAAACACATGGTAATAAGACCAAATCCAAATAAATAAATAAATAGTGTGTCGGTAATTTGGTCTTATTACCTTGTGTTTAATTATTACAAGATAGAGGCTACCTGGCCGGCATTCATATTTATATAAAAAATAGACACTTCGGCCAGTTGGAGTTTTATATTAAAAAACTCCAACTGGCCAAAGTGTCTATTTTTATATATAAATAATTATTACAAATTTTAACAAAAGATGTTAATTGAATTTTAAAGGTTTTGACTGTGTAAAAGAACAGGCAGTCCACCAGTAGTAGACACCACAACAGGTCAACGTATTGATCACCACCAGCCAATCAATACCTGACAAACATGGACGCAGGAAAAGAAAGGTGTTATTATCTGCCACGGTGGCCGGCCACTCTGGAAGATTGCCAGACATTATTTATTCTTATATTTATGGAGGCACCTATTGACCAAGAAATAGGTTTTGTGAAGATTGATTTCATTTGAGACTTCTGCTACTGCAATGGGGTGGTTGTGAAAGGTCTAAATTATTATAGGAGATATGTAAAGTGGAGATGAAATGGTCTTAGTGACAGAATTCATTTATTATTCAGTAGTAAGAATACATATATTGAGACAATATTGATTTTTTAATCAAATCAGATTTTATTACAGACAGCAACTTTTTCTTATTGCCTGGCTGTTCTTTTCTGTGAATAAATGGGAATTGCCTTTAATAGGAATAAACACAAGGTAATAAGACCAAATCCAAATAAATAAATAGTGTGTGACGTTTCGGTAACAACATTGTTACCGAAATGTCACACACTATTTATTTATTTGAATTTGGTCTTATTACCTTGTGTTTATAATCCAAATTGTACCTTATCATTTTAGTATGAATAATTTGCCTTGTGTGTTATCCTGAAGTTTGTCTTTCCTAGTTTTACTATGCGACATTTTGGAGGAGATACTGAGTAGATTAGAGATGGGAAACTGAAAATGGCAGAGCTTGAGGCCCCATGGGTGTTGTAGTCTACATTCTTTCTTGACTGATTCAGGGATTTCACTGCCATATCAAGCCAAGACTTCCCTCTAAGAAGATGACCTCCCTATATATGTTATGATGACAAAGCAGATTTTAACACTACATAAAAAAAGAATACAAAGCTACTAGGAATAAACTTTCAAGACTCAAAAGAAAACCATGACAGATCTATGCGTCAGTAGAAGCAAGATTTGCAAGCTGTGAGTCACAGCTCCCATTGGAAAGGAGCATGTGGCAAATTTTATCTATTATATAATCAAATATTAATGATAATATACAATTATGATTATATTCAGTAAAACCTTGCTTGAATTAACCTGGAGTATAGCAAACCTTCTCTTATAACAAACCTGAAATAATGCCCACATTTTATTTTATAATAAAGTGAACTATGGCTATAACGAACCATGGCTATAGTGAACCAAAGGTTCAGTCCCGTCGGGGTTCATTATAGTGGGGTTTTACTGTATTAGAAACACATGGTAATAAGACCAAGTTTATGTATTTGATTTGATCTTATTACCTTGTGTGTTTAGAACAGATTTTTAATTTTAGTATTTTGTTAAATAGTGAATTTCCCTCATTGTGCCTCTATTATGTAAATAAGTGGTGATTGCCTTTAATAATAATGAATTGCCTCATCATCTTGAACTTTTGTCTTTCCTAATATTTTGACACGACAATAATACTCTCTTAGGACATTGGTTACTATTTCAATGTGTGTTACAGTCACAAACCTCTTTAATTCAATTTTACCTCAAGGGGTTGTTTAATTGTAATATTGTTTAATTTTAGCTAGCTTTTTTTTTAAATTATCCATAGTATATGTGGAACAGGCCATGATAACTATGGTGGGTAGTTAGTGGCTACTTTTACTGTAAATGCACTACATGTGTACACATGTAAAAAGCAGTTCAACTTTGCAATTACAAATGTGCCAGAGCCCCATTTGGTTACTTGCACTCGCTGGTGGGGTTGGACTTTTGCAAGAATCAGTGGCCATTGGAGCATTTTTTTTTTTTAATTAGAAAAAAGTGCCCAATGCAGGATTTGATCCCGGGTTGTAGTGGTCGAAAACCAATGGTTTAGACCAGCCTTCCACTGGCCCCCTATTTTAGCTAGCTAAATTAAAATAGTCAAATATCTTTAATTCAATATCCCAAATGATCATAATTTTTGATTGAATTAAGGTCAGCGTTGTTGAAATCTCTCTAGTTATCAATTCCTTGCAACATTCACTGTTAGTGGCATTTTGTTTTCAACAATTTAGAGGCTTTGAATTAAAGTCTGTGTTGAATTATAGCCAATTATATAAATAAACTGATTGGGATTTTGAAAAAATGGTTGAATTATAGTTGGTTGGATTTAAGATGGTAATTTGAAAGGGTTTGGGATTTGAAAACTAGTTGAACTATAGTACAAGTTAAGAAAAAAGGCATCTCCTTATTGTTCCACTGACTTTTATTTGCATGATAAGGATATGCCTTTTTCTTAATTTATCCACCTTATCACAGTACAATTTTTTCAAATAGTAAAAGTTTTATAGCAAATTGGTTTAGTTCTACTATATTTTTCAGCCATAAATAACTTATATTGCTATTTATTATTAATATTTATTGACCTTTCCATTTACAAGGAACTAGAACCCTGTTGACTTCTTACAATCTCTTGTGAAACAACTGAGGGTCATTGAAGTAATTTATTCCTGAAATAAAGTAGGTTTTTATCTATTCTGTTAACAACCATGGGTAGAAACACAGTGTAATAAGACCAAAGCCTAATCTATAATCCAAATTGTGTCTTATCAACCATGGGTAGAATTAAGTGATTGGTGGAAGCATTTGAATAATTTCAACAACCAGTTCTATCCGTAGCTGATTGTCAGTGTTGATGATAAGGTACAATTTGGATTATAGACCCAAGGTAATAAGACCAAATCCTAATGATTAGTGTGTGACATTTTTATAACAGCATTGTTACCATCATCATGTATCAAAATTCAAAACTATTTTAAAGGTGTAAGATTATTTTTGAAATTAAACAATTTCTACTGCCCTTACTGCAATGGAAAAATTAATGGGAGGGCCTGGCTCATCAGTAGTGAACCCTCCCAGCGATTGAGCCACTGATGAGCCAGGCCCTCCCATTAATTTTTCCATTGCAGTAAGGGTAGTAGAAATTATATAATTTCAAAAAGAATCTTAAGCCTTTAAAATAGTTTCGAATTTTGATAACAGATGGCGCGCTAGTGCATCATATCATCATGTATATCAGTACTTTTGTCTGATGATGGTAACAACACTGTTACCGAATGTCACACACTATTTATTTAGATTTGGTCTTATTATCCTGAGTGAGTGTTGATGTTATCACTTCACTGCTAAACTTGTGTTTTTATTATATATTGTGTCCATAGAGACTAGTAATTAGGTGAAATTGAATGCTTATATGTGTAAATAGGTTGTATGGAACCTTGTTATAATTGTCTCCTCTCTCTATCGATATAACAGGGATTACTGGAGATAATAGCATCCTTTATTTAAACACAGCAACTGTATCATAATTGTAAAGTACTCTCATTGTAGGTTTCAATTGTTTTAACAATGGTTATAGCAACAATAACAAGTAAAAGGGGGCAAAGTCTGACTGTCACCTCCATGCAATGCCCCCTGGGTTAGCCAACCAACAACAGAAGCTCTTGATACCCATCACGGAGACTTATAGACTGAGGCCTCATCATACCACCACTTGGAATGTATGGGAGCCTCAAGACAGGACCTATATTCCAACCCTACCAAGATTGTAAATTTGATCTATGAATTTAGTCTCCTTGACCTTGTATAATTATACAATGGGATAATAAAAAAAAATCCCAAGTAATGTTATTATAGAGGTTCAACTGTATGCAACTATACTAGCTTGGTAGCAAGAGATTAGTTCTCCTTGGTATATCTAAAAATGCTCCAAAAATTGAAATATTTTGGTACAAAGTCCCAATTAAAGAATGTGCATTTGCAAAATATTCATCTAACAGATTTGCATAACACAAAACTAGACATTAATTGATACATATTATTAAACCAAACTCAAATAATGAGGGGTAACTATTTATAAATTTGTGAAACCAAAAAACTTGGTCAAATTTTGTTGTTGTTGTTGTTATTCAATCTCCTGGTGTTCAACACATCGGGAAGTTGGCAACTTCTGTCTGATCCAGGAACCTGGGTAAACCAAATGAAGAACACATTTATAGAGGACCTAAAAACTGCCATTTTACAGATCCCAACAAGCCTGGATGACGGTGAGCAGCAACATGTTCAGTAAAAGACTGAATCCAGCTGATTGTACTCTATAAGGGCTCCAGGAACACAGTGTCTGTACTCCCACATCAGGAGTGGCCTCCTCTATAGGCATGTTCCTCAAGTCAAAAGTAGCCATTTTTATTTTGGCTATGCCAGTCTGTTTCATTGTTGTTGCTTCTTATCCCCTTTTGCAAAGATAACAAATTCCATGCTCTTCGGTTTGTTTGATAATAAGCAGCAGCCTCTCCCAAAGGTCCTGTTTGTTGTTTCTTATCCCCTTGTGCAAAGATTACATGAATTCCATGAGTTCATGCTCCTAGAGTTATTTCATGATAATCAGCAGCCTCTCCCAGAGGTCCTGTTTAATGCATCTAATGCAAGCCAAAAGGTGCCAAGCTACATTTTTGGCAAGTGGGGTAGATTTTGTTATTTTCTATTTTCAATGGCTTAAATGGCCTGTTCTAAATCTTGTTAGTAATGTTTGGTGCTGTCTATTTCTGAGGTTCAGAGCTCCTGGGTCCACTCCACTATACCAGCTAAGTCAGCCTACTACTAAGGATTTCTGCTCCCAGTCTTAATGACTAAAGCAGATACATTCTCCCAATCAAGAAGCTCAAGATGTTGGGGCACGTTTTTGTAACCATACCCCAACAGAAGGCGTATGTATAATCAAATCAAATGGATACATGGCTTCCCTCCCACATAGACTTACAGACCATTTTTTTGCCCAGAAACTTAGACACTTGGTGACACCAGACTTCCATGCCGAAAGCTGATGCCTGGTAAAGAAGAAGACATCCAGAGACATCCGAGCTGGAAACTGTTGTTTCATATGTACATATATTCCCCTCACCAAAAATTTAGGTAAAGGTGACCAGAAAAAAAAAAAAAAAAAAAAAAAAAAAAAAAGGGAAAAATGGAGAAGAAAGATCTCTAAAAACTGAACCTTATAAAATATCCTTCCCGAGAAAGGAAAGCGTTATATTACAGTTCAAGTGAAAAGGGGCCTGTGTCGATTTTTAGCTAAGACGGAGGGGGGGCGATATATATATATCGTCCCGAGAAAAAGGGAGGATGGTATTTCAATCCATGTGGAAGGGGGGGCCTGGAGTCTGAAATCTTACACTATCGCCGTGGCTGTTTCTCTCTTTAGATTTTTTTGTTTTGGTAATCCTATATGTTCTATTTTGATGGGAGAGGCCTGGGGCGTCTATGAAATTGTAGACTAGAGCCGTTGGCCATTTTGATTGGTGTTTCTTTCGGCGAATGAAAATGGAGAGAGACATGAATAAAAGAAGGTTCTTTGCCAAAAGGCAAGATTCGATCTGAGTCGCTCAGTGAAAGGACAGTCTTCAGACGGGAGACCAGACCTTTGCCGGCACTTTCGAGAAAAGGTAAGCCATTTGTCATTATGACTTAGCGCCTTCCCCCCCCCTTTTGTGTAGTAGCCAACCTAGATTTCGCATGGGCCCTAAAGGGCTATAAAGTAACTTCAGGTCACCTCTATCTAAATTTTACTATGTAAATAGCATATCTCGTCAGTATAGACATGTTCCCAAATTTTAAGATATTTAAATAAATATCTAGAGAAATTTTCTTGTTTCCTCTGTTACCTATTTCATACATAATTTGCCTTATGGTGCTACTCCCACTGTTTAAATGAAATGTTGTATGTTTCTTACCTATTTGAAGGGAATGTTACTAATAATCAAGTCTCCCATAAATTACCGGCCACATACATTGTCGCGAGTGTCTGTGTTTCAGTGTTTTATAGATTGCCCAATTTAATAACGATTTCATGGGTTGCCTGATGAAATTGTATACTAGTGTCGCGGCTGTTTCCATCTTTAGACCATTGTTCTGACAATATTATATGCTCGATCCTTGCTTTAGCTCAACTCTTAATCAATTACAGAGTTTTTTTTCCCTTTTTTTTTTTTTTTTTTTTTTTTTTATTTATCCTGTTTGCACAAATTGCATTACATGTGATGATGTAAAGACATATGCCGATAGTGCATCATTGACAGCTGTGCTGCTAGTATACAACATTAAGGTCTTGCTGCGGGTTATATACATGGGGTTGTTGGCCTAAATTGCTATATATATATATACTTAAGTAAGGAAACTTTAATAAGTCACACCGTGTATCCTCCCTTTTCAACTATCCAAACCGGGAACGCAACAATGTCGCCCGCCGCGGGGCTCGAATTTAGTATATGTTTCATCCCCTATACTTTAGAAATATATACCTAATGAAAAGCCATACTATTTTTAAGTATTGGTGAAGTAGTCCACGCATCCTGAGATTAACAGTCTATTATAAATCGTGAATTTTAATTTATGCTTTCCGTTTCACTGGCATTTTATCAGGCAATGAAAGTTATGTTGAGGCGGTGTATACCGCATCTCTCGCCGCTGTCTTTTACGATTCACATTGTTTGTGGCAAAACCTTAATATTATCATTGATTTCTGATATCAAAGTAAAACGTTTATGGGGATGAGTATCTTTTATTCTGGTCTTCTCAAGCTTTCGAGCTTGTCCGCCCTTCTACAGGAGAAACATATACAATATATCAAGAAAATATAACGTCGCCTGATGCTAAAACTATTATGATTCTATCTACATATATATATATATACATTAGGAAGTTTTGCATATTATTTGTTTTCTTAAGACACTTTTTTTTTGATTAAGGTATTTATACATATTCTACTATTGTTTGCAATATTCTATGAATTATCTTATAGGTTAGAAATTCTATTATTTAAGTAGTTTTATAATAGTTATTGGCTATTACATATAAGTTACTTATATTATTGTTGATATTATTAGCTGGTACTAGGATATATTGTGTTATATGTTTCGGGCAAATCTATTTTCTATTAATGCTATTGTGTTTTTTATGATAGTAGGATTATTTTTAGATAGTGGACTTTTATGGTGGAGCCTATGTTAGGGGAATTACAGTAATATGTTTGGATGCCAGAGTTTCTTAAGTAGTTGGCTATTGTTATAGATGTTTGTGAGTATGGAATGTAACATATCGCCCTATGGATATTTTGTGGTTTTGTTTATTGGGTTATTGATAGTTATACTTTTGTGGAAATGTTGTAATATAAAGGTGGTTTGGTATCCTGCTTGCTGGACATTATTTATAATGTTCTGTGTCTCAATCATTTTGAATTCTGTTGCGAGCACCATTGATTACAATTTCTTTATTTTACTTTCTCAAATTATTATATACAGTATGAGAAATGAGGTTGGATTGCCATGGTCCAAATTTAGAACGGTGATCAGTGTTTTACAGTAGTCTACTGAAATGACTTAGCTTTTTTTTTTTAATCATAGCTCTGATATAATTTCTCACAGCAGAGGTGAGTTCTGATAAATATTGCTGGATACAAATATCTTAACTTCATTTTTATAGCGCTTTCTATCAAATCATACTAGCCTGTGCATCCAGATATATGAGTCTTAAGGTGAAAATAGAATTGAAGATCCAGTTAGCGTACCCGTGAAGAGAGAAGTTTGATCACCATAAAAAGACGCGTCAGGCAACCGATTTTTTTTTTTCATGATGCCTCCAACTGCATATGATCTTAAATATCCTGTATACACTCTGACAAGGGAAGGTTATCCTGAATTGACAAATGTATAATTTTTTGTCTTTAGTAGAGATTTCCAAGATTCTATTTCTGAAACATTTTTTTTTGGATGAAGACAAATAAAACCATCTTGATAGTATTGAATTTTACAGTAAATATTTGCCAGCAGAAGGCATAATGAGATTACATGAAATTTAAACCAGTTATATGCTTAGTATGTTTCTTCAGCTGTAATTTGACACAGTCATCAAATGAAGAAATGGGCAGTACGCCATATCTTGATGCTGGACACTTCTGTGTCAGGAAGGTGTAGTTAGTCTGTTTAATGAGAATTTCAATAATTATCGAAATTTAGCAGATTATCATTGGGGATTTGAACAACTGTCTTGAAAATTTTTGAACAGCCTGAGTAGATAAAGGAATCCTGGAGTTAGAGTGGAGAATTAGTAGTACAGACTGACCACTCGACGCAGATAACTCTAGGGAACAATTATTGTGTTAATCCGCCGTAGACAAGAAGAACATTGATTCTCAGGATATTCGATAGGCAGAATTTTGAGAATTGAAAGGTCATGGTTAAAGTTTACACAGGCATATGGGAGTAAAGACAGTGATTTAAACAAGATAAGAGGCAGCCTTGTGTCTTAAATACTTTCAGTGGAAGCAGATGCCACTGCAAATATTCAGGTCTAATAATTTCCAAATTTGAAGTCATGCATGACAGGTTAGCACGGGATTGACGCCTGAACTGGCTTTCACTGGGATTAATCGAGCTTGCGAAAGAACTAGAAGAAGTGTGACATGTCACGCCACTGTACTAAATTAATAATTGAGAAGATTTATGTTGAGCCAACTGAAATTAGTAAAGAATTAAGAGATTAAGGTCTTATTCTTTGAGTTTTACACTAATTTCAATTACGCGATATGGACGGCGTTATAAGTTGGGTGGAAATGATTCGGCCGCAATGGGATGGTCTCCTGGAGGTGGTACGATCAAATACTACATATTGAATGCCGGGCGGGATCGCATGAAGCATTAAATGACATCAAGAAATGCTTAAAGAAACACCCTAGAAGATTGGGGATCGACAAAATGACGACATGGAAAATGCTCAACATTGTACATTGGCAGCAGAATGATATCTTGCTATTGTATGGACGACCACTCCTTCCTGAAATGTGCAGCGGATGTTAGTCCCAGAATTAGGTCCTTTGAGGCGACACTTTCCTTTGCAGACGACATAAAGACGCATGACAAAACAGCACATGAGCATTTAAACTAACTTCAATTCCTGCCATTAATTAATTTAGTTGACCAATAGCTATAGAACCACTGGAGACCTCCATACCTGTGTGAATATTTTAGTGAGAAATGAGCGATTCAATTCTATGAGCCATGAGGTATCCTGTAAGATCGGAGTTGTACCCCATTCAATTTTTTTTATAGTAGCCAGTGCGAGATATTTCCAGAATTTTTTTTTTCTAACTGTCATATAATTCGGAAACTAGAAAACTACACTATTTTGATACAGTTTACATCTAGCATCCATGTGAACTCAATATGACTATTGAACGTAGATTGATGATTAATGAGCGAGCCAACCTAGAGAGAACGAGTTTAATAGGCTTACAATCAATAGTTGAAGCAAACTATTCGCACAAATTTGTTATGTTCTCTCTCTAAATGATCTATGACATTATAGGTTTTCTTAACAAGGTAACTACCCCGCCGAGTGTATATGGAGTTATAAAGCTTAAAGGTCATAGGCTGTTGGAATAATATTACACTAGTAATAATTAATAGTTCAAAATTAAGAGTGATAATAGATCGGGATCCAGATCCCGATGACGGGTTTCGAAGAGACTTCAGAGGGATGAAAGAGGTGTTGAAAGTGATGGAAGGGCGATGAAATATGATGAAAAAGGCGTTGAACTGTGTTATAAGGTGATGAATAAGAGATGAAATGTGTTGAAGGCGTTGAAGAGAGATGCGATGGAAGTAAGTTGAAAGGCGTTGAGGATGATGAAGGATGATGAAAGAGTGAGAAAGCGTTGAATGTTGATGAGGAAGAGATAGAAAGATGCAGAAAGATGTTGAAAGAGAAAGAATTGAAAAAAGTTGGATAAAGGGTTTTGTATAAATAGTAGATAAAGATTGATGGAAGAAAGTACATTTAATGTATAAAGCGTAGCTGTCGACCGCAATATCGCCTCGATAGAACTATTTCTTTTAAAATAAGACATATTATGCACTGGGGGTTTGTGTAAGCTGATTTACATAAGTTTCGGCAACAGTATACACTATTTAATATAGATAGGTCTTTATTAATTACAATATTAGGTTATATATTAAATAGCAAATATGTCTTAGTGTTATGGTGAACTTTAAACAGTTTGCAGTTTTTTTTTTTTAACATGTGTTCTAGTGCTAAGTGTTGAAAGGAGCTTTAACACCATGTTTCAGGGTTTGTGTGTTATTTGTCTCAACCTTGTATTTGTGCAGAATACCGTCTCACAACCTTACTGTAGTGTTTGTCGCCATCTTTAAAGACCTTCACAATTTGTTTTAATATTAGTGTGTCATTTAGAGAAAATTGTCACATCCTTATCCTTGTATAGAACACCGTTTTTACACCGTTTTATTTAATAAGTTATATGAGAGATTTTAGATATAGTATAAGAGTTACTATTTACATGAGCCAAATCGACCCAACAGTTAGAGCAAGAGGGGGGAACTCAGATATTTCCTCCTTTCACGTGACGCGACTGTTCACCCCGACCGGTCGTGCCAGATAAGAGGGAATACCAGGAAACTCTGTCCTCCTTGCACTTCGGGTTTTGTGATAGGGCTCCATGCTCGCTACAAGGACGACATCTTGGGTTTTTTCGTGTTCTCCTAGTGTAGAATTGGCTCAGCCTCATTTTTAGTATAGTATATAATTAAGAGTTGTCTCACAACCTTGTTTTAATATGACACACCGTTTTGAAGAGCTTGTACAACCTGTCAGGATATGATTTAGGAAAATTTTAGTTTCTTTTTATTGTTATGTTACAATTTTATCCAACAATACAACCAGAGCGGACTCAGAAGTAATGAGACGAGGGGAAATTGACAGAGTTAGTGTGGACAGTTTAACTTTACGCAGGTCTACAAGGGTGAAAAGGCCTACACAGTGTAAATTCTGCTCAGACCGTCGCCACTAACTAGGATTTTGGAGTGTGTACGGAGAATCAGCTCGATAGAATGAGAAGTTTAGAGATTTCAACCTTTTTTTTTTTTTAATTTAAAAACCTTTTTTTTTTTTAAGTAGAACTTCATTGGGATTCCTTTTTTTTTTTTCTATACAAACTATTTCTTGTTAAAACCCGAGTTTCAAAGACCAATGAGAATAATGTATACCATTGTGAATTAACTATTTAGTGGAAATCTGAAAATTTAGATATTATCAGGAATAATAGGTGAAGGAAGGTGTAGGAAATCACAACTTAGAGGGGGGCTATGTCTAAAACAACAAACCTAATAGGCATCCTATGGCTTGTGTTGGGTAATTCAGAAACCCTATAATCCCTGGCCTTCAGGTAGTAGCTTTGAAATAGGTTTCTAATGAGGACATGAAAGGTCAATCTTTCAGAGTAAAGTTGTGAAGTATAGGGACCCTAAGCCAGGGGTAGAAGTTAAGTAGGCCCAGACCGTAGTCGATCCTTGGAAAGCACTTGAGAATGTTAGTGTTGGGTAGTGAATCATAAACCCTATAAATCCATCTTTCAATAGAGTGTTGAGGTCGGACTACTGCAAAGGGGACAGACGCACGATGAAGTAAGAAGATAGTGACTTCACCCACGGTGGCTAGGGGAGTGACTCAATCCGCCTTTATGAGGTGTCACGTTTAATGGTCCTTTATTCACCATTATAATTTGTGTGTGTCTTTATAGAATTGTCGTGAAAAGTCACTTGGTGTCAAGGCAAGGGCAGTTTTTGAAGTTACACTGATTTTTTTTTAGTAGGTTAGCTTCCAGATTACTTAGAATTGTTAACAATTATTGTTAACAATCATTTATCGAGTATAAAGTATTAGTATATATAGAGCTTGTACAGAGGCATTTTCTTTTGAGTAACCTAGGGCTTTAGTTCCCAATTTGTTTTAATTTTATTATTTTATTTGATTTCACATTTTGTCCTGGAAGATTTTCATTATTGTTAAGGCCTATTAATAATGATATTATAGTATTTTGGTTTTTATGATAGAGTCTAACTCTAGTTTGAATGCGATCGTGAATGAGAGAGTGAATGTAATGATCAATGAATGCGACCACAAAGTTAAAGTCTAACATACTGTTAATCCAAAAATACATTAGAATAGGGTTAAGGATTTCAATAGGATCGATTTTTATTTTATTTTATTTTTTATTTCGAATTTTGTTAGGAACGATAGCCTCACAGGACTGTAAAAACTCTATTGTTAGGAAAATATTCGCTCCACTTTGTTAGGTCTCCTTTTAGAGGAGTGCAAATATTGATTTCTTTTATTAGGGTAATCAGTTACTCTATTTCATTATATCAACTTGAATTTTAAGAGTCGTAGATAATGATCATATCTTGATTCTCAGACTGGAAGGTTGTGGGAGGTTATGATCAGACCAGGAAACCCACAAAACTTCTCCTCATTAGAGGAAACGAAGAGGTATAGATTGAATTTTATGCAGGATGGGGGATTTGTTTTAGCCATGCCGTATAGCCTGGGGTATAACGGCGCGACCTTGGGTAACCGATCTGACACCGTAGTTTCGACGTTTTTAGCGTGGCTGGAGCGAGGGTGTTGCAGACGGGAGGTCCTGTAAGATTGGCAAGTAGGCAGAGATTGCCCAGTTATTCTAGACGAAGTGTTTCCGTCTATTGAATTTTTTTTGGTACCAGTTTGATCCCCCATAGCTAGCGGAAGTTTCTTCTAATAAAGGATTCGCCCTGCCATACGTTTTGTTGGAATGAATTCGAGCATAAGACCGATTCGAGAGGCAGAATAAGTAATTATTAGGACCTTCAACGAGTTTAGACTCGTTCCATGTTAGGATAAGATTTTAAAGTATTAGTTAACTATAATGACCGCGAACGAGACACCAGAACGAGCCAATGAGTCAAAGTTTTAGAAGTGTTGTATTGAGGACAATAGAATTAAGAGCAGTTATACAGGGAGTAGAATTCTGAAGGAATTTGTAAAAAAGAACCAAAATTTCAGATTGATAAAATTCAAATTTATAAGATGTAGATTTATAGGGTTCAGGTCAATGAATAGGGAGTATATTGGTAGATGAAAGTAATATGAATTTCTTGGAAGGGGGAGGTAGCTGAACTGTACACACCCCAGAGACAAGGTAAACGGAGTCACAAACAAAATGGGAGAAGTTGATTAGTTTCTCTGTCAAACAGAGAGCTTTCTTCATACGGTTGTCACCCTAGATTTAAATGGACTGTGTAGTTTAATAGAGGTCTGGGCTATGCTCCATTTGACCAAGATTCTAAATGACGTTCCCATCTGGGTTGAGAGAGTATTGTAATTTGAGGAATCTAACACACAAGAGAGAACCCACCCTCCAGTAGGATCGGGATAGACGAATATTACCCAGTGACCAACTCGTGATTCCAGACTGGATAAGATTGAAACTTAACTGAGATACTAAACCTTGAACCTTCAGCGCACAAATATATATTATGTTTACATTTTCTTTTTCAATATGTTATTATTTTTATATCATATATATTATATTGTAGTCATATACTATTCATTTCAACAATTTTATTTTGACATTCATGATATTAATATTTATATTAAATATTTAATTATATATATTTTGTCACCATATATAATCTTGTAGTAGTTTTCTTTTGTCATCTATCATGGGATGATTTTTATCACTTATATCTTAACATATTTAATCACTATCTACATGATATGTTTTACTTCAATATATATGTTATACTCATCATATAACATGGAAGGATTCATTTTATCATTACATATTTCGTGCCTTATTTAATGATTACTTACATAATTTGTTTTCTGTAATTTTTTATTTAGCAAAAGTCATCATGTCATAGGCTAATCATTATATACCAAGATATTTCTTTCAGCTAACTATAATTATCCTTTCCTTTGATTGTATATATATATAACTATACCACACGAATGTCTTGATTGGTACGAAAATAAAGATGCTGGCATGTTTTAGGAGTTGGACTAGTCAGTTATTTCTAAACGACTTCTTGGCGCCCAATTTTTTATATATAATATGCAATAGGGAAATGTCCTAACTGTATTGTTAGCAGAAAGAAGGTAGCAATGAATCCAGCACCCCAAGAGGCAAGGATGGGGTTGAGAGGACTTACCACAAGGAAGGCCTACTCCTCAAGGCCAAAGAAGAAAGTGGAAGGGTGGTATATATACCCATGAATGGTAAGACAGATGACCTTGCTTACTTCCATACATATGATATGACTGTCCCCCATAACCTATTTTGATAACAGTGTGCTGACAGAATAATAACACATAAAAACCCCTTTGCCAGGATGCGCAATGCCCACTAATGTTCGGAATAATAAACATCTAGAATGGCATACCATCGTTTTGACTAGCCTTATCTTCCCTATAGGTTTCGGTACACCTGGCTTCACCTAGTAATGGAAAATGCATTTTGCTAGAAATGGGCCTGCTTTCATAGTAACTGATGAAAGGCAGATGAATAATGAATAGCACAAACGCATTTGTCCATTACTTGGCAGGGGGAGGATTGTTGGGGCACGTTTTTGTAACCATACCCCAACAGAAGGCGTATGTATAATCAAATCAAATGGATACATGGCTTCCCTCCCACATAGACTTACAGACCATTTTTTTGCCCAGAAACTTAGACACTTGGTGACACCAGACTTCCATGCCGAAAGCTGATGCCTGGTAAAGAAGAAGACATCCAGAGACATCCGAGCTGGAAACTGTTGTTTCATATGTACATATATTCCCCTCACCAAAAATTTAGGTAAAGGTGACCAGAAAAAAAAAAAAAAAAGGGAAAAATGGAGAAGAAAGATCTCTAAAAACTGAACCTTATAAAATATCCTTCCCGAGAAAGGAAAGCGTTATATTACAGTTCAAGTGAAAAGGGGCCTGTGTCGATTTTTAGCTAAGACGGAGGGGGGGCGATATATATATATCGTCCCGAGAAAAAGGGAGGATGGTATTTCAATCCATGTGGAAGGGGGGGCCTGGAGTCTGAAATCTTACACTATCGCCGTGGCTGTTTCTCTCTTTAGATTTTTTTGTTTTGGTAATCCTATATGTTCTATTTTGATGGGAGAGGCCTGGGGCGTCTATGAAATTGTAGACTAGAGCCGTTGGCCATTTTGATTGGTGTTTCTTTCGGCGAATGAAAATGGAGAGAGACATGAATAAAAGAAGGTTCTTTGCCAAAAGGCAAGATTCGATCTGAGTCGCTCAGTGAAAGGACAGTCTTCAGACGGGAGACCAGACCTTTGCCGGCACTTTCGAGAAAAGGTAAGCCATTTGTCATTATGACTTAGCGCCTTCCCCCCCCCTTTTGTGTAGTAGCCAACCTAGATTTCGCATGGGCCCTAAAGGGCTATAAAGTAACTTCAGGTCACCTCTATCTAAATTTTACTATGTAAATAGCATATCTCGTCAGTATAGACATGTTCCCAAATTTTAAGATATTTAAATAAATATCTAGAGAAATTTTCTTGTTTCCTCTGTTACCTATTTCATACATAATTTGCCTTATGGTGCTACTCCCACTGTTTAAATGAAATGTTGTATGTTTCTTACCTATTTGAAGGGAATGTTACTAATAATCAAGTCTCCCATAAATTACCGGCCACATACATTGTCGCGAGTGTCTGTGTTTCAGTGTTTTATAGATTGCCCAATTTAATAACGATTTCATGGGTTGCCTGATGAAATTGTATACTAGTGTCGCGGCTGTTTCCATCTTTAGACCATTGTTCTGACAATATTATATGCTCGATCCTTGCTTTAACTCAACTCTTAATCAATTACAGAGTTTTTTTTCCCTTTTTTTTTTTTTTTTTTTTTTTATTTATCCTGTTTGCACAAATTGCATTACATGTGATGATGTAAAGACATATGCCGATAGTGCATCATTGACAGCTGTGCTGCTAGTATACAACATTAAGGTCTTGCTGCGGGTTATATACATGGGGTTGTTGGCCTAAATTGCTATATATATATATACTTAAGTAAGGAAACTTTAATAAGTCACACCGTGTATCCTCCCTTTTCAACTATCCAAACCGGGAACGCAACAAAGATCCACAGATTTAAAAGATTAAGAGGAGATAAGAAAGAAGAAGAGAATCTATTATAGTCCGGGTTGATAGATGGGATTGTTTTCCATCTGAGTCACAATGCTGAGTTACCAACAGTGGACCCAGGAGGAACTCTGAACCTCAGAAATAGGCAGCATCAAACAACACTAACAAGATTTAGAATAGGCCATCTCAAGCCATTGAAGATAGAAAATAATAACAAAATCTACCCCACTTGCCCAAAATGTAGCTTGGCACCTGCAGCTATAAAGCACATCTTGACTTGCATTAGATGTACTAAACAGGACCTCTGGGAGAGGCCGCTGCTTATCATCAAACAGCTTGAGGAGCATGAATTCATGGAATTTGTATAATCTTTACACAAGGGGATTAGAAACAACAACAAACAAACTACACTCAACTCTTGATGGAATTGGGACTTGCTAGGAAGGAAACAAATTACCACCAAGGGTTTCTTTTTATGTAACTTTGTTGTTAGTTTAGGAGTATTTCTAACTTTGATTTTCCTGTTTATTCCCAAAACAATCAACTCTGACTATTTCTACCAAGTTTCTCTCTATTAGCCTCAATAATTCTAGAGAATGATTTCTCCCTTGTCCCACACACAAAACAAGATCTTTCACACACACACACACACATATATAAGTATATATTTTATTCAAATATTTAAAAAATAGAAAATTACAACAATGAGTCGTATAACAGAGATAGATAAAAAGGTACATAAAAAAATATGAGAATATATATACATATATTTAAAAAAAAAAAACACAACATACTTTTATCACATAATAATAATACAAAAAAATAAGACCTAATCCAAATAATTTATTAGTGTGTGATGTTTCAGCAACAGCATTGTTACCATCATCAGACAAAAGAATAAAATCTTTTCTTTTGTCTGATGATGGTAACAATGCTGTTGCCGAAACATCACACACTAATAAATTATTTGGATTAGGTCTTATTTTTTTGTATTATTATCTATAATCCAAATTGTGATTTATCATCACATAATAATATTTAAACTTAACAGAATATCTTATGTATAGTATAAGCTGCATCAATGAAGAGATTCATAAAGATTTTAAAATCTATATACACACACACGTGGCTGGGAGTTATAAAACCTTCAAATAACAACACAGTTTATAAATTTCAACATATCACATTCATTACATTCACAGCATTCATTTATAAAAATATTTTTATTCATATATAGATGTTAACATTTTCCATATGGAAACTCTTTTCTAATTTATAGCAAACTTTTTTTTTGGTCCTTGCAAAGAAAACTTAATCATGAAACTAAAGTCAAACCTCTTTCAATTCAACACTCCAAGTTGAATATTAAAGTCAATGTTCCGTTGGGATTTTAAAAATAATTGTATTATAGTGAATGTTGAATTGAAGTTGGTTGAAGAGGTTATACTGTATTTTCTAACAATATAAAGAACTCTTAAAAAAAAAAAGTAATTTATTGGTCCCTTCAATTTTAACTGTATAGGTATTTAAACCCGGATGAAAAAGGAGGAGGGGGGAGCAGTAACAAGCTCACTAAAAAACCTTGGCTCAGCTGGCCCGGCTGATAGTACCCTGTAAGGGCTCCTAATCCTGGGATACAGGATGAGCAGCGTTTGTACTCCATGTTAGGAGCGACTGCACATGGCATCTGTTCCTCATGTCAGAGGCGGCCATTTCTTTTGGAGCTAAGTCGACCTGCCACTGAGTAGTGTTCCCAGTCTTAATGACAAAGACAGACGCATTCTACTTCACCCAGTCTTGATGGTTGTCAAGCTTTACAAGCTTGATACCCTAATATGATTGAGTGAAGATAAAAGAAGAAGAAAAAGAGGTATTTAAAAAGGCACTTTCTCACTGTTGTAAAGATAATTTAAGGTTTATAAAAATTTGTATCTACACACACCCACATTTTATATAAAGTCTCTCTGTCTATTATGATTTCAATCAAATGATATTATAATATTTATTGATTGGTTTCAAATATCTTTTCATTGATTTTTTAAAATCTTTCTTTTTTAAACATAAAATTGTAAAATAATTCAACAACAGCAATAAATATTTATATAAAGACCTAGTCTTATAGATTCTCCTCTTTTATTGCCGGCTTGCAACGGTATCCTCACAATGATCAATCACCATCATGTAGTGGAGGAGAAAATGATGACTCTAATTTTTTTCCTACTTACTGCTTTTTAAAAGTTATATAGGGACAGAGCAACTAATCAACTTGATATGGCGCTGGTTAAAATACTTTACACTGAGATAAGTTGGCTGTCGTTTACTTTTGAGAAGAATGCCTTTCTTTCTTGGCTAATATACTGGCACTCAAAGGTAAATATGTTTATAAATTAAAATGCATTTTTTTGTTCTACCTACATCTCCACAATATTTGATCTATCTAAATGTAATTTTAAGAGGATTTAGAATTGCATATTTAGGAACCAGAAAACAATTATGATGATAAGGGTGGTGATGATATCAATAACATATGATTCGATGGAACTACTCTGGAGATATATGGCTGATTTCACCATGAAAAACTACAGGAGCCCTTTGACGCAGGATAGAGACCAGATGCTGTTTTCTCTCTGTTGAAGGACTCCATCAGAGAGTGCTACCACACAAATTCTAATCTGACATACAATGGTCTTCATAATGATTATTATAACTTCGCCGGATTCCAAGCCCGGATGAAAAAGGAGGAGCGTGAGCAGTAACAAGCTCACTTAAAAACCTGAGCTAAGTTGGCCCAGCTGATAGTAAGTATCCTGTAAGGGCTCCTGATACAGGGATACAGGATGAGCAGCGTTTGTACTCCATGTTAGGAGCGGCATCTGTTCCTCATGTCAAAAGCGGCCATCTCATATTGGAGCTAAGTGGGCCTGCTACTAAGTAGTGCTCCCAGTCTTAATGACAAAGGCAGACGCATTCTACTTCACCCAATCATTACAGGTGTCAAATCTCCTTTGATGAGCTCTACTCATCCCCAGCAGACACCATCAAAAAGCTCTACAGGCTTGATACCATAATATGATTGAGTGGAGGTAAGAAAGATGATTATTGTGAGAGCAACAAGTTCCATGAACTTGGACTGAGTTACATATGTAAATATTGCAGGGAATTTCTCAACATTTTATTTGCTGTACATATCATCTCTCTCTTTTAATACTGATTTCCTGTGGCCTTGTATGCATGTGGGAATGAAGATTAATACTATGCTAATAACATCATCTAGTCCTAGCATCACAACTACTACATTTTTGAGTAATAATAATAGAATTTTAAAAAAAGAAGAAAAAAAAAATTGTTGAGACAATATTCATTTGGCAAACATTCACATGGAGGAGAACCCAAGCAGAATCATCATCACTAGTGTCTTATATCAAATCTATATAAGAAAGGATCACAAAGAAAGAATATTTTCAAAATTTTGTTCTTCACACAGAAATAATGTAATATATTCTTCTCTTAATATATAATAAGTATTTAAAATATGTATAAATAATAATTTGTATATAAAAAATAGTATTTATCATTAATTTGTTAACGTGATAATCCTGTTGAAGGACTGACAAGTCCGAAAGTTTGAAAATAAAAAGTTGCACAAGAAACTTAACCCTGGAAGCATTATTTATTTTATAATAAAGAAATATATTAAGGAAAAAAAAAAAATGAGGTGATCAAACAACTGACCTTACAAACTCACCTGTATGTGCACAGCATCGAGGATTAAACAATGGTTGTTAAACCTTGCTGGCTTTAATCAATCAATGGAATTTATAAAAACAGGTGACCATGGAAACATTGATGCTTTATCATTCTTCAAGACAAATTTGAAGGAAAATAATGAAATTAGAGAATATTTGTTCATATAGTCACCAAAAGTCGAACTCTACTTGATGGATGCTAAAAACAACATACAGTAAAACCCCGCTATAACGAACCCTGGATATAACGAACCTTCCCTTATAATGAACCCACGCCGATTCCCAATTCCATTCCATTGAAAATACCATCGTTATAACGAACTTTGCGATTTTTAGAATAACGAACTACCCCTATAACGAACCTATTTTGGGTCCCAAAATGATAAAATCTATTAAAAATACTATGCTTATAACGAACTTAGAATTGTAATTTAAAAAAAAAATTAAAAAACAAAATTTTGAGCATGTTTAAAGCTCGCGGATCGCGATTTCAAAACAATAAATTTAGCGGCATTGTTTGTTTGATTTTTGCACTTTATTTTTGCTGTATGTTGTATAAATTTTTACACATTATACTTTTTATTAATTAGAATATCTTTGCATCCATTAAATTTGAAATATAAAAAATGCAAATGGCTTCCAAAATGAAGAAAACAAAGGCATTTTAAAAACAAAAGCATTATTTGATTAAAAAAAAAAGGCCATTTTCAGAACTTTTCAAAGTGAAACAACATAGGCAAAGTGTTAAGAACATATTAAAATAAGAGAATATAACTTTTCTATTATAAAAGATAAAATATAAAGTTATTAAAAATTGTTACAAAGAGGAATCAACTTCAACTTTTGCCGCGATCGCGATCGTACGTTTTAGGGCTAAAAAAAAAAAAAAAGTCCAAATAAACGGTCCCGTGATGAAACAAAAATTATTTTTATGCCATTAACTATGGTGATTTTAAAGTCAGCAATGTTTTGCATGGCAGGTTAAAAAAAAAAAACGAAATCTAGACCTAGAAGAATATGGGGAAACATGAAATGGAAGAAAAACACTAACTTTATTTGAATGGTGCAATGCTTGGAAGAATGCTTTGAAACAACAAGGTATTAGAGCCATTTTTTCAAGTAAAAATTGTATTATATAATGTGATAATGATGTTTTAAAATCATTTCATATCTTTGAATATATATTTAATAAAACTTTGCCTAGGATTTGTCTTGATTTTTAACTTAGACATAGAGGTACATGTATGTTAATCATAAGAAGAACCTATTATCTAATGATTTCTATTATTATTCAGTATTAATATAAGGAAATTAGTCAATTAAGGGAATTAAAATAAAGTGACCACTATTAAGAGGCAGCCTCTTCTTGTGTGTATGGCTGTTTTTTAATTATACGGTCTAAAATTTTTGAAAAGTAAAAAAAAAATAGCCAAACCGTGGCTATAGTGAACCGTGGCTATAGTGAACCAAAAGCTCTGTCCCATTGGGGTTCACTATAGAGGGGTTTTACTGTAATAATGAAGATTAAGTGCTGTTGCTTATAAAAATATGGATAAAGGATCTTTTTATTCTCATTCCAAGATGTAAAGTTTGAGATGCAGAGAGATACTTTTAACTGTTTTAGGGAATGTTTGAGAAGATAAAAATGGAAATTTTCTTACAAAAATCTGAGAAAGAAAATCCACTATTTCCTTTTTTTTCAAAAATATGGAGGAGTTAAGTAGGAAAAGAGATCTTAGCTAAGTACAATGAAGAGAAAGAAATGTATTTCCTCTAAAATTAAGACATTTAATTCTGATTTGCACGAGATGTACCTTGGAATGGTAAAAATTTAAAATAATTGCAAGAAGAAACTTTTGGTGGTTAGACATAGATGAGATTATCCGAGGATTTGGTCCACAGTCTGTCAGGAATCTGCATGACTTGAGAGGATTTGGCCTGAAATATCTTGGCTTCACATTAAATGTGGATTTGGCTACCCCTTTTATGGAGAGATTTTTTTTGTGTGTTCTTGTGGATGCACAAATAATTAGTTAGAGATTTTTATCCTTAAGGACAACACAAGCACACAACCAACATAGATCATTACACCAGAATGTTTACATAAGATATGGCTTACCACAAGGTAATAAGACCAAATCCAAATAAATAAATAGTGTGTGACGTTTCCGTAACAACGGTATATTTGGTCTTATTACCTTGTGTTGATAATCTATAATCCAAATTGTGCTTTATCATATGGCTTACCAGAATTCGTTTTTTAAATTTTTTTAAAACTTATTCTGCATACATGTGGTATAAGCCATGATCATCATGATGGGTAGGTAGTGACTGCTTTTACTGTATAAGTACACCACATGTCTACCCATGTAGAAATAAATGAATTCTTGCTAATGGATAAGAAGAGAGAATTTGTTTCGAGTGAACTTGAGAAGTTTATGAGAGTATACCCCAGTCTGTATAATCATAGCACAAATGGTATGTCCAGGAATTCAAGAACTCATTAACAAAAACATCAAAATGACTGAACTTAACCAATTTACAACAATGGCAATTTTTTCATATTTCCAGACTGTACAAGTACTAAAAAAGAAAAAAAAAATTAAAAAGGAACCAGGATGTCATATATGTTTGTACTATAGCTAATGATGATCAAATAAATCATAATTTAAAATCAATAAAAAAAATTTCATTCTTAACCTAGTCAACAATTGCAACACAATGCTCACTAGTATTATTTCTAAAAGATGAAGAAGCTCCATGCTTTGTAACAAAACTGAGTAAATTTTACCAATTTACAGCCTGGAAATCTCCAGGGTAGTCCTAATTAGTCATCATTATCTCAAATCAAATCTTTGCTGGTTTGTAGTAGTTCTCCCAAACCTTAGCTGTGGTCAAAAATTAATTTTCAAAAGTTGAATGTTCAAAATAGAATCCCAAACTTGGTGTTGAGATTGCAACATCACCAAGGATTGGGAAGGCCCAAACATCCAGATAAATACCTAGTTGTAGAACCAAAGTGTTCTTTAGGGAGAGGTATCCTCTAACCGGAGAGTTGCTAATAAGTAAAATTGGTAATTTTGAAGATGAAAACTGTTCTTTGTAAAAAGATGTCCTCTCATGGAGATTCTACTGTCTCAATTTAAAATGGAATGATTTGACATAACCAAACAAAACCTATATAAAATGGCCAATGGTGTTTTGAGAATAGGGAGCAAGGCATCAGAATCCCTATAAAGCCATCTTCACATGCATGTATGGGAATATATCAGTCCATGATTACAAAGCAACAGGAATGAATGTCAACATAACCCGGAAAAATATTATTTGATCCCCATGTAATATATGTATCAGTTTCACAGATTGGAACATCAAGAAATGGCTGCTAGGGAAAACAAGCAGTCCCATTCATACTACTGGAAGCAATCTCTGATCCATACATGAGACAGTCACCAATACGCAGACAACAACAACACAAATACTGAAGATGTTAGGAAGCAGGGAACTTAGAGGCCACCCCCACCAACAGTGGAGGGAAGTGCTGCGCGGAGCTGTGCTGGCTGACGTAGTGGAACCCCGCAGTCTCCAAGATCCTCTCCAGGTCGTGGTTGGCCTGGCATCCCAGCGGCCACCATGGCTTGTGGTGCTCCACGTAGAAGAACTTTCCTCCCTGCACATAACCAATCAATGGTATTTCCCTAACTACAGGTTCAAACACAAGTTTATTGGAATATACAACATTCCATACCACTTCAATCAATAGAAATTTAAAGCTTCATTTATATACAGCAGAACCTTCTTGTAGATAAGAAAGAAGAAGAACCTTCCTGTAAAGGACAGCTAGTTGCAGAGCCAAAGTGTCCTTTAGAGAGAGGTGTCCTCTTACCAGAGAGAGTTGCTGAATAGTAAAAATTATAATTTTGACAATAAAAACTTGTCTTTTGTAGAGAGGTGTCCTCTCATGGAGGTTGTTCTACTGTATACTAGGTGCATTAGCCCACAGTCAACTCATGCAACAGATTTGAGAATATTTACACTGTTTACTCAATTTAACCCTGTCACACATGTAAATCTAAATAGGGAATATAAAACTAAACTCTTTTTAAAGTGTATTTATAGCTTCTAAAATAAGAACTACAAATTTTGAGTGAATGTTTACCAATAGATGGCTGTGTGTCATCAGTAGCATTCAGTTACCTGTATTCGCCAGTTTAATCTACCAATTACAAATACAAATCTACAAAAACTGCTAGGAGGGTTCACCACTGATGAGCCAGGCCCTCCCATTAATTTTTCCATTGCAGTAAGGACAGTATAAATTGTTTATTTTTAAAAAGAATCATACATGTCTATAATAGTTTCGAATTTTGATAACAGATGGCGCACTAATGCATCATAAAATAAATAAACATTCTTATGTTAATTTTTATACAGTACAACCTCCCTTTAGTGTGCACCTCTCCACAAAGGACAGTTTTCATTTACAAAATTATCATTTTTACAATTTAGCACAACTCTCCGGTAAGAGGACACCTCTCCCTATAGGTCATTTTGGTTCCGCAATTAAGAGTTATCCTTTACTGGGAGGTTCTACTGTATATAGAGATATTAAAAAATATTTTTTTAAATAATAAAAAAGGTCAGGTGTTGGTATTAAAATCAATAATGGCATATCCAGACCACGAGCCTAGATGGTGCTGTAAAATTTAAAAAGCTCTTGTGCTCTTGGTCAGGATATGCTATTTTTGATTTTAATATAGAGATATGTAAAAATATTTCAAGCAGATCAAAAAATAATATATTTAATAAATAATAGAAAAAAGGTATTGATAAAAATTACCAAATTAAGGAAAGGTAATATACAATGTAATAAGATCAAATCCGATAAAGCACAATTTGGATTATAGATTATAATAAAAGAAAATAAGACCTAATCCAAATAATTTATTAGTGTGTGACGTTTCGGCAACAACATTGTCACCATCATCAGACAAAAGAATAAAAAATGGTCATTGGTCAAAATTGTTATTTTTATTCTTTTGTCTGATGATGGTGACAATGTTGTTGCCGAAACGTCACACACTAATAAATTATTTGGATTAGGTATTTTCTTTTATTAAGACCAAATCCAAATAAATAAATAGTGTCTGAAGATGGTAACAACGCTGTTACCAAAATGCCACACACTATTTATTTATTTGGATTTGGTGTTATTACATTGTGTTTATAATCTATAATCCAAATTGTGTATTATGATATCTATATATATAAAAATGAATGTATGTGTGTGTGTGTGTGTGGTCTGTTTGTCCTTTATGCCTGACCAAACCACTCATTGGAACGCCATGAAACTTTGGGAAGTTATTTAGTATAGTACTGGGAAGGTTTCTAGCAAATAAAATTTTTGAAATAACTTTTCGCTTTAAAATAATCAAGATAAATATTCTAATTTATCTGTTATAATTCAAAAATCTGCTCTAAATATTATCATGATGATACGATGATTTTGTAATGTAGAAAATTAGGAAAGACAAAATTCAGGATGACACGGCAATTTATTTGAGACAAGAATAATGATACAATTCCAAGGCAAGATACTATTCCTTTAACTTCCAATTACCGAGGGAACCAATTAATATTGATTTTATTCAACTTATCGAGTATTTTTCAAGGGACCGGGAAAAATGTTCACTTTATTGAGAGATTCGTTAGACAAACCTTTACTCGGGTAAAACCCGGGCGAAGCCGGGTACGTCCATACAAGAATAATGATACAATTCCAAGGCAAGATACTATTCCTTTAACTTCCAATTACCGAGGGAACCAATTAATATTGATTTTATTCGACTTATCGAGTATTTTTCAAGGGGCCGGGAAAAAATGTTCACTTTATCGAGAGATTCGTTAGACAAACCTTTACTCGGGTAAAACCCGGGCGAAGCCGGGTACGTCCGCTAGTGTAATATATAATAATATTTTTTAATAAAAAGGGTTGGTCCAATTATAGAAAGAGAAAATATGAAGAATTTTATCATAATACACCACTATGCATAAAAGTTTAATGATTTAAAGTGATTTCAATCAAAAGGTAACAGGTGATAAAACTAGATTTAAAAAATTTGCCTGGATAACATGTAAAATGACTGAACTCACACATTAAGTTACCACCTTGTATATAGTCAATATATAATTTATTTACTTACTGGAATTAATATCCTTTTAATTTCGTTTAAAATATCATGAATAGCTTTAATTTGACACAAGGCTCCAAATGAGACAACAACATCAATTGTTTCATTTCCAATTCTCTTTTGTAATTCTTTCAATGTACTAATTATATATTTTGTTCGTTTATCTGTATTTTCATTATGAATAATGTCTGAAAAGGCTCGATTAGGTTCAAATACAATAATAGAAGAATTATTTGGGTAATATTTATAATTATTATTCAATTTATACCCAATTTCTAATACTTTCATCTTTCTTTCTTTATTATCTGAAGATATTTCACTTTGGAAATAATGAAATAAACGTTTTTTAATAGTTAAAACTGCTTCCTTTTGATCATTGAAATGAGGAAATAAATATAGTATGATATAATTAAGATAATATGAATTTCTGATGAAAAATAAATAGAAGAAATATCCAAAAAATGCTGGCAAAAAATAAGTCCATAATAGAGAAGCTATGAACGCATCAGCTTTAGACATAATACACCCTATAATAATTTTGTAATTAAAAAAAAAAAAACACTACAATACTGGTTTGTTTTGAAATGGTGTTTTCGATTTGTTGTTATTGTTTTGTTTAATTATTTTGAAAATAAATACTATTTTTATATTGTTCTATGAGTAGAATAATATAGGTTTAACATTTTAATGACATCACATTTTATACTTTAATAGCAACCTTTTCATTTTGAACGATATTTTCGATTTTATATGACACTTTAAAGTAATATGTTTATTTTCGAATTTTTAATTGAAAAACTTTTATTTTAGATTTTTTTTTTAATTTATAATTCATATCAGATAGTCTTGGTACCGTTAAAGGGACCCAGGTTTCAATTCATAATTTTTTTGCACGATCCTATATGTCTTACTGGTTTGTAAATCCATACCAAATCACCAGGGGGTGTTGTTCCTCTTAGTCTGGAATTGTAATTAATTTTATTAGTTTTTTGAGATTTCAGGAAATAAAATAGTGAAATTTGCCTCGCCTTTTCTGCTTTTGCTTCCCCTTTTTGAATGAATTCGTCGCCATTTGTTGCTTCTGTGTAGGGGAACAAGGTATAAAAGGGGATTTCAGGTTCCCTACCATGGATCAAAACATAAGGTGTGAAGCCAATTGCTTTCTGTTTTGCGGTAATGTGAGCGAATGAAAAACTAGAACATTTTCACCCACATTTAAATGGTATTTCTTTTGACAGGATTTTGTTAAGTGGTCGTGCAATATCCGCATAGTTCAGGAGGAATATTCGATAATAAGATGATAATTCTAGGAAGTAGGTTCTTTGGCGCAGGAAATTCAGCGAATGCTTTATTTTGTAGTAATCTGGCTGATTCCTTCTTGATTTTCTTAGTATCCTAGAAATTTTAATTGGTTTGATCTGAAGCAACGCTTTTTGGGGTTGAGTTGCAATCCAGCTTTTTTGAAACAATCCAGGACAGAGAGTAAATGGGAGAGATGCGCTGCGAAGGTCTCCAAGAATTCATAGAAGTAGCATAACCAAGTTGGTGTTCACCTGAGTCCCTTCAGCAAGCTGTCTATCATTCTTTTAAAGGTTCTGGGTGCATTTCAGTGTCCAAACGACATTACATTTAATTCAAATAGATAATGCAGTTTCTCTCTGTCTTTATTGTCTATAAGGTGGTTCCAAAAGTTCTTGTTTTTCTTATTACTTGGCGAATAATATTATTACTGTGAATACATAATGCAATTACTTTATAAATAATACAAAGACATTATACATAACGGCTAAAAATATTGGTATTAAATTTTTTTTGCATGTGTTTACAAACTTTTGAGACAACCTTGTATTTCAATTTTCTCCATTTCAATTTGTCAGTAACCCGATTTTAGAACCATCCATAGTTGAGCAAATTTTGCAATTTTGCTCCTCCTATACTCTCTAATGCATCCTTGTTGTAAGATTTAGGTACTTACAGTTTGTATGAAGGCACGAGGACGTTGATGATTATATAATAATAAACTTTATTATCCATTTAGTAAAAGAAAGTTATAGTATCGAACACATTAATAGTATAGAGAAGAAGTAAACAAACTGTAGTGATGATGATAAGGCCAGTGTAGCGCTAGCTGTAGTCGTAGCATTCAGTTTCCAACAATCCTTAATGCGATAAAGGGGATACACATTTTTCTTGGTGATTTTGTTCAAGCCTCTATAATCAATGCAAAACCTCCAGGAACCATATTTATTCTTCACTAGGATGACTGGTGAGGCACAGGGCTTTCTTATGATGGATCTAGCATCTTGTCGACCTCATCCTGTGTGATCTTACGATTCACTGGTGATAATCGATAAGGCATTCGCCAAAAAACATTCCAGAGGGAATCATATTGGTTTGTATGCTGCAATTTGTGACCCAAATTTCGCCTTGCCATGCAGTACCATAAGAAAAGCTGGGATTAACATTTCTATGTCGAAAAAAATATCTCTTATAACCATTGGCTATTAGAGTTCTAATTCCTGCAATTTAAGATGTGGAGGTTGTAATCATTTTTCTCGAGTTTGGCGGAATCACATGGTCATCTTCGAAAAAAAGGCGTCCTTTACAATTTGCTGACTCATCGTTATTTGTCTCTGAGGAGGATAATTTAGATTGGCCACAGTCACAAATGCTCATGATGCTTCCAAGAAGTTCCAACCTAAAATAACTTCGAGGCTACAGCTGGGAAGCACCTAAAATTCGTATGGTTGTAGAAAGTTATTGATAAAAAGTTGATGATGCACATTCCAATGGGGGACACGCATCGATTGTTTGCGACTTTTAATGACATACTTGGCCCTTCAAACATCCCGATATTTAGTTTTCGACGAAATGCGTCTGATATTGCTGAGAATGATGCTTCTGTATCAACTAAGGCTCTCACATTATGGCCAGTTAGATTACAACATGATAATTGGAATATAATTTGGTTTTCGCCGATGGAGGGTTTGGTCTCCCTCGAGGGTCGCGCGTCTTAGTTTTTAGCGGACGGCTGCAATTGGCGTCTTTCATTTGCAATTTTTCCACGACTTGGTATGGCGATGGACTTCTTAGATTGCGTTGGTTGTTAGCAAAGTTGCCCCTCTCTTTGGCTTCTTTGGGTGTAAAAATTTGTCTCTGTTATAGTAGAAGCACCTTTTGTTGTAATATTGGGTCAAACCGTTTATTCTGTTTTCTTGGTATTGGCGGCGACGTTCGTAGTCATGTCCTGGTCTATTGCAATAAAGCAGATCGGGATGTTATCGGCATTGCGGAATTGGTATGTTTTTCAAATTATGCGATGTTTAAAATCCCGCTTTTTTCTACATTATACCATATTTTTTGACTGAGTCCAAGATGGACTCAGATGTCCCTTCCCTGTAGTCGAGCCACCTGACCTACTGTGGTTGACTTAACCTCACCAGTACCAAGCCAGACTATGGTGGCTGATATCATCATCTTCAGGCAGAACACCAGCTCCTCCACGAGCCCTGAACTCTTCCCAAGCCGACCCTAAGATGCCCAGATCCCACAATGTTAAATGTATTATTTTTTTAAAATTTTTAAAAATTCATTACTTTCTAATCCTTATTTATTTTTTAATGATTTTTCTCTAAGATATATTTATTTTTTAAAATTTTTCACAAACAGAAGGGTGATAGTCTAGGGGGGGAGAGGAATAAGTTCAGCAACACTGAGGCAAGGAGGCGGGATATTTGAGTTTTTTTTTTTTTTTGGAAACTGAGGACAGGGGGTTGCTGAAAGCACAGGCCGCTGGCCTGCCTGCGGCTTTGGCCCTCCTTTTTTCCAATCCTGCACTTGGGTTGCTGGATGGAGAGGTAGGTGGGCTAAATGGATGATTTGTGGACAAAATAGGCTTCTTTAGTTTTTAGTTTATCTATATATTTTTTAATCCTCCCTTCTTGAACCTATTATATATGTGGTATAACAAAACACAGGTGAGGAAATAAACACATCACAATTTGGAAGAAAAACCTAGGCGACCAGAGGGAGACTGGCTGGCACAGCTGGACGTGCACTCAATCCCCAGGTGTTAACTAAAATGCCCTAAGGGTCTCCCCTTGGAATGTCGCTGATTTGTCAAGTCACTGGACTTTACCTGCCTGTCTCCGCCAAGGTTGTCTGTAGGTTGGCTCTCTATAACTTGAAGTTATCTACGAAGAGGAATTATATACATTGAATTGATTTAAAGAGTTAAATCTATGTAATCAAATAATAAAACATCTTTTTATTTAGAAAATTATTTAAAAAAGCTCTACACTTTTATAGATACAAGGTGCGTTCATTAATATTCAGGACTGGTTAAAAAATAAAATAAATAAAAAAGCTAAAGAAAAATTTTTAAACAGAGTTAAATATTGGACATTCGACCACACCTGACTGAAAGCACGAGTCTTGTGGCGCACGCGCCGATCTAAAAATAGAACAAAACAACTTCCTCGTAAGGTTCGCATTTCTAATTTTAAAATGGCCATTTTCGAAGAGCGGAGAATCTGCATTAAGTTTTGTTTTAAATTGAAAAAAAGTGCTACTGAGATGTATGAATTGATTAAAGAAGCTAATGGCGATGCAGCTTTATCCTGTTCAAGTACTTTTGAATGGTTTTCACGCTTCCCAAAAGGAAAAGGTAAACGATGATCAGCATACTGGGCGTCCAAGATCATTACGTTGTGAGGAAAACAAGCTCAAAATAAATGAATTAATTAAATCTAACAGAAGAATTTCTATTAAAGACTTATCTTCAGAGACTGGACTATCTGTAAGACTGTGTCATCAAATAGTAACAAAAGATTTGGACATGATCCGGACATCTTCAAAAATTTGTTCCCGGATTCTAACAGAGGAACAAAAGGAGGTTGGAATGGATGTCTGCAAAAACATGGTTGAAATGACTTGGACCGATCCAGAATGGATGCAAAAAATCATTACCGGGATGAGACATGGGTGTATCATTCGGAAACCAAACGTCAATCCAGCCAATGGATTGAAAGAGGAGAACCGAAACCCAAAAAGGCAAGATTTACAAAATCCAAAGTCAAGACATTGCTTGTTACATTTTTTTATATTAATGGTTTGGTTCACCATGAATTTATTCATTTCGGACGTACAATTAATCAAGAGGTTTATTTGGGGATAATGAGGCGCTTAAGGGAGGCAGTGCGCCTTAAAAGACCTGAAAGATGGCAAAACAATGACTGGATACTTCACGTCGATAATGCGCGGCCGCACACAGTTCATGTTGTTTTGCAGTTCTTGGTCAAGCATTCAACCATACAGATCCCTCATCCACCCTATTCCCCCGCCTTAGCCCCCAATGACTTTTTCCTCTATCCTAAGTTGAAAATGAAGTTAAAAGAAAGGAAATTTGACAACGTTGATATGATACAAGCTGAATCGAAGGCAACCTTGAGGAACCTCTCAAAAAGTGATTTTATCTCCTGCTTCGACAATTGGAAAAAAGATGGAACAGGTGTATCGAGGCAGGAGGAGAATATTTTGAAAATTATTAAATTTGTTTTTTTTATTTATTTTATTTTTTCAAAGACACAGAGCAGTCCTAGAAATTAATGAACGCACCTTGTATATTGAATTTAGATTCGAGGTTGTCCCAAAAGTTCGTAAATATATTATTAATATGATTTATATTTTGCAAGTGTTTACGAAATTTTGGGACAACCTTGGTAAAATTATAACAGAATTCTAATAGAAGAATGTTTTAATCTCTGATGTTCTATATCAAGGGTTGCCAATCAGCAGGTGGGCTAAGTTTCAGAATTACAAGGTTGTCCCAAGAGTTCATATACATTTGCAAAATATAAATCATAATATGTGTATGAACTTTAGGGACAACCTTATAAGATTGTGGTGAGTGCAGGAGTTACATTCTTTAGATCATTTTTCTGTTGTTTTGTATGAAGATCTTGTTTTTCTCTCTCTCTATATATATATCCTGACATATTCTCTTCTAACCTTATGATGTCTCACTCTGCATGCTAAAACATGCATTATAGTTCACATTTTAATTACAAATATTTAGAAATTTTCATATGTGGTTCTGCTCTCTCTCTCTCTCTCACTGCTACCAAAGCTTATATATATACCAGGAACCTTTGAAAATATATTGACACCAAATATTTGAAATTTGATTGAAATATGAGTTGTAATACAAACACACAATAGGTGTAGTGGTCTAGTGTATAACATACACACTGTTTCACCACTACCTCTATCAAACCTTTTATATGACACACATATATACACGTTTTTAAACTTTGAAATATTAAAAAAAATCTTATATGTATTTTTTTTTATTGTGTGTGTGTGTGTGTGTTGTGTACTTTGAAAGATCTTTTTTTTCTTATCCCTAGTACACGTGGTACAGGCCATGATAATCATGGTGGGTAGTTAGCGACTACTTTTACTGTAAGCGCACCACATGTCTACACATGTGAAAAGCAGTTCGACTTTGCACTTACAAATGTGCCAGAGCCCCGTTTGGTTACTTGCACTCGCTGGTGGGGTTGGACTTTTGCAAGAATCGGGGCCATTGGAGCATTTTTTTTAACAGAAAAAAGTGCCCAATGCGGGAATGAACCCAGGTTGTAGTGATCGAAAACCAAACGGTTTAACCAGCCTTCCACCAACCCCCCTGAAAGATCTTTGAGTCTAAATAAAATATAGAAGAGAAGTGGTTAATTCTTCCATCAACATTTATTGCTAGCTGGTACAGCTTTAGGTCTTTACATGTGCCCTAGATGTATAAATTTGTGGTCTGCTTTTCTGCACCAGCTGGCACCCAAATTATCAACATGTGAAGGTCTGGAAATAGTTAATAATACTAATGTTAGATCCGTTCAGTGGTTTTAGTTCAGTGGTTGTACCCAGATTTATACATGAAGGAAACATGTTACACACCAAGAATACACACATGTTTTGTATTTTGATTAAAAATATATCACCAATTTACTTTAAAAATGCTAAACATAAAATTTTATTTATCATTATTAAATTTACAGAGCTTCTTTTTCTATTTGTAGATAGCAATGTACAAAAAAAAATTGTATTGAACATTAAATTTTATTCATTTTTATAGAAAATTACACAAGAAAATTCCTTATTTGTAGGCAGCAAAATTTTACTGACAGCCTATAATTTGATAATTCTATCAAATTACCACATCTAGATAAAATGATCAATCGATAATAATTAATACCTTTAAGAAAACATAAGGTTGAAACCTCAATTCATCATATATCTTAAATAGTCGAGTCTATCAAAATTTGATATTTGCCATGGTTTTTACCATGCTTTCTATACGGACCTCGTTATGTCTATATATTTAAGAAACTAAAGGTGTGAAAGACTTACCAAGCGTCTTCATTACATTCCCTCCTAAAGCCTGCCTCGGTTACCCTTATCGCCCGGGGAGTGTCCTCCCCGACAAAAGAAACTCGAACCGGTCCCGTTGAAGGTTTGATCAAAACTGGCGTTGTTTTTCAAACAGCGCCCTCAATGTAAAAATTTTCCTACAGAGTAACAAAACTTATATATATAACTATTCTTAGAATATTTAAAAAGAAAATAATATTATTATTATTTTTAAAAGAGAAAATTTTTGTAATAAAAATAATAATTTATATAAAAAATAGACACTTCGGCCAGTTGAAGTTTTTTATTTTTCTCAACGTTTCGACAAAAATCTTTTGTCTTCGTCAGGAGAAGTAAATAAAATAAACATTTGGCAAGGCGTTAAAAATTGTTCTGAGGTTTGCAAGGGCGTTCTCACGTGATTCTTCGAATTTAGTACAACATCTAAAGCGCGAGTCAAAAACAAATATTAAACTCGTCAAAGACTATGATCTTGGAAATAAAAATATATAATAATAAAATTATAACAAATTAAGTAAAAATAAATAAATAAAGTAATATAATAATAATAATCACAAATATTATTATATAGATTTATAACTATTATGTCCAATTTTTTATCTAGCTTATTAACTACTTTTTAAATTTAAAAATGAAGCATATTGTTGCGGAATATCTTCAAAAGTATTTATAGTTCTTTTCCCAAATTCTCGTGATACCCATCCCTCTAAAAATAATCTTTCCTTTTTAAATTTTATATTCCTATGAAATATCTCAATATCATTCCAATCTGGCCTATGTCCTGAAAATAATGCATGTTCCCCAATTTTGCTTAACGCCCTTCTCCCCAATAAACCCTGTTGGTGTTCCTTAATTCTGGTCTCTAAATTTCGGCCGGTTTCTCCTACATAAATTTTGTCACATTCTGTGCATTTAATCCCATAAATTACGTTATTTGGTTTTGATGTGCCTATGTTATCCTTCATTATGTTATTTCTAGTTAAAAATTCCCTTTTTGTCCCAGTACTATACCAAATATTATATTTACATTTTTTCAAAATTCTAGATATTTCGTTATCCACTTCTCTAATATAAGGAATTATTATATTATTGTAACCTTCTGTAGTTCTATTCAAATTTGGCCTATCTATTTCATATTTTCTAATCCATTTATTTATGAAGCCAACTGGATATTCGGATTGTTTTAACTCCGCTCTAATTTTCTTTATCTCTTTTTTATAAATGTCTTGGTCTGTACATACCTGTTTGGCTCTTTGTACAAGAGATTTTATCACCTGCCTTTTGTGTAATATAGGATTGTTAGAATTAAAATTTAGATGTATCCCACAGTCTGTTGATATTGAGATATTTCATAGGAATATAAAATTTAAAAAGGAAAGATTATTTTTAGAGGGATGGGTATCACGAGAATTTGGGAAAAGAACTATAAATACTTTTGAAGATATTCCGCAACAATATGCTTCATTTTTAAATTTAAAAAGTAGTTAATAAGCTAGATAAAAAATTGGACATAATAGTTATAAATCTATATAATAATATTTGTGATTATTATTATTATATTACTTTATTTATTTATTTTTACTTAATTTGTTATAATTTTATTATTATATATTTTTATTTCCAAGATCATAGTCTTTGACGAGTTTAATATTTGTTTTTGACTCGCGCTTTAGATGTTGTACTAAATTCGAAGAATCACGTGAGAACGCCCTTGCAAACCTCAGAACAATTTTTAACGCCTTGCCAAATGTTTATTTTATTTACTTCTCCTGACGAAGACAAAAGATTTTTGTCGAAACGTTGAGAAAATAAAAAACTTCAACTGGCCGAAGTGTCTATTTTTTATATAAATATGAATGCCGGCCAGGCAACCTCTATCTTTTCGATAAAAATAATAATATTATTTTTTTTTTTTAAAGAGAAATTTTGAAATTATACATATACATTTATTTTAAAAAGAATAATACGCCTCTAAAATAGTTTTATAATTTGATACATATACATGCTTAACCTACGAGAGATTTATTAATAATTTCTTCTGCAAGAAATTTAAATAACTAGACACACCTATTTTATCTAGCTATGTTTGTGGTTGATTTTATCCATTTTAGAATAAAATAAATATTAAAGAAAATTTAAATTAACTTTCTTATCGAGAGATAATTCAGATTAGTAATGAAATAAAAAATAAAATCTATCATGTTTGCCCCTCTGAGAAACCTACATAATAATTTCTTCTTTAAGAAATTCTAAAAAATACTAAATATGTCCAATCTATCTAAATGTCATATCATAAGTTATATACAAAAATAAAAAAAAGGTGAAGAGGTAGGCTGGTTTAACAAAGAAGAATCTTCGAAGTCCTCTTCTTTCTTGTCGAGGCAGCTTCTCCATTGTTCACCAGCTTTCCATTTACACTGTGGGCGAACTTTAAAGGCATAGGTATCATCTCCAACCCCGGTTCCTGGTCTTCCTCTGGTTCTGTTTGCATCGGGCTTCTGGCTACTTAAACAGGGCCGATGTCATCTTCCTACAGCAGATCTTGGGATACGCGTCCAGGGCTGTGTCCTCCCCTGGCAGATCTTGGGATACACGTCCAGGGCTGTGTCCTCCCCTGGCAGATCTTGGGATACACGTCCAGGGCTGTGTCCTCCCCTGCCTTGACCTTTAGAGCACCGTCGGCCATTGTTGTGGGACTTCCATCTAGACAACAAACACTCCGGCAAGACACTGCGTATATATATATGATGTAAATGTTTACATCTTTGTTGGGTCTGTTTGGTGGAAAATCTGGCCCAACAATTCCTTCCCTGCCAGAGTGAAAGAATGTGTTTATTCTAATTCATATCTGTTCATACTCTATGAGAAATATGAAATTGGGAGAAATGCATTCTTTTATGATACCAGTATGCAATCACTGACACTCGGGCAAAGGAGGAACACACGGGCCATGGAACCTGGGACAGGTTAACTCATCGTAATTACTGAAGGAAATTCTACCCTACCATTTAATGGGCAAAGTACTAAGCCCATCCTTTCGCTGTCCGTATTCCAGGGAGTCTTGGCCCAGATGTGAGTCGAATCCACACATTCCCGGCCGCAGTCCCTATGGGTGGAGATGGGGTGGTCTATACACAGATTCTGTGCAAACAGATTCTTAGGCCATTCTGGATAAACATAATCATTACGGGCGCCAAGGAATTGTTCGTGTATTGTAGATATGCCCAATTCCTAAAACACATCTAAAATAAAAAAAAAACTTTATTAACTCTATATGATACATACGACAGCAAAGGAATGACTATACATGGTCACATAAGATAATGATAATAAAAAAAAACTAAAATTGCAGCTCCTATCAAATGACATCAATAATAGGGCAAATAGAAACGTGGGAAGTGAATATACATATCAAAGTTGCACAGATACGATGTATGCCAAAATGGAGCAATGTAGATATACGCGATGTTAAATAAAAAAAATTCTCAAAATGCATATTTACTATAAGTAGAAAGGGAATGGCTTGATATATATATAGGATATACTGTGGTAAACAAGTGAATATATAAATTGTGATTAAATTCTTCATCCGGCGCATTTGTCCGAAGATGGTAACAATGCTGTTACCGAAATGTCACGCATATTAATTATTTGTTCTGGAATCGGTCTCGTTATCTTATCCTTTGTAGTCTATAGCTCAAACTGTGCCTTATCTATATATGAATATACATGCAGATAATTAGGGAAAAGGGTAAACATGGTTGATGATACATTAAATGAGTAAATATTACCTCTGTATAATAAATATGCCAAACTTCTTAAAGAATATGATATATGGGAAGGAAATAACATTGATATGAGAATATATTATGGTAAATGAACAAAATATATATATATGCAGTGGTTAAAACTTGTTTAGTGCATTTTAACTGAAGATGGTAACAACGCTGCTACCAAAATGTCACACATCTATAATTCGAATCGTGCTTTCTATATATACAATTATACATGAATATAATAAAGGAATGATACATGATATATGGTTATAATGAGTATATAATAATAATAAAACGAATAGATATGCACTGAGGGTCTAGGTCATTTCATTAGCATTTCAAAATCTATATGTAATATCGTAAAACTTGTTCTTACCAACTCGTCACTGGGAGTGTTTGTCTGGCATGTTCTCCGCCTCTCTTAACCCAAAAGAAAATATATAGGAAAGGAAATCTGGGTAGTCAATTACATCTCTAAACCAGATCATTTCCAAATTACCTTATCGTGATGACAATCTTACCTATCTCCGTTTTATCGTTGTACATTATTGTTAACCTCTGGTATACTTTGTTTAGCTTATCTATAGAATGTGTACTCATATTTTTGACCAACAAATCCACTTTATTAAAAAAAAACTTAAATTAACCCTGAAAATAAATTATGATGATTAACCACCTAGGTCTAACTTATACTCTGTGATACATCTTCCCACTTGAGTTCTTAATATCTCTCTGAAAATTTGACTCTACGTCCAAAATAAAATAAAATAAACTCATTGCTCTAGGCCATTTTGTTGCTAAAACAGAAATTGATACTCGATCTTCCCTTAAAACAAAAAAAAATTCTTCCTTCTCAAATCTGGAACACTATATTGGCTTGTTCTGGCAATCTGCTTCAAAAGTTCATTTAGGTGTCCTACTAATTAAAAAAAAATTATCTTAACATAGAACGAGTTATTCTCGTGAAAAAAAATTCTACTTACTAACTGGTATTTAGACTTGAATTCGTTCTAACTAAACGTATGGTAGACCATAGTCTTTAATTAGGTGATTAACTTTTGCTAGCCTGGGGCGATATAAAACGCAAAGAATCTGGACAGTCCATCTGTCACTTTGCTAATTGGTACCTAAAATCTGTAGACGGAATCGCCTCTTATAATCGTAACTTTGTCTCTTGCACGCTCTCATTGTTAACCCTCATTAGAAACCCCCTTTAGACTTTGACTTAGGGACAAGGAGTTATAGGGAATTTGATTTCTTTACCCACCACATGTTCCAAGCTTTTGTCCATAGAGGATTGGTTCCAGGCTGCGCAATATATAGGAGATCCTTCAACGTGCCGATCCTTCCCAACCTCCCGTCTGAATCACCCTCATCTCAGCCACGCTTAAAGCGTCGTAAACTACGATGCCAGATCGGTTATCCGAGGTTTGTCGCTGTACACTTAGCTTGCGACATCGGCAACTAAATCCCCCACCTAGCACAAAGTTCACCTGATACCTCTCCGTTCCCTCTACTGAGGAGGGGATTTGTAGGCTTTTGGTCTGACCGTGACCTCCCACAATACCCCAGTCTGAGAATCGAGACATGGTCATTATCTACGACTCTTGGAATTCAAGTTGGTATAATGAAATAGAGTAATTGATTACCCTAATAAAAGAAATCATACTCATACTCCTTTAAAAGGAGACCTAACAAAAGGGAGCGAATACTTTCCTATCAATAGAGTTGTACAGTCCTGTGAGGCTATCGATCCTAACAATTCAATGCATCTATTAATCTTTGCTACTTTCCAAAGATATGGAAGCATGCTATAGTTATTCCCATACCAAAAAAGCAACTATCTAAATCCCTGGATGATTTTAGGCCAATTAGTGTCTTGCCGATATTTGGAAAAATATTTGAGCGGATCATCCTTAAAAGACTCCAGACCTATATAGATACAAGAAATGTTCTAATTCCACAGCAATTTGGGTTTAGAGCAAATCATTCAACAACTCACCAATTGATTACCGTTATTGATTTTATACAAACTCGCAAATCCCTTAACAAAGCTGTTTGAGTAGTGCTTTTAGACTTAAAAAAAGCTTTCAATATGGTTTGGCACAGAGGCCTCATCATTAAATTAACTTCTTATAATTTTCCTCAGAAATTCATCAGGTTCCTGAAGAATTATCTTCAGGATAGAACGTTCTCCGTAAAAGTTGGAACATATATATCAAGTCCTCGGCAAATAGAATCTGGTGTTCCTCAAGGCTCAATATTGAGTCCTATACTTTTCAATTTATACATCAATGATATTCCACATATCCCACAATGCCGACTAGCTCTTTTCGCTGATGATACTGCCCTGTTATCCAGCTCGCGTTCCCCAGATATTTTAGTTTCCCGCCTTCAAAACTATCTTGAAATCATTTGCAATTGGTGTGATAAATGGAAACTCAATCTGAATCCAAAGAAATCTCAAGCAATTATCTTTCCTCCACAAAATAGCTTCAAGTTCACACCCAGGACAAATCTTATAATTTACTCATCTCCCATAAATTGGACCCAGCAGGTCAAATATTTGGGAGTCACTTTCGATTCCAAACTGAAATTCACCAGCCACGTGAAGGATATAATAAGAAAATCTAAAATAGCCAAAGCCTCATTATCCAATATGTTCAGTTCAAAAAGTGGTTTATCTGTTAACCAAAAATTTACTTTATACAGAAGCTGTATTCTCCCTATAGTAACATACGCATTGCCTGTATGGTTTAAATACATAACCTTGACTGATAGGAAAAGAATAGATGCATTCATGAGAATTTGTTTAAGAAGTACTGTAAATGCCCCATTTAATCTATCAAATGCAATTTTAAAGCAGGACTTAAACCAGCCTAATATAGAAGAAATATACATATCCTCGACCCAGAAATTATATCTAAAACTCTCTACTTCTCAAAATCAGGTTATACAAGAATTGTTCCAATTTGATGGAGACCTCAATCCAAGACATAAAAGACCTGGACTTCACTCTACCTGAACTGTGACCTTCCAGTCAGTTCTGAAGGCCATTTTTTAGAAATTCTTGATGCCTAACATCCACGACACAAAGTGACTCGTGAGCATTATGCTCGAATGGTACACTGTAAATTTGAGAGGAAATAAATAAATAAATAATTAAAAATCAAACCTATTAAATTCCCTAACACTATTCTAAAGTAACTTTTTGGATTAACAGTATGTTAAACTTTAACTTTGTGGCCTCATTCATTGATCATTACATTCATTCATTACATTCGCGATCGCATTCAAACTAAAGTTAGACTCTATCATAAAAACCAAAAACTATAAAAATACCATTATCAATATGCCTTAATAGTAATAAATCTTCTAGGACAAATGTGAAATCAAATAAAATTAACAAGTTAAAACAGATCAGGGACCGAAGCCCTGGTTTACTCAAATAAAAGAAAATGCCTCATACAAACTCTATATATATCAATTATCTATACATAGATAATTATTATTTATATTTAAACAAATTAATAAAAATTGATTATTAACAATCAAATGCTGAAATCTAACCTATCTTAAAAAAATGTGCGTCTAACAGTTTGAAAATTCTCTTCTTATCTTGACACGTGGTGTCTAAACAAAACAAGTCATCAAAACTAGCACTTAAATGGAGCGAACTGAACTTCAAGCATTTACCTCATTGCCAAACATGATAGACCTACAAGCGTTCGCCAACCCTACTTCCCATTTAAGGTTATTGGCGTCTTCCCTTCCCTGCTATTCAGTCAAACCCCTCCTTTGAAATCATGGGCTTTCAATACCCAAACTGCTCTGGAGTTTAACAACAGATACATTTGTTATCTTGTCTATCAACTCTTAAACCACAACTGCCTTACACACCCTCATTAGAAATTCTCTTTGGGCTGTATTCTGGACCTATGGAATTACAGGGTGTCAAGTTTTAACGCAACGCATATTCCGAGCCAACCCATAGCAAATATATTACAAGCACAGCAGATATCTAGTGCGTCTAGTTCCTTTTGTTATTCTTAAAGTTGAACCACTGTTCAGAACCTTCAATAAAAAAATCAAAACAAAATATACTGTTGAACTCAAGTCTTATATCACAACCTGCTATTAATACAGAATAGCCTCATTAAACACAAAATAAAACTGAAAACCCTTAGATTTATTTCCTAACATTAAAGCTCAATAAAAAAAACAACTGAAAATCTCTTTACAGTGACATTTGAAGAAATTTAAATAAAAAAAACAAGGTTGTAGCAAAAGAAAAAAAACTGAAATCCTTTTAAGAAAATTCTGGCTTCTCAAAAGGAGAATACATACTTGTTATTTAATATGACCTAACATTATAACTAATATAGACCCATGTATATAAATTAGTGTATACTGTTGCTCAAATTTAGGTAAGTCAGCTTATACAAACTCTCAGTGCATATTATGTACTATTTACAAATATTGGCCTCTAGTCTAAAACAAATTATCTATCAACACTACGTGGTGAAGAGCCAAAATAGTTCTATCGAGGCGATAGTGCGGTCAACAGCTACGCTTTAAACATTGAATGCACTTTCTTCTATCATCTTCCCACCGTCTCTCTATCAATCTTTATCTTCTATTTACAAACCCTTTACCAACTTTCCTCAATTCCTCCGCTTTCAACATTTCTCCGCATCTTCCTACAATTCTCTCTGTCGATTTTCGATATGCTTCGACACCTTTCTAACATGTCTCTTTTACACTTTATAACACCTTTCACTGTCGATTTCCATCTCTTTCCTTCCTTTCATCTCTATTTCATCATTATTCGCCTTTCTATTCATCGCTTTCTATCCCTCTCAACACTTCTCATCTCTTTCAACATTTTTCAAAAATTTATAGCATCCTTTAGCACTTTCTTCCATCCTCTCGTCTCTATTCATTGCTTTCGATATACCTCTCTCCATCCCTTACAATAGCTTGTAACACTCTTTCATCATCCTTTCAATATCTTTCGACACGTTTCTACACCTTTCTCGCATCTCTATTTATCGCTTTCAACACTCTTCAACATCGTTCAACACTTTCTTATACTTCTCACCTCCTTTCTTCCTTCCTAAGATCTTTATCCTTCGCTTTCTACGCATTTCAACGCCCTTTTCATCCCTCTGGTGTTTCCCTGAAACCCGTCATCGGGAGTTGGATCCCGATCTATTACTATTCTTCGTTTTGAAACTACTCTGGTATACCATCTCCTCCCCTGCCAGCTCTATACTAAAGTCTGACATTCGTTCATGGCGAAGGCTACTACAAAGTCTCGAGGAAATTCCTGAGAACCTGTTTTCACCCCCTGATCTCCCCTTCGAGGAGATAAGCTCTTCCTGGGTGTATTGAAACTAGCTAGCTATGGTAGCCTACTGATAAAGGCGCTGTTCTCTCTGCCTTTACTGTATATCAGAATGAACTATTAATTATTACTAGAGTAATATTATTCTGACAGTCTATGATCTTTAATCCTTTATACACACTTGGCGAGGTAGTCATCTTGTTAACAACAAAAGAAAATCCCTAACACTATAGACCAGTTAAAACGCAATAAAGTTAGATAAATAATTTGCTTCAACCAAATTAGAAAGGGCAGCCTTATCATGGGAATTGGAGATATATGCATGTACGAAAGTCAGTTGCCCTATAACTCGAATATTTGTGCCAAATGGGTTACACCTAATTGTTAATATTAAACAATGCTGATTGTCTACACCTACAATATGCATTGACGTGAGTAACTTTGAAAATTTTAACATAAGATTTCAAATTTTAAGGTGTCATAAAAAAATCTATAAAGGAAAAAAAATTTCTGCCCAATTTTATCTTTCCCATTTAATACATAATGAATTTTATGAAATGACTGATTCTTATACAGCTTTCCATCATATTGTTCCTTTCCTTATCCCAGCCGGAACTCTTGTTCACTACACGTTGGTTCGAAAAAAAAAATACTGTCAATTGTAGGCTAATCTCTCTTACGTCTTTGATGATATCGTGTACTTTGTCTTGACCTGGTTTGATTCGGCACACCTTCCTATCGAAATCTCGTTGGGATACAGAGCTGGACATTTAACATATATATGTTGTAATGGTACCAAAGATTTGTCTCGTTAAGACATGGCTGTCGTAGTGATTTCTCGTGGTATGACATAGGTGAACCGAGCTTAGATACATCTGATCAGGTCCGGGTTGGCACAACCATATCTTGCGTAGGTTACTTGGCAAGTCGATTAGCTGATTTTGGAAGATCTGAGCGAAAATCAGGTGCATCAGCCTGCAGATGGATAGTATGTAGAGTACATCTCTGTATTCTACCATTGATGCATATATTTCAAATATTCTTTCCACATCCCACCACAATGGCCCACTCTTCAACTGGTTCAAGCCACGTGGTCTTACGCTCGGTGGCGTCCATCGGGATATAATGCTTTATGTCGTTCTTCACTCACGTCCACCTTCGCAAGTATCTCTAAATCCTATTTAATAATGTACAATCTTGTAGGCAAAATTACATGCTCCGACATCCACAGTTCAAGGCTACGCAAGATATCCTCCTTAGTCTTCAAAGCCTATTCCCGACCCCCAGAAATGTAGTCTTTGCTACTGGTTACCAATGTCTGATGCCACATTTCATAAAATTACGAAAGCCGATGTCGAAACGGGTTTTAGGTCTGTCGTGTTGCTATAATCCTTTCCTTTGTTACTGGCTTCTGCTGCCAAATACTCTGAAGGTGGTGGGGTAGATAAGGGCTTCTGGAAGGGCTTATCAAACCAGTCAAGTGTAAACATACACGAGGTGCAATGCTCTCTATCTCTGTTTATTTAAGGTTATCTATAACCACATATCTGGTAAACTGCTAAGTTCTTATTTCGAAATAGAGTCATTAATTTCCAAAGGACGCAGGTTAAAAAAAATGATTTCATTCTTTGGCTGGAGCTAAAGAAAAGAAACAACAAATTTCACTACTTTCATTAAAAGGAAAAAACTTCCCCACCAAATTCTGTAATATGGATTATCATACTATAAAATCGCTATTAAATTGGATACGAAAATAACTAAATAATAAAATATAAATTCACCTATAAATGGGAGAGATAAAATTATGTGCAGTAATTATTTGTAATGTGCGTGACACATGCAAAAAAAAAATACAATCAAAGATGACCGAAAAAAAATATTGTACTATTTAGTTGTTCAAATCTTTAAAAACAGTTGTCCAAATCTCTCTCTCTCTCTCTCTACCAAAGATAGTTTGTTAATATTCGATGATTATTGTAATCCCCATTAAACGGAATAACTACTCCCTTTGATATAGATACACATCCAGCTATCAGGATATATCTTGCTGTCCACCTTTCTTTGCTTTATAACGGTTCAAAATTATTAAGAAAAACAAAAGCTAAACATATGACTGGTCTAAATTTCTATGGAATTTCATCATGCCCTCTGCTGGCAACTATTCACTGTAATCAAATACTATCGAGATGCTTTTATTTGTCCCCATCCAAGAAAAAAATGTTTCAGAAAATAGAATCTTGGAAATTTTTACCTAAGACATTTTGTGGAAAGAAAAAGAAAATTACACATTTATAAATTCAAGGTGACTTTCCCATGCCAGTGTGTATACAGGGTATTTAGGATTAAGTAGGAAAAGGAATTCTTTAGCGTCTTCAAATTCATATATAGTTGGAGGCAACATGGATTGAAAGTCGGGCTTTGTACGCGTCCATCGACCGCCATATTGGAATTTCGCCGTGATTGTACATCGACATGTAAGCAAGTCTTGTAAATTATACCATATTGGGATAAGGAGGATGGCGAAATCCAACGACTTAATGAAGCAAGCAAACTATACGCTTGTCTAAAATATCGGGGTTAAATCTTAAAAGAAAATGCACATTCATATAAGGTTAGCGAAATAAAAAAATATATCAAATACTGTTTTATCTCGTGTACACCACCGGGATTTGTACTACTGTTACATATAAAAATGATCATTACATAAAGATAAGAGAGAACAAAGGGCACAATTTGACAAACTCTAAAAAATATCTTCAGACTTATCGAGCGGAAATTTTGTTGGATAAAGTATTTGAAATAAATCATTAAACCTTGATATACAATAGTACAAGTCATATTGAACTTACAGTTTGAAAAGAAAAATAATGGTGAAGAACTAAAAGGAGATGTAATATTTAAAGCGTGAAGCTTTAAATACAGAAATATAATTGAAGACATTTATAAATTAAACAAATCGCATGACAATGCACATTAGATAAGAAAATAAATGCTTCGAATTATTATATTGATAACGTTAAATACTATAAAGATAAGAGATAACTAAGAGAACATTCTAACAAATTCAAATTATCTTTTAGACTTATCGAGTGGAAATTTTGTTGGATAAAGTATTTGAAATAAATCATTAAACCTTGATATACAATAGTACAAGTCATATTGAACTTACAGTTTGAAAAGAAAAATAATGGTGAAGAACTAAAAGGAGATGTAATATTTAAAGCGTGAAGCTTTAAATACAGAAATATAATTGAAGACATTTATAAATTAAACAAATCGCATGACAATGCCCATTAGATAAGAGAATAAATGCCTCGAATTATTATATTGATAACGTTAAATACTATAAAGATAAGAGATAACTAAGAGAACATTCTAACAAATTCAAAATATCTTTAGACTTATCGAGTGGAAATTCTGTTGGATGGAAATAATTGAAAAAAATAAAAAATTATTAAACCGTAGTATAAAATAAGTCGCATTGATTTTTACAATTAAGAAAGTAATGGTGAAAAAACAAAAGGAAGATGGAATATTTAAGACGTGAAAACCTTCCCGCAAGAGCGGGGAGGATAGCAAAAACTAACCTTTCAACTCAGATGCTGGCAGTGAACTGCTCCTAGTTGTTTTTCTACCTCCCACCTTGGAACCCCACATGTGTTTTCCACATGTCCACCCCAAAAATACCTCCCTTCTCCGCCCCCCATGTACATGTGTTAGGAGGGGAGGGGGAAAACACATGTGTCCCAAAGGACCCCAAATTTGGAACTCGTGGGAAATTCTCAGGTTTCTGAGAAAGCGTTGGTTTTTAGGCCTAAATTTCGCAATTTAATATATATATATATATAATTTAAGAATCATTTAAACGTACTATTCAGAAAAATTAGGCTAAATCATGAGTTTTCTTACTCATAAACATTTACTAAATACACAATAAAAATTGCATATTAAACAAAATTCACTTTAGAGCCATGTAATACACTAAATAGATGAAATTATACATCAGACATCTTCTGAATATAAGAAGAACATGCCACACGCGAGTGGCCAACGGCGTTTCTGGACATATAGAGAAATAATAAAATTAAAATTGTGTCAGTAGTTTAAAACAGTTGTAAAATTTTTTGAAGCCTTGCTAAAAAAAATTAACGATCTTTTGAGAAATGTTTAACTCGTGGCGATTACCCGCCGAGTATAAGTATTCTTAAAGTGGGTGGAAGACAATTTCGAAAGAAAAAAAAAAAAGGTATAAAATTACATGTGTGTAAAAATATGTAAAAAGGTGTCGTGAACAGATAAAGAAATTCTCGACTCAAAATGATTATTCACCATTACAATATATTTTAAAAGTGAACAAAATAAAGAAAAAAAATTGACCCATAAAACGATTGTACATCATTACTACGCATTTCTAGATATCCAAACAAAGCTTTTATCAAAAACATGAAAATACACAAAGATGGGCGTATTAAACGTTAAATATTTCTTTGAAATTATACGGAAATTGAACAAAAGGCATAAAATTAGCACGCTCGTAAAAAATATGCAACGGCGTCTTGAACAAAAAATAAAAAATTTACTCGAAAAGGTTGTTCATCTTTGGTACGCATTTTTAGATATTAAAATAAAGCTCTTGTTAAAACATGAGAATACATTAAGATGGGTGTATTAAACGTTAAATATTTCTTTGAAGTTATACGGAAATTGAACAAAAGGCATAAAATTAGCACGCTCGAGAAAAAAAAATATGCAACGGCGTCTTGAACAAAAAAAATAAAAAATTTACTCGAAAAAGGTTGTTCATCTTTGATACGCATTTTTAGATATTAAAGTAAAGCTCTTGTTAAAACATGAGAATACATTAAGATGGGTGTATTAAACGTTAAATATTTCTTTGAAGTTATACCGAAATTGAACAAAAGGCATAAAATAGGGATTGTTCATCATTATTTTAGGCTTAATGTGAATCTTGGTAGAGCATGAGATTTTTTTATTTCAGGTCGTAGGGTTTACTTCGTGCAAAGTTGCTTTGCACTTTTCGACAGTAACTTGCCTCGCGTGGGCGCCAAAATGTTAGATCCGTTCAGTGGTTTTAGCTCAGTGGTTGTACCCAGATTTATACATGAAGGAAACATGTTACACACCAAGAATACACACATGTTTTGTATTTTGATTAAAAAAATATCACCAATTTACTTTAAAAATGCTAAACATAAAATTTTATTTATCATTATGAAATTTACAGAGCTTCTTTTTCTATTTGTAGATAGCAATGAACAAAAAAATTGTATTGAACATTAAATTTTATTCATTTTTATAGAAAATTACACAAGAAAATTCCTTATTTGTAGGCAGCAAAATTTTACTGACAGCCTATAATTTGATAATTCTATCAAATTACCACATCTAGATAAAATGATCAATTGATAATAATTAATACCTTTAAGAAAACATAAGGTTGAAACCTCAATTCATCATATATCTTAAATAGTCGAGTCTATCAAAATTTGATATTTGCCATGGTTTTTACCATGCTTTCTATACGGACCTCGTTATGTCTATATATTTAAGAAACTAAAGGTGCGAAAAACTTACCAAGCGTCTTCATTACATTACCTCCTAAAGCCTGCCTCGGTTACCCTTATCGCCGGGGCGTGCTCCCCGACAAAAGCTCGATCCAGTCCCGTTGAAGGTTTGATCAAAACTGGCGTTGTTTTTCAAACAGCGCCCTCAATGTAAGAATTTTCCTACAGAGTAACAAAACTTATATATATAACTATTCTTAGAATATTTAAAAAGAAAATAATAATATTATTATTTTTAAAAGAGAAAATTTTTGGAATAAAAATAATAATTTTTTTTTTTTTTTTAAAAGAGAAATTTTGAAATTATACATATACATGCTTAACCTACGAGAGATTTATTGATAATTTCTTCTTCAAGAAATTTAAATAACTAGACACACCTATTTTATCTAGCTATGTTTGTGGTTGATTTTATCCATTTTAGAATAAAATAAATATTAAAGAAAATTTAAATTAACTTTCTTATCGAGAGATAATTTAGATTAGTAATGAAATAAAAAATAAAATCTATCATGTTTGCCCCTCTGAGAAACCTACATAATAATTTCTTCTTTAAGAAATTCTAAAAAATACTAAATATGTCCAATCTATCTAAATGTGATATCATAAGTTATATACAAAAATTAAAAAAAAGGTGAAGAGGTAGGCTGGTTTAACAAAGAAGAATCTTCGAAGTCCTCTTCTTTCTTGTCGAGGCAGCTTCTCCATTGTCCACCAGCTTTCCATTTACACTGTGGGCGAACTTTAAAGGCATAGGTATCATCTCCAACCCCGGTTCCTGGTCTTCCTCTGGTTCTGTTTGCATCGGGCTTCTGGCTACTTAAACAGGGCCGATGTCATCTTCCTACAGCAGATCTTGGGATACGCGTCCAGGGCTGTGTCCTCCCCTGGCAGATCTTGGGATACACGTCCAGGGCTGTGTCCTCCCCTGGCAGATCTTGGGATACACGTCCAGGGCTGTGTCCTCCCCTGCCTTGACCTTTAGAGCACCGTCGGCCATTGTTGTGGGACTTCCATCTAGACAACAAACACTCCAGCAAGACACTGCGTATATATATATGATGTAAATGTTTACATCTTTGTTGGGTCTGTTTGGTGGAAAATCTGGCCCAACACTAACATTAAAGAAAACATACAAAAATTTCTCGATTTTATCAATATAACTCTATAGGACTATAGTAAATCGGTGTTTAAGAGAACTATGGGTAAATTTTAATGAACTTTACATTTATTATCAACTTTTTTTTTTTTTTGCATTTTATGGCTCTGTAGAAAATATTTCAATTATAAGTATTAAAATAGTAGAGTTAAAATTATTTAAAATATATAATATATTTCATTATCTTTTAGTTTGTTATGTACTATTTTCAACAAGTGTCATTCCTTCAATCCATTAGTCATCAACACCTCTCGTGAGGATAAACTTTTTATAATCACATCGCTTTTGTCTGATTTGATTCAACCATTCAAACATATAAATAACTGCGCTCATAGCTATCTCTCTCTCTCTTTTTATCTCAAGCACTTTTTAGTTTTGCCAAATGGTGATTTACAATTCACAGAGTAAATTTAAAGCGTTATTTTAGCACAGGTTTTGAAGCAACTACTTTTTTTTTTTTTGTGTGTATATGTGATTTGTTTTGTTTACAAAATACCGATGCTATCGCGTACTTTTAAATTATTAGTAATAGAAGTCTGTCTAATTTATTCTAAACTTACACCCCACATACATAAAATAATATAACTTAAGTTATTTTTATAATATATTTAGAAACTGTGTATTCAAAAAGTTGAAGATGCCAAAAAAAGAAATAGCTAAAAAGAATTTTTTAAATCTTGAGCAGCGTGTGCAGCTTATCATGGAAAAACAAACGGGAAAATCAGTACATCAGTTGGCTATCCAGTTTAAATGTGGAACAAGCCAGGTTAAAAATATTCTTCGTAGAAAAGAAGAATATTTAGAGGATTATAAAACCAATACGCCTTCAGGTAGAAAAAAGAAAGTGTCTTCGCCTAATCAAAAAATCAATGAATTATGTTATTATTATTATCAAGATTGTATGAGTAAAAATATTGAAGTGAATGGAAAAATTTTACAGCAAATAGCAAAAGATTTTGCACAGCATTTTCAAATAACAAAATTTAAAGCATCAAATGGTTGGTTACAAAAATTCTTGAAAAGATATGACATTGTGTTTGGCAATCATTCAGGAGAACGTGATTCTGTTACCCCAAAAGGTGAGAAAAATTTATTACAATCTCAAAAGATTCAAGAGTTATGTTGTGAATGCCGGCCAGAAGATATATATCACCCTGATGAGACTCATATTTCCCAAGATGATGATGATAATTCTTCCAATGGAGTATACCAGCCTGATGAAACTCATAGTTCCCAGGATACTGTTGATGCTTCTTCCAATGGAGTATGCCACCCTGTTGAGGCTATTGTCCCAGATACTGATTATATTTCCTCCAATGGAGGAGAAGAACAATATGATGATGGTGATGATGAGGAAATGATATCCCTATCTATGGCCTATACCTATGCCCATAAACTTAAAAAATTTGCCCAGAAAGAAGGAAAAGTACTTCTTTTAAATTCAATAATGGAGGTTTGCCGTCAACTTGACAATGTTCATTCAGAGGTTGAAAAACCACTTTCAATACTGGGTTAAAAAAAATTGTTAATTAAAAGAAAAATCATCTAAATGCCATATTTTTTTATTAATATCTCTTTATGTAGTTTTACACCAGATCATTAGTTAGAAAACTGCATCAGTCAGTTTTGGCCCTATCTGGTATATTTTAGATTGTGATCAGGGAAGTCTTCAAGTTATATTGAGAAGATTGAAAATGGAACTTTATCTTCTCCTTTTACTTGGTTTGTCTGTTGCTTTCTCAATAAGATTGATTTTTGTCATCAAGTAACATTCTATCTCTTGTTTTTCTGCATGTTTCTCTCTTTTTCAAGTGTTTCTTGAGTGTGGTTCTGCGTGACAATCAATGCAAAATGATGTGGTTATCTTGTATTACTTTGACAAACTTATTGACATTGTGGAGACTTCCCTGACATATCCACTCCTATTTACATATTATGCCATATATATATATATATATATATATGTCCATGGACCCTTCCTTATATCAAAGTCAAGGATTCCATGAAAAAAAAAATCTGATTATGCAAATTTGACCTTTCTATATAGGATTCTATATTGGATTAATATATGCAAATGGGTCATAAATAGTGTTTTTGAGAAATGCAATACTTTTTAAAGTGCCAAATGGAGATGGATTGCTATCAAATTCTTTTAGGGAGTAATAATGATAAGTGATGATACTCCCATTGTCTATAATGGCATTATCTTGGCTACTCTCCATGGTAATTGGCTTCAGACATTCCTAATTTAGGACTTATTGTTTTTTTACATATAGATTTATTTTAGAATGTGTCTTCTATTGAAAATGTTGATTTAAGATTTAAAAAAAAAATGAACGAAATATTTTTTTTTTCTTTTTTTGTTGAGTTTAAAAAAAAATAATTTATAGAATTATATATATAGAGAAGTTTGGATGTTTTTATCTGACTGTATATTTAAGAGGTTATAAAAGAAACATCGAAAAATCAATTCTACTTGTATATAGCCTTCTGAGCATTTTTATGTTCAAGTTGTATATGATTCTAAATGTTTATAATATATTTTATTTTTTCTTAATTATTTATTTTCTTTTTGACAATTCTGTTACCTATTCTACTACAATTATTGTAAATAGTTTCACGCGCAATTATCCAGATTGGATATAGCGTGTCTTATTTGCAACTGGTAATAAATAAATAAACGATTAACTGGTTATAAAAATAAGATTTTAAATATCATTTGACTAAGTTAGAACCTTTTGAAGGCCTAGCAAACAAAGAAATTATGTGGTGAGGGCCTTTTCTCAAGATATTTTTTAAAAAGTGTGCATTCATTACATGTCCTAAAACACAAGTTTGTAGGTTCACATTTAATCTTATTTTTTGTATATTTTTAAAATTTTACTTTTAATTTTATTAGGTTGCATGTTAATTGGGTTGTATCTATTGTCTAAAAAAAAAACACCTTTGGCTTATGTAAAACTTAAAGCTAGTTATTGATTGGTTTTAAGGAGTCGCCATTGGTGGATTATTTGAATTGTAATCTGGGTATATATTGGTACAAATTGCTATTGGTTTCATTGAATTTCTTATTTGTAACCTCCATGGTTATCTAGTGTCTTGTGCTATGGAAGAAAAATGTAATTTATTGAACATAATTGGATAAAAGTGTGAATTACATTACTCTCTCTCTCTGGTTCAAATTCACATAAATAGGTACCGCTCAGTAAGAGCAACCTAGTTCATGATAATTGAACAATGAATAATATGTGAAGGTTATTCACATATTAAACAAATTTTAAAGCGGGATTCAATCCTGGTTCATGACTGCCGGGAATCGAGCGTGTTAACCTCTCATCCACCGACTTATTGTCGGGAATTGAGCGTGTTACCCTCTCATCCACCGACTTATTGTCGGGAATTGAGCGTGTTACCCTCTCATCCACTTATACTCTCTCTCTCTACAAAGAACAGTTAAAAAAATATCCATTATAAAAGGATGCATTGGTTATTCAAAAAGGAATTAAAGATCTGAATATATATTTGATATGAAATAATAATAAATTAATATTCATTTACCTGTTCTATAAAGAACAGTTTTAATCCATGGAATTCGTGTAATCTTTGCACAAGGGGATAAGAAACAACAACACAGTTTTAAACGCCAAAATTATCATTTTTATTAATTAAGAACTTTCTGGTAAGTTCACTCTAGCTCTTTCACTTTAGCTCTGTAACTAATTTTTGTCCTTTAGAAAGAAGTTATTTTATAGAATATCATAAGAAACAAACTCCAAAAACAATTGCAAAAATAAAAGAAAAAATTGTCAAACTCTCTATTCAGCCAAGCTACATCAATTTGTCACTGCAACTAGAAGTTGTCCTCTACAGAAGAGGTTCTACTGTATATCAATCAAAGAAATTATATGGTGATGGCCTTTTCTTAAGATATTTTTTTAAAAAGTGAAAATTCATTACATGTCCTAAAACACAAGTTTGCAGGTTCACATTTAATCTTTTTTTTTTGTATATTTTAAAATTTTATTTCTAATTTAGAGAGATGTAATACTTTATTTGATAAAATATTATGAGAAAAAAATTCTAAAAACAATTGCAAAAATAAAAGAAGAATTTGTCAAATTCTCTTTCCAGACTACATCATTTTGTCACTGCAGCTAGAAGTTGTTCTCTATAGAAGAGGTTCTACTGTATTTATAGAAGCAATACAAAATCTGGCAGAGCAAAAGTAGATGATTTTGGAAATTGAAGTCTCAGCATTGAATGAAATTAAAATTTTGTGAAAATTCAACACAAAGATTTAGATAGAGCAATCCTTCTCATTGCTCTTATTATTTACTCTTTTATTAAATATGATAAAGCAAAATTTGGATTATAGATTATAAGACAAGAAAATAAGACCTAATCCAAATAATTTATTAGTGTGTGACGTTTTGGCAACAGCATTGTTACCATCATCATGATGGTGGTGACAATGCTGTTGCAGAAACGTCACACACTAATAAATTATTTGGATTAGGTCTTATTTTCTTGTCTCTCTTATATTAAATACTTTACTTTTTAAAAGTTTGTAATACTTTTTAATGTGCATGCTACTTTATTATATAAATGTATCTGAGAGCTAGTTATAATACAGTAAAACCTCTCTATAGCAAACACCAATGGAACTGAAACTGTGGTTCACTATAGCCATGGTTTGTTATAGCCATAGTTCACTGTATAATAATAAAAAAAAAGGGGATTATTTCAGGTTTGTTATAAGGGAAGGGTACTATTTAGCAGGGTTTTACTGTAGGTATAACCATTTATAGCCTGCTCCACACTAACGAGCGCCAACAGCACGAAACACATTCGTGGATGGCTTTTTCTGATTTATCAAGAAAATAGGTTGGTCAAATATCATAGAACAGGTTAAATCAATGATTAGTTGATTTCTGTTCCACTATATGGCACTCTGCCATCTAAAAAGCACATGTGCTTTTGGTCAGGATATGCCTTCTTTATTTTTAATATAACCATTTATTTTAAAGTAATTCTCAGTTTGACCTGTGAGGAATCCATTAGTTGTTGAAATCTTCTTTACTCCAATGTCAATAATAACTCTTTTGATATTTTTCATGTTATCAATTTTTATTTGTGTTTATTATTTTTCAATATTTCTCTATATTACTCATTATATATATGTTTGTTGTTACTCTTGTATTTTTTCCCTCATTAATAAGAATGTCATGTAAATACCATTTTTTCCTCTGGGGTAGGTTTCTATAAATGTGTAAATAAATTTATTTGTATTTATTTTTTGTATGTTTTTTTTTCTTTCACACTATGACAAAGTACAATTTGGATTATAGCTACAAGAAAATAAGATCTAATCTAAATAAATTAACAGTGTGTGATGTTTATATGTGTGACAGTACTATTTAAGAACATGCTGTGATATATGTTTTTCATTTATTCTTATGTCTGATGATGGTAACAATGCTGTTACCGAAATATCACACACTACAGTAGAACTCCTCAAATTCGGAAAGCTTGGGGCGCAAGGTATTCCAAATTTGAGAGAGTTAGATTTGTGAATATTTATGTGGCATAAATAGGCATTTAGATGACTGAGACAAAGATTTTGAAGCATATGAACAATTTTAGGTTGAATATTATATGTACATTACATAATTTTAATTACGATTTTTAATCAAATGTTCCTTGACTTTTATGAGTTTTGAGCATGAAACCGATTAAAAATAGTAAAATATTTTATTATGTATGTAATGCAATTGATGGCCAAGTAAGTTATGGCTTGGCAAAGAAGTTGCTGATTGTTGTCTGTTTCTTTGGCTTGTTTAACAAAGCTTCTTCTTCTCTCATAAGCATAGTTCGAAGACTATTGATGGTGTTGTAGCTTGCAAGCATTTCTGGTTCAGTGCGCTTTTCCAAATATTTTAATGTAACATCCAAACTTTTCAACACTTCGCATCTGGGAACATCCGGCTCCAAACTGTCTTCAGCATTATAAATTTGGAACTGTTCATACTTTTCGTCAGTCATTAGTTTGTGAAAATCATCTTTAAAGCGATTAGCTGCATCTTCGTCAGCACTCAATGCTTCCCCGACAACTTTTTTATTTTTCAAATTATGTCTGGCTCTGTATCGTGACAACCATCCACCACTAGCTTTAAAAGTGGGATTATTCAATTTTGATGCAAAATGACTGGCAGCTGTTTGGAGTTCAATACCACGAATAGGAACCCCTGATAATCTCTGACTTTCGTACCAGATGTTAACTACTTTATCAACATTTTCGTATAACGGATTTTTTACTTGAGAAAACTTTTTGACATCTTTTTCGGTAGAATCAACAAACTTTGTAAGTTTAAGCTCAGACCTTTTTATATCATAAACAGTTGTCTTAGAAATTTTATACTTTTGCATTATCGTTGTATAGCTTAATCCTTTTTTAATGTCACTAAGAACATCTAACTTTTCACCAAGCTTAAGAATTCGGTACTTGCCTCGTTTTTGCCGCTCCTCTTTGGATGCCATTTTGTTGAAGAACAAACTTGTAAATGCAAAAAATTGAGAGTTGAATAAAAGAATTTGGAACTTACAATGTCTGAAAATGTTTGATAATTTGAACTTTAGGTGAATCAACTTTGCAATAAAAAATGCGTGAATGGCTTATGATGTAATAATGCTACCTTCTTATTGGACAATATCCTAAACTAAGCACAAAGGTCAAATGAAACTGTTGATTTATTTAAGCTTTTAAAAAAGGGGATAAACCCCTAATTAGCGATTATAAATAATCGGTAAAAGTAAATTAATTAAACACTTAAATTAAAAATAAATTACTAATAAAAATTAAATTAAATAAAATAAAAGCAAAGCAAAAGTAAAAGTAAATAAAATAAAATAAAATAATTTTTTTACACAAATAAATTTACTGGCAATGCGTTTCTTTTTTAAATCTCTACAGACCTTACTGCAATGATATGATTTAATGAATGAGAGGGCTTGGCTCATCAGTAGTGAACCCTCTCAGCGGTTTCGCCAAATTAATCTCTAGACCGCTCTACTATTGTATTGGACTGGTTTTGTTATATACCCTGCATTTTCTATGGAAGGCAGCTAAATGGTGTTTAGTGAACTATGGACATAAGCTTATAGGTCTGTAGAGGTACATACATATAAATTTCAAGGTATTGCATCGAGCAAAGCTCTTCCGCGCAAAACAAAATAAAAGCATGTGAAAATTGATTTTTTTGTATGTAAAAAAAAAACATTACAATACTTTCCGAATTTGGGAGTTTCCGAATTTCAGAATTTCCGAATTTGAGGAGTTCTACTGTATTAATTTATTTGAATTAGGTCTTATATTCTTCACACAATATTTAAAATCAGCCAATATGTTTGTGTTTTTTTTTGCTTATCCCTTGTACACATGGTGCAGGCCATAATCATGGTGGGTAAAAGTAGGCAACTGCTTTTACTGTAAGTGCACCACATGTCTACCCATGTGAAAAGCAGTTCGTGCCAGAGCCCTGTTTGGTTACTTGCACTTGCTGGTGGGGTTGGACTTTTGAAAGAATCAGGGGCCATTGGAGCATTTTTTTAAATCATAAAAAGTGCCCAATATGAGAATCGACCCCCGGGTCATAGCGGTCAAAAACCAACGGTTTAGACCATCCTTCCACCGACCCCCCCTTATGTTTGTTTAGGTGAGATTGATCAGAAGTTACTGGGGAGTGATGTAACAGGCAGGGAGGATGTACCAATAGAGGAACCTCTCCTGTTAAATATGTTTTGAAAATAGAGAGCAATCCATATTTAATTCATTAGATAATAAAAAGGCATATATTGGATTTAATAAAAGATTTATTTTGCCTTATATTGGATTTAATAAAAGATTTATTTTGCCTATTGGATTTAATAAAAGATTTATTTTGCCATTGGATTTAATAAAATATTTATTTTGCCTTGGATTTAATAAAAGATTTATTTTGCCATTGGATTTAATAAAAGATTTATTTTGCCTTGGTTAAGTAGGCAAAATAAATCTTTTATTAAATCCAATATATGCCTTTTTATTATCTAATGTTAAATATGTGTTAAAACTTTACACTCAATACTTGGATACAGAATGAAGAATGTGCCACAAGTTGGTTTTTGTCTGAATTTTCCAAACCTGATGTTGTGGCTAATTCTTTATCACCATCTTTTGTACTGGGATGATAAACAAATGCATATTTGAAGAGAGAGCTTGGCTCAACACGGTGGTGGAATCCTAGAGTCAGTAGCAGCAAAATGGAGTCTACAGCACCCATGGTCTACTCATCAATCTTCAGTTTGTTTTCCCTGTCCTACTCAGAATCTTTCCACTAAATTGTATGGTACAAAATTTAGGAAAGACAATGTCAAAACAATTCTAGCTTACAAAAAAATAGAAAGTTAAAGAAATAAATATTTTGAGTAACCAAATATTGAAATTAATATTCGGCTTATGAAATAATAAATAATCTGTTACAATATAAATGTATGTGAAAAAATAATTTAAAAATATTAAAAGGTGTTGATATTAAAAACATTGACCAAATCAACTCTATCAAATCCTCATTCAGGCTCTTGGATCCAATAATTATCTCAACCTTGCGCTGCATGCAGTTTCAATCTGGGCCAATAACTAGAAGAGCTTGGTGGACGGGATTCTGGAAAATTTTCTCTGGCGGCTCTTAAATTTACCTAGACATACTCCCGGTTATATTCTACGCATGGAATGTGAACCAACGTCACTGGGAGTTACAGTGTTGGCACTCAGGTTCTGGCTTAGAATTCTGAAAATGGACAATAGACAACTTCCCCTTATATGTCTAACTCAACTACAGGAGATATCAAGAATAAGAAATATCTGTATCGGGTTTGCAGGAAGTTTGACCAACATACTCAATTCAACCAGATTTTCTTGGTTAATTCACTGCAATGATATAAACATGGTCCAGAGGGAAATTCCATCAATAGTCAAGATAGCAATAGAACAATATATTAAAAATAATCAGGTTAAAATAGAAAGTTATAAATTCTATCCTCACTATAAGCACTTATGTAGTTTATTGGGGGTCGGTGGAAGGCTGGTTAAGCCGTTTGGTTTTCGACCACTAGGACCCGGGTTCGATTCCCGCATTGGACACTTTTTTCTGTTTAAAAAAAAAAATGCTCCAATGGCCCCCGATTCTTGCAAAAGTCCAACCCCACCAGCGAGTGCAAGTAACCAAACGGGGCTCTGGCATTTGTAAGTGCAAAGTCGAACTGCTTTTCACATGTGTAGACATGTGGTGCGCTTACAGTAAAAAGCAGTCGCTAACTACCCACCATGATTATCATGGCCTGTACCACGTGTACTAGGGATAAGCAAAAAAAAAAAAAATGTAGTTTATTTTTGACTGAAAGCTATTTACTCTGCGATATTCCATTTCCAGTAAAACGCCATATTTCAAAACAGAGAATACTCCATTGGTTTTTTCAAGAAAACCAAACCAACATCTTCAGTAAAGATGATACAATATGCCATATTTGCAAAGAAAAAATAGAAATTCAAATATCTCATTACATCTTTTAGTGTCAGTATATTAGAGAAGAAAGAAAGGCATTCTTCTCAAAAGTAAACGACAGCCAATTTACTTTAGTGCAAAGTATTTTAACCAGCGCCATATCAAGTCAAATGGTTGCTCTGTCCTTACATAACTTTTACAAAGCAGTAAGCAAGAAATATAATTTATGAGTCATCGTTTCTCCTCCACTGAATGATGGTGATTGATCATCATGGGGATATCGTTGCAAGCCAGCAATGAGAGAGGAGAATCTGTATAAGACTGGTGTCTTAATAAAGGCTATGTGTGTGTGTGTGATAACAAAATAGGCCTATCCTGACTGCCCTCACATGAGCTTTTTAGATGGCACTCTACACATTAAGGACTGTATTGATTCATTCATTGATGAGCACTACACATCCCCAGCAGACACCATCAAAAGTCTCAAGCTCTACAAGCTTGATACCCTGATATGATTGTGTGGAGATAAGAAAGAAGAAGATGGCACTCTACCATCCTAAAAGCTCACGTGAGCGTAGTCAGGATATTCCTATTTTGTTTTTAATATTTGCTAACGTTAATTTTTTTTACCTAAAATATAGGCATAACATGTCTGATTACAAACAAGATTCCAAGTTCAAATCCTGGCAGAATCATTTAAAAATATTATTGCAGGGCCATACTCCCCAAAACATACTTCAATGACACTTAGCTTATTTATTAGAAAACAACCTCACTATAGAGCGTATGTAAATATTTGCACTTACATATTTTTATATGCTATATTAGAAACAAGGTAAAAAGACCACATCCAAATTTTAAAAATTCTTGTTATCTTAAGTTTCTAATCTATAATCCATATTGTATACCATATCATAAGGTAATAAGACCAAATCCAAATAAAAAAAAATAAATTAGTGTGTGACGTTTCGGTAACAGCGTTGTTACCATCTTCAGACAAAAGTACTGAATGACAGTACCTCATTCAGTACTTTTGTCTGAAGATGGTAACAATGCTGTTACTGAAACGTCACACACTATTTTTTTTTTATTTGGATTTGGTCTTATTACCTTGTGTTTATAATCTATAATCCAAATTGTGCCTTATCAATGTATACCATATCATATGTCTTACAAAGATTTCAGAATAATTGAAAATGTGTAAACACAATTTATCAATCAGGATAATTGTAACAAGTTTATTTATTAGTTTTCAAATGTCAGCTCATCATATCAGGCCAATTGTTACAATATATAGGGAAATAGAAGGTTTTACCCTTCTGTGCTAGAGGAAACCTTTCTACAAAGTACAGTTTTCATTGCGCAGATTGCCATTTTTACTATTTAGTAAAAAATGCTCCAATGGCCCCTGATTCTTGCAAAAGTCCAACCCCACCAGCGAGTGCAAGTAACCAAACAGGGCTCTGGCACATTTGTAAGTGTAAAATCAAACTTCTTTTCACATGTGGTGCACTTAGAGTAAAAGCAGTCGCCTACCTCTACACACCATGATTATCATGACCTGTATCACATGTACTAGGGATAAGCAAAAAAAAAAACCTTAGTAACTTTCTGGGAAACACCTCTCTTTAAAGAGCACTTTGATTCTGCAAATAGGTGTTGTTCTTTACAGAGAGGTAGTTGTACTGTACTGAAGATATAGAGGGAACTCAGTTAGTATTTACCAATTAAACAGGATTGATAAATGGAACAACCACAGTGCCATAAGTTGCATACACCAGAGATGAAGATTATTTACATATAGTGTAACCAACATTGTGGAGCTTAATTTGCTCTGTGTACTGTCACTTGATGAGGTATATTCTACAAAACTTGTTAAATTTCTCATATTTAAAACCTTTTTGTTGATTCTTGTCTTATAATTTCTGATTGACATTGTTTTCTCATGATAAAGCACAATTTGGATTATAGATTGAAGACCTAATCCAAATAAATTAATAGTGCGTGACATTTCAGTAACAGCGTTGTTACCGAAACGTCACACACAATTAATTTGGATTAGGTCTTATTGTATTGTTTTATCAAGTTTGCAATAAGTGGGCAATGGATTAAGATATGTCCTGAGTTGTTAAGGTACAATTTTGATAAGAGATTAGAAACAAAGTAAAAAGACCAAATTAATGAAATGTTTGTGATGTTTAGGTAACAACACTGTCTCGAGGCTGTTATCCTCTATATCAGACAAATATTTAAAAAATATATAACAGTAGAGCTATCTCCCCAAACACATTTTGATGACACATTCCCATGACAGATTAAGATAAAGTTTATGTTGGCTAGTCATCCCAAAGAAAAAGTAGGTACCCTGCTAAAATGTGTAGTATAATGATTTTCATGATTCATACAACTTGGCATTTATTAGGCCTAGTAACCAGTGGAGTGGAAAGGGTTAAATAACACATTCAGTAGAACCTCTCTCTAAAGAACACCTAGTTGAAAATCCAAAGTGTCCTTTTGAGAGCGGTGTTATCCTTCTTGAGAGTTGCTAATTAGTAAAAATGGAAATTTTGGCGATGAAAACTGTCCTTTGTGGAGGTGTCCTCTCATGGAGGTTCTTCTGTACACATCTCTCTTCAGATATACTCTAGGTGTATATTTAATCAATTGCAGCCATAGTGTGTTAAATACTTGAAAGTATTGAAACTGTGCCACATATTACATTCTAGAAAAATGGCGTTGATATAGAATACACTAAGAAGAAGAGAGCCAAGAAATGTGGGGTAGCCAGTAAAGAAGAAAGTGTGCAGCCCCCCCCCTCCCAAGGAAGTGACATTTGACAGATTCCAGGGAATGGGGGGTGAATGAGCAGTCCGGCTGGGAGTTGCGTGAAAAGAAGCCGCTATAGAGGTTGGCCAGACAGTGGAATAGTGTGCCCAGATGGATTCTTGTCTGGGGAGTAAGAGATATCTTTGTTGCGGGGAAAAAGTGGAAAGTTGTCTTCTGGAGTGTGGTTATGTGGATTATCCTGAAAAAGTCCAGGGAAGTTTGTCAGAACTGGACAGGAGCCGGCTATTGCTGAGGAAAATCCTTCTGGTGGTAGGGGTAGACAAGTGTATCTGATCCTTAATTCTACTAACAGCTACTGGTAATAAAGTGCTTCGCGCCAAGCTGTACCTACATAGAACCCCCCTTGTTATTTAGAAGCCTTGTAGAGGCAAACAACAACGGCTGAAAAGTGTTTTAACAGTATTTTAAAATAGAAATCAATGGTTAAAATTTGATGGTTTTCAAAATTATACTAATGTATATGAAAATATTATCTTGCTCCACAAGAAACTTTGATGAGATTTTATGATAAAAAGGTTTGAATCCCTGGCTTTTTAAAAAAGAAGCTATCTTATTTATATATTTTTAAAATTTGGAAGCTTAAAGGTTCTCTATATATTTTTATTTAACTGTTTCTATATCATTCAGGTTTGGTCTGAAGAGTGCATATCAACCTCTATTGGATATTATAAAATTATTACTCCTTCATTAATGTGAAGGAATTCATCAAGAAATTTTTCTTCCGTGATTAGACTTTTAGAATTGGAAAGGTCTCAACATGGCTTGTTAAAAAACATAATGTGATAAGACCAAATCCAAATAAATAGTATGTGACGTTTTGGTAACAGTGTTATTAGCGAAACATCATACACTATTTATTTATTTGGTCTTATTACCATGTGTTTTTAATCTATAATCAAAATTGTACCCTGTCATGGCTTGTTAAATTTATGAAGGTAGATTTGGCACTGCATTTTTTTACTGTTGAATTTATAACCTCATTTTGCTATATCTTGATAAGGTACAATATGGATTATAGATTAGAAATGTAAGGTATAACAAAACCAAATAAATGTCACACACAAATAATTTATTTGGTTTTGTTGCCTAATGTTTCTTACCACATCTTATTCCGCTAGTTTCTAGGTAAATACACACAAAATTTCCTCTAGGCAAAATTTCCTGCTATATTTTGGCCTAGCCACTTTCCCAGCTAAACACCTATTTGACAAATTCTGATAATCTCAAGAATCCTTTGTGAATCTCGTGAAATGGTGGAGGAGTGGTTTAAACCCTTGATATTCGACAGCCATGACCTCGGATTGCATTGGGAACTTTTTTTCTGAAGAAAAAAGTGGCTTCATTGGCCCTGATTATTGCAAAAGTCCAACCCCAATAGTGAGTACAAGTAATCAAATGGAGCACACTTATAAGCTCGGAAATTGAACTGCTTTTTACATGTGCAGACAGTAAAAGCAGCCTCTAACTACCCACCATGATTATCCTGACCTGTACCATGTGTACTTGTGATTGGTAAAAAAAAAAATGAAAATTTTCCCTTGTCTGAGGAAGGCAATAGCTTGAAACTGTGTTATTCCCCCATTGGGAATTCTGATTTTCCAAAGCTATTATTGTAAGTTTATCATTAGCCTGAGTCAGCTGTATTTATGGAATAAAGGATTCATAGTTTTGTGCCATTTTGACAGGAGTTTCTAGATAAGTATCCAACCAACAAATCCTCTTGGAGTAATGGCGGACTCAACTGAGATCTTGTCCTTCAGTATGTTGGCGGCGGGTAGAGTGGGGATTTAGGGAGGGAGCCACATTTCATTGTGGAATACACTGGGAAAAGACATTAGAGAGATATTTATAACCCAGGTTCCTGGAGCACAGAATACCAATTACCCGGGAAGTCACTAGTATAGACTAGTCGTAAGCACTTTTACTCGCATCTAGATTTGATGGCTGAACCAGTTGACCAAGAAGTTCCATGCTGAGGTTGAGTGTGGAAGTATGGCCATAGATGTAGGTTTGAGATCGGTCATTCCAAACAGGATAGCTGTTTGCATCCTATGTCTCAGGAATGCTGGACAGCTGAAGAAGAGATGATCAACTGTGGGTGGCTCTACAGAACAGTGAGGTTATAGGGTCTGTTTCGGGATGCACATGTACAATGTCTGTCAGTACATGGCCTGTGGGAGTGGTGGTCTCTCCATGCCGGAGTCAGCTAACCAAAAGTACTTAGATGGTCCATGATCAAAACATCTTCTCACTATTAACAGAGATAATTATCTGTTGAAAAAATAATAATTTTCATAAATAGACTAGCGGATGTACCCGGCTTCGCCCAAGGATTTACCCGAGTAAAGGTTTGTCTAACGAACATTTGTTAAAACAATTCTCTATAAACTTATAAAAAAAAAAAAAAGATGTATTTTGATAATTTGAAACTTGTAAATTTGAATCCCTCGATAAAGTGAACATTTTCCCCTGTGTGCCGTGTCATCCTGAATTTTGTCTTTCCTAATTTTCTACATTACAAAATCATCGTTTTATCTAGTGAACATTTTTTCCCGGTCCCTTGAAAAATACTCGATAAGTTGAATAAAATCAATATTAATTGGTTCCCTCGGTAATTGGAAGTTAAAGGAATAGTATCTTCGCCTTGAATTGTATCATTATTCTTGTCTCAAATAAATTGCCGTGTCATCCTGAGATAATCTTACTTTTGTTAAATAATCTTTAAGATAATAAACTTAGTAATAATAAAACTTATAGATAAAAAAACTTATCATCGTCGCAATGGTGGCACTGCTTGCGAGTTAAATCTACAAATCTGCAAATAACTCTAAGGATATTCAAGATATTCAAGAAATTATTTTTCAAAAACCTTCCCGGGGATATACCTAATAATATCCCAAATTTTCACGGCGATTGGATGTATGGTTTTTGAATCTATAGAGTACAGACAGACAGACATTCAATTTTATATATATATAGATAACACTATTTATTTTATACATGAACATGTGTTTACTAACAACAATATTTTTAATAAAAGGATAATACTCTTAAAATTTTACATTATCTTCCATATTTAATTAAGATATCTTCCCACATTGGATAATTTACCATTCAAAAATATACACAAGCAATATCTGAATATATATAAAATATCTAAACAATGTAGAAAGGCAACAGGTCAGATCTGAAAGATATCCCACCAAGAGATAAGAGCTGTGAGATCTGAGCAATCCAATCTCATCAGATGTCTAGCTCTGGTCTGGCACATTCAACACTGTTGAGCATCGCTGTGAAAAAGGTCAAAGCAATTATTTTTTAATAGATAGGAAAAAAATGTTGGACTAATGATAGTGAGATGAAGAGAAAAAACTCTGCCTTTGCCGGTCCCAAACCCGGATGAAAAAGGAGGAGGGGGAGCAGAACAAGCTCACTAAAAAACCTGGGCTCAGCTGGCTCGGCTGATAGTACCCTGTAAGGGCTCCTGATCCAGGGATACAGGATGAGCAGCGTTTGTACTCCATGTTAGGAGCGGCTGCACATGGCGTCTGTTCCTCATGTCAGAGGCGGCCATTTCTTTTGGAGCTAAGTCGGCCTGCTACTGATTAGTATTCCCAGTCTTGATGAAAAGGGCAGATGCATTCACCCAGTCATGATAATATGATTCAGTAGAGTTAAGAAAGAAGAAGAGATAAAGGGAAAATAATAGAGTGAAGGTTTTTCAGCAATTTTTTCCTTTTAGATTTACAATTGGTGGATTAGTGGGCTTTAACTGATTTGTTATGGTGTGTGTATAACATTCCTTTGTTTGCATTGTCAATTCAATGTGGGCACATTGTGAAAAACAGGTAAACAAACTTTTATTTAACTACATATACTAAAAGCAATCCTCTGTAAGCAAAAGCATAGAGTAAATAGAAAAAAGGTGCATATATATGTGAGATTAATTATTTGAATAATTTGATAATTTCCAGTATTTGCTGGTTTGTGATGTCCTTCCAAGTGGGGGTGGTGGGGAAGTTGAAGTGTTTAGCGACGGCAGAGAGAAGGACAGTCTGGGCGTGGGAAGTGGAGTTGAAATGTGCTTGGAACGTGGAGAGATCCTGGAAAGCTGATATGTTACAGAGCTCGCAACCCGGGAAGGGAACCTCAGAATCTTCTACCAACTGCCAGCTGCTTCCCACACTTGGTTCTTGGCTTGATTTGTTGGGAAGTAGGGAAGGTAAAGTTGCTGAGGGTGGAGATATTGGAGCCACGGGAGAGGCTCTTGAATCAACAGGTGAGGACATTACCTTTGGAGAATCATATCCAGGAATGGATGCTCTGGGTGAGCTGGAGGAAGAGGCTGGGGAGTTGTTAAGACTTCCTGAAGCCTCCTTCCTGAGGTGCTGACTGCTGGCCATATGCTGGGAGTAAGGGATGGGCCCTGAGAAGTTCTTGTTGCAGATAGTACAGATGTAGGGTTCTTGCTTGTCCGCATTCAGGCTGCTTTCCACTTTCTTGAGGTGAAGAGCGCTGCTTAGGTGCTGCTGGTAGGGAATAGATCCAGTGAAATTTTTCATGCAGACATCGCAGGAGAATATTTTGTTCATCTCTGCACACACAAAAAGTGGTAGTACTGCTGTGAGAGCTGACAAGTAAACAAACTAAATAATGATGTGATAAATTCAATATGGCCCTGGTTCTTTTAAAAGTTCAACCTCATTACTAAGTTTCAGCAACTAAAGTGAGCTCTGGCACTTTGTAAGTTGTTGTGTATAAAAGTGGGCCTTGTATTTGAAATGATAAGGTATGGGTTGATTTTAAATGTTTTAATTACAGTCGAACCTCTTTAATTCAACACCCCAAGGGATCAGAGCTTTCGGTTGAATTAAAGGAAGTGTTGAATTAAGGTGAGATGATTAGGTAATCATCTAACTCGCTAAAATAATATTTTTTTTTAAAATAGCCTTGTAATATAAATCAATGATATTAATTGAAACCATTGTGTGTTTTATTTTATTTTCATGATTAACTTTTAGTATCAGGGACAAAATGGCATTAATACATATTTTAGAAACATAAATAATTGTAACAAATAAATTTACTGGCAATGTGTTTCTTTTCAGTAATATAATCAAATATTAACTCTACAGACATTAAAATATTAAATATAATATATTAAATAATATTTTATTCTAATTGAAAAATATAGCAGTTGAAAGGAAATAAATATGGTAAATATAAAAAGAAAATTTTAAAATATTATTTAAAAATTATCATGTAGAGATCTTTTAAAAAATTCCTTTATAGATGTCTGTTTTTGCACTGAAATCCTATTCAGTATTTATTCCAGATGGTCATTTTGAAAAAACATGCATGTCTTTCTTCTTCTGAAATGTCTTTTAATAAATAAATTTTAATGTATTAAAGTCATCCACTGCTGCTGCAGGTGTTATTGATTTTGTATTTAAATCTTTTATAATAACACAGAAATGGAATATTGAAATAAAATGTTATCATAATCATTGTGGCTACATTTTATAAAGATTTATTTATTTAAAAATAAATTATTTATAAATTTAAAAATAGCTAAAATATTTCAATGTTAAAAATAAAAAAAAATAAAAATTATTATTAGTTAGCGCATGATGCCGAAATTCCCGCGTAAAAAAACAACAACAATAACATCCGCGAAATTGCGCAACGGCACTGCAAAGTTAAACTTGAACTAACCAGAAACCAAAAGTGCGCAGGCGCGATCGTATCGGCGCCCGCCGATGCCGATCGTCGCCGCCGTAATACCGTTTAGCGGTAAAGTTGCATGTAAAATAACATTCAACTGTCGAAATTTGAATTTTAAAATGGTCGAACTATCGGAACTGTCGTATTATCGATACTGTCGAATTACGGTTTGTTATTTGATAGGCCGGAGGTCGGGACATCGGAACATGGTCGAATTATCGCCGAGTGTCGAATTGGGGTGTGTCGAATTAACGAGGTTATACTGTATCTTGGAATGAGATTACATAATATAACACACAATAAAAATAAAAGTACATACTTGAGGTGTGACATCGAAGGCGGTAAACAAATGGTAAAAAAGCTTATTCGATTACATCTTGTATTTACAACACAACGTTGTCGAATCTATTTCTAACATTATTAAAAATATATAACATAAGTGCTAAAGACAAAATCTATATACAACAACAACAAAACTCTTTATTAAGACCTTTAGTCTTATAAAGATTCTCCAAGCAGAAATGTAGGATACATGTAGGAAAACAGTAATAGTACCTTAATGGTAATATGATATTTATATACAGGATAAATTATATAAAGACAATCTAGCTAATAGATTAGTCTGGGTAAATTGGAGGAAAATAAATTTATTATACATGGATTTACTGCAGATTCACCGCAAATGAAGATAAAAAAGCAAAAAGTTAATCACAATCAATATTGAGATAATGAAATTTATACATTTTAATAAAGATAATTGAGCTCATAAACAAATTTGAAAGGGTAAAACCGAGGGAAAGGACAAACTCTATCTATAAAGGTACACAATTTTTTTTTTCTTTTATAAATAAAAGAGCTTCCTGCTGTCCTTACTGCAATGAGAAAATATTGGCTCATCAGTGGTGAACCCTCCCTGTAGTTTCACCAATGTAATCCACCAGACTGCCCTGCTATTGTATTAACTTTTATTCCTATGGATCCAGGACTAGGATGGAATTCTTGATTAAGGTATTTAACAAATCTGTGGACATTCAGGGCAGTAGAAATATACATATATAAATTTACAGGTGTATACATGCATGATTAAGTACAATTTGGGTTATAGATTAGAAACACATTTTTTTTTGTATTTGGTCTTATCACCTTATGTAGACATGCAGTGTACTAACAGTAGATGTCTACCCACCGATATTATCCTGGGTGTACAATATCTGTCGTTGTTGCTTATTCCTCAAGTCATTTAAATTATCTGCATTAGGTTCCATTGTCTCAGCTTTTCTATTATAGTCCTGAGGTTTTCCCAGAGCTCTTTTTTGGAAGATTTGAAGCAATTTAATAGATGTTCGGGACTGGCAGGCTTGAGCATTCTAAGATGTCCATAATGTCCAATATCTACTTGGGATAACAACAACAGAATATATTCCAACAACACCTAGTTTACTGATAGTGGATATTGCTGCTGCTATGATGGAGACATCTGAGACTCTTCTTTGGACACGACAACAACAACCTAGTTTACTTAATTTAATGTAGAAAGAGCTCTTCTCTGAACTCCTGTATCTTATACAGTCAAGTGAATAAAATAAAATAAGACCTAATATAAATAATTTATTAGTGTGTGACGTTTTGGCAACAACATTGTCACCATCATCAGACAAAAGAATAAATGAGAAAAAATATTACAGCAAGTTCTTAAATAGTACTCTTATCAAGTGTTTAAACAAGATAACAGATGGTGACAATGTTGTTGCTGAAACGTCACACACTAATAAATTATTTGGATTAGGTCTTATTTTATTTTATTATAATTTATAATCCAAATTGTGCTTTATCAGTCAAGTGAATCTTCCAAGATTACCAGACACTGGATCTCTGTGATAGCTTTGTGGATAATAGTTTTGTGGAAAACACCCAAGGAATCTACTTCACCAGTAACCACAAGATTCTGTTGAGTAAGCTGATTGAGAAATAGTAACACCAATGTGTTGAGTGCAGCAATCATGAGAGAGAAAACTCCGCCTTGCCAGTCCCAAGCCCGGATGAAAAAGAAGGAGGGGGAGCAGTAACAAGCTCACTAAAAAACCTGGGCTCAGCTGGCCCGGCTAATAGTAACCTGTAAGGGCTCCTTATCCAGGGATACAGGATGAGCAGCGTCTGTACTCCATGTTAAGAGCGGCCATTTCTTTTGGAGCTAAATCGGCCTGCCACTGAGTAGTGCTCCCAGTCTTAATGACAAAGGCAGACGCATTCTACTTCACCCAGTCATGATGGTTGTCAAACAGACACCATCAAGGGTCACAACTTGATACCTTAATATGATTGAGTGGAGATAAGAAAGAAGATGAGAGAGAAGAAGATCCAAAACTATTTGTACAGGGAATAAAAGGATTGCATGGAAGTATGCAGGCTGAATAATGATTGGAATCCATTTTTTTCAAAGAGTAGTTTATATGAGTGAATTTTTTATATATTGCTTTCTCCTTTATGCCTGATATTTGAATTTATATTATCTATTTTTTGTTGTAAATATGACAATAATTCTATATATTAAAAATAAAAAAGCCATATCCTGACCATGTTCACATGAGCATCTCTTGATGGCAGAGCGCCATCTAGTGGAACAAAAATAAACTAAACATTTATTTAACTTGTTCCGTGGTATTTGGCCAACTCAATTTATTGATAAGTCAAGAAAAGCCAACCACGTACATGTTTCAGGCTGTTGGCCTTCGTCAGAGTGGTGCAGACTGTACCTCTATGACCAAATATTTGAACCTAGAGAAATCAAGAAAATATATATACAGCTGTATATATATATATTAATTACAATATTTATTATTATAATTATAAAAATTACAAGTGGTTGTATTTATTTGCTATATATATATACAGCTGTATATATATATAGCAAATAAATACAACCACTTGTAATTATAGCTATTCAATTTAGAAGGGCAATACTTCAGTCTAATAAAATTATATTATTATTTTAATATAGAGATGTGTGTGAAGTTTTTTCTTGAGGTTATAATGAAACACAAGTGGATCAGTTCAGAAGAAATGATTGGGTAGTCCAAAGGTAGGGGCCAATGACAACATGCCGCACTTCCAATGGTGGCTCTTATATATAGGGCTAATACAGTAGAACCTTGCTCTAAAAGATGCCAAGTTGCAGAGCCAATGTGTGCTTTAGGGAGAGGTGTCCTCATACCTATGAGTTGCTAATTAGTAAAAGTGATAAAATTTTGATAAGGCACAATTTGGATTATTCTATATACAGTTACGAGCGTCATGCGCTCTTAATTCTTCATCTCTGTCACCGTTTGCTTTTTTTTTGGAATGGCGCTCTCCTATTGGTTGGCTACGATCACGCCACCTTTGCCCCCCCCACTCGCTTTTTGGTTTTTGTAACTATTGTGTTGGAGCGAGTCGCTCCTTAAATAAATGCATATATTAGTTAATAACTAAATGGAATCCTCTCTTTCATTTTCCCAGTAAGAGACGCCTACGGAAGCCAACAGTACATAGACAGATAAAGCACATAGGCTATAGTTATTAACTAATATATGCATTTATTTAAGGCGCCAATTTATAATTGTAACAAATAGTATTTGAATAAAAACATTCAATCGGGTAAAACACGGGCGTTGCCCGGGTCATTCGGCTAGTAGATTATAAACACAAGGTAATAAGACCAAATCCAAGTAAATAAATAGTGTGTGACGTTTTGGTAACAACGCTGTTACCGAAACGTCACACACTATTTATATATTTGGTCTTATTACCTTATGTTTAAAAGTGTTAAAATTTTATGAAAACTGTCCTTTGTAGAGAGGTGTCCTCTCATGAAGGTTCAACTGTCTCAACTGATTTTTCTTTTTCTGATGACCTTCAACAGGTATTGTTCTTCTCTCCCTCAAACTTTTCAAAACATGTTCATTAACTACAACAAAATAACTTCTTTGGTCCATTGAAGTCTATCAAAAATGATGAGACAAAATTTGGATTATAGATTAGATTATAACTACAAGAAAAGAAGTTATGATCTATAATTCAAATTTTGCCTCATCATTTTTGATAGACTTCAATGGACCTAAGAAGTTATTTTGTTGCAGTTAATGAACATGTTTTGAAAAGTTTGAGGGAAAGAGGAACAATGAACATGTTTTGATAAGGCAATGTTCATTCTTTATCCTGTCAACCCATATCTTTCTATTCTTCTCAAGATCAACATTGCAAATACCTCATATCACCGACTCAATCACTCCACTCCATATCTGTCACTTCACCATCCTCCTCTTTTAACTCTTGATAAACCCATTCCCTTTCTTAAATTCAAAACCTCCTCTACCTAAATTGTTTTCCTCGAATACACACAATACTTTACAATTTGATTTCATTTAACTAGGTTTGCATATTAATCCTTTGTAAATATTTCGTGTTGATTTTTTTTCTTTTCATCTAACTTGTGCATATTTCAAATGATGTTTCTTTCTTTTCTTTCAATGTTTGTTTACCTTTAAAGTGCAAATGTCCCTAGGGGACATAGCTCTAAGTCAAAATAAAATAACCTCCTCTACCAAGGTAATTTTAGTCTTTATTTCTCTTCTTTCTTATCTCCACTTAATCAAATTTAGGGTAATTTGACAACCATCATGACTGGTTGAAGTAGAATGCATCTGCCTTTGTCATTAAGACTGAGAGCACTACTCAGTGGCAGGCCAACTTAGCTCCAAAAGAAATGGCCGCCCCTGACATGAAGAACGGAGGTCATGTGCAGCTGTTCCTAACATGGAATACAAATGCTGCTCATCCTGTATCCCTGGATTAGGAGCCCTTACAGAGTACTATCAGCCGGGCCAGATGAGCCCAGGTTTTTTAGCGAGCTTGTTACTGCTCCCCCTCCTCCTTTTTCATCCGGGCTTGGGACCGGCAAAGGCGGAGTTGTTTTTATTTCTTATGTGCATATACTGTCCTTCTATATCAGGGATCCCAGAGAGATAGCTTTGAACTTGTTTATTTGTTCCAAACTTCCATCCTCTAGCAATAGTTTCAATTTTGTCTTCTGGACCAGTTTATTTCCCTATATATTAATCCTCATATTATATTAAGATGTAACAAAAATTTAAGAGATAACTCTTAGATGGTGTCCCGATACAAAACAACGTGCCTGATTGGCTGATGTGCAAGATGTAAACAAATATGCAATTGGGTATATTTTTATCACTCACGCTGTAAACATAAATAATTCCTTTTTTTTTTCAATAACAACTTAGCCTAAATATATGAAAATTTGGGAAATATTGAGTTTCCAAGGTATTGTCATACCACGTAAGCATTTGCTTCCAGAAAACAATCAGAAATGACTATGATTTCACAAGGATATATGTTATATTTTAATTGTAGAATGACATTTGTAAATTATCCCGCATGTGTTTCTTTTGAACGAAAAATCTAAATTTATTTTAAGGAGAAATAACGATTATTTCTAACCTTAGGGATGAAGTATGAAAGGATGAATTGTGAAGAGTAATGATAAACCCTGATAATTCCCATCTCTGGACACTTTATTTTTCTGTTTATCATTACTCTTCACAATTCATCCTTTCATACTTCATCCCTAAGGTTAGAAATAATCGTTATTTCTCTTTAAAATAAATTTAGATTTTTCGTTCAAAAGAAACACATGCAGGATAATTTACAAATGTCGTTCTACAATTATAAGCTGCATCACATTGTATTATATTTTAATGTGAACAATTTGACCAGCCAATTGGTAATGACAACAACATCACTAGTCACAAGATTTCATTGGCCAATAAGTAGAAGGTAGCCAGTCTGGGAGAGAACTTCCAAATTTAATTAAACAATTATGGCAGATCTCAAGTTTCTAGCCAGACTTGTTTCACACCAGCTATGGTTGCTTCTGAATGTCATTCAGTGGTAACAAATGTAACTATCATAGCAAGCATAGCTGGGGTAAAACAATTCTGACTGGAAACTTGAAATCTGCCATATTTGAACGGTGTAGAAACTAGGAAGATACGATTTGCACAAGTGTGGAAGGTGGAGGTTAGTGTGGGTTATAAAACATGGCGGTTATGCTGACTTAATTAACGTATGTTGGCTTTATGTTTAATTTTAAAGGTAATTTTATATTTGTTGATAATATATAATAATAATAAACTATATAAATCGGGTGCCATTTTTGCGAAATAGCGTGAATTAGTTTTGGTTTCACCAAAAATAAGCAAATTAGTTATACTTGGTAGTTTATTGTTAGTATACAATGCCATATATAATAAATCGCATATAAAGAGATAATATGCCCTTGAAAATAAACTAAGAGTTACCAGAATATCGCCAAAGAAAATTTCACGAAACTTAAACCACCCTTACAATTATGGACAACTCGTCCAGCGCTACCCAATTTTCCGTAACTTTTATATTGTAAATAAAACTTTATATATACACTTGGTTCTTTTTTTATGCGGTAGATGCGTTCCAGGGGAATCCGCATAAAAAAAAATCGCACAAAAAAAGACATACATTTATATGTAAAATGATGGATACGTTCCATTTATTTAAAAAATCGCATAAAACCTAAATAATGTTTTAAAATGCACCAGAAATCGCATAAAAAAAGATTTATAAATAATAAGATTTAATTTTTTTCTCATCATATTTTAATAAATGGCACATATGTGTGTTAATAACAAAAACAAAACTTAATATGTATAAAAAAAAAAAAAAAAACAAACAAAACTTTATTTAAAATCATATTAAGAATGTTTTCATCATTATTCGCTGTCTGATAATGTGCGAACCCGTTTGTGGATTGGTGCAAGATCACTTTCATCACTTGAAGATAAAATTACGTCATCAGATCTACATGGTAATGCTTCTTTAGGAACTTCAGTGATTTTTTTTTCTTTGACAAGGTAGTCAGTAATCAAACGCTGTGATGGCTTGACTAGTTCTTTGTAGAGTTCTCTGTAGCCAGACATACAAAATTTCAGATCACGTTGGAATTTTAAGGCGCGTTCTACATCATTATCATTTTGAATAAAAAAAATTTCCAATTTACCGGAAAGTTGAAGGCCTTCCCGAAGTAATTTTTCGTCCAGTGGAGTAACATCTTCCAGTTCGCTATCTACACACACTGTTTCGAAATCTTTAGTAGTATCTACCATACTTTCCAAAATATCATCATCATTTAGGGCTTCGTCCACAAGCAATTCTTCTATATCATGCTCGCCAAAATCATCAAAACCTTCCCCACCTATTTCCTTAGCAATTGAAATAATATCTGATGTTACTATTGTTGTTCTATTTGATTCATTTCTCTTTGATACGCATTCAGGCCAAGCAGCTTTCCAACATGCATTTAAAGTTTGTGATTTTATCTCGGCAATTGCTAACGCAACATGATCTACACAGTTCAAGATATTAAATTGTTTCCAAACTTCAGTAACTGTTATTGTATCGGATTCCAGTTTATCGAAAATGAATTGGAAAGTGATTTTTACATAATATTTTTTAAATGTTGAAATAATTCCCTGATCTAATGGTTGAATTAGGCTCGTTGTGTTTGGAGGGAAAAAAACTACCTTTATATTTGGATGCTCTAAGTTTGGATGACCTGGTGCATTGTCAAGAATTAATAAGATCTTAAATTCGAGACCCATCTCTTTCATATAATTTTCTACTTCGGGTACGAAGCATTTATTGAACCATTCAGTGAAAATAGCCGTTGTTACCCAGGCCTTCTTGTTTGCCATCCAATGTACGGGCAGTGTATTTAAGTCTTTTCCTTTTAATGCACGTGGTTTTAAAGATCGATTTACAAGCAGCGGTTTTAACATTCGATCGCCAGATGCATTGCTGCACAGCAATAAAGTAACTCGATCTTTAGCAGCTTTAAAACCACTGGCATTTTTTTCGGACTTTGCAATGTAAGTACGGGTTGGCATTTTTTTCCAAAACAATCCTGTTTCATCAGCATTGAAGATTTGATGTGGGCACAATATCCTCCATCTTTAATAATTTTAGCCAACTTTTCAGGATATTTTCTAGCAGCTTCTTCATCTGCAGAAGCCACCTCACCTTTTATTTTTAGATTATGAAAAGAATGTCTTTTTATAAAACCAGTTAACCACCCTGTGCTGGCAGAGAATTGTGGATTACTTTCACGTGAAGATGTAGATGGCTCTGATTCTTTTAACTCCTTGTAAAATTTAAGGGCTTTCATCTTGATTAAATGTCCATCTAACGGAATTCTTTTTTGAGTTAAATCTTCAATCCAAATTACGAGAGCCTTTTCTGTTTTTTTCTATTAAAGTGCCTCTTGAATATGATGAAATTTTAGAACTCAAATTTGTACCAGATCTGACTGATCTTCTTATTGCCGCTTCATTTTTTTTTAATTGCTCTTATAGTAGATTCGCCTAAATTATAACGTTTACCTATTGCTGTTGATCTTTCTTCTTTCGCCAAGCAATCGAGAATTATAATTTTGGTTTCTAGCGAAATTGCACTTCTTTTTTGTTTTTTATTATTGTCACACATTTTCTTTAAGAGGACTAAAAATTATGGAAAAACTTAAGGTACAATTACGCACTAAAATTATTCAAAAAAACTTACAATTCACTTGAGTAAATTTATCTTCCGGTTTTCGGTAGTAACCTTCTTTCACCAAGTTTTATTTTCTAATGCTTTCCAATATGCAGACTTTTTTAATTAGTTTCATACAAAAACAAAATGCAGCATAAAAACACGCAATTTTAACGAGGTATTTTTGTTTTTGTCTCTTTTGTTTTTAAGAACAAATCAAGAGAAAACATGTCAATAAAAGAAAAAAGAAATTTGTAACGGCAGCTGGCACGCCGGCGGGTTTTCAGTTTTGATTTCGGTTTTGCACGAGTTGTGTAAGACACCGGCAGGCGCGGAATAAAAGACAATTGGAACTTCCCCTCTACTGTTTGTTGGATAACTTAACATACAACCAGGACGTTACAAAATTCTTTCTTTGTATTGATTGCGTAATAGTAGAGTTGTAGTTGTTATTCTTATTCGTTTTCAGAAAAAGTGAATCACCAAAATTTTTTTTTTCGAAATTCGAATAATTTGTTTTTTCTTGCACCGCATAACTCCAAAACCGCATAAAAAAAAACCGCATAAAAAGAGAACGAAGTGTATATATATTTTTTTAAATGCACAATTCTCTGATAAAACGTCAGAACCTTGGCCGATAAAATTAGCGCGTTCGTGTAGTTTTTCATAGCTCAAATTTATTGCCTAATTTTCTTCACTTTGAATAGGGTTCTTTTTATGTAGGACTTGGCTTTTATTAAGACCTCATCAAATTAATTTTAATTGCAAATATAATAATAACAATGATAATAATAAAATAATTTAACTACAGCGATTAAAATAATAATAAAAGCTAAAGCACATAAAGCGTATAAATGCAAAAAATTTTGATATATTTTAAATTTTAATAGCACCAGTCAATTTGGTTATTTGCACTTTATCATGATATTAGAATTTGTGTTTTATTTTTATTGAATTTAGGTTGTATGGGTTTTAATTCCTGGATAAAAAGTTATTATTTCTTATTAGGTTTCAACCAAGATTCCTGGAGGGTAAATGTCTAAACTAAACCAAATTGGGGTTAAGGGTAGATACGCTGATATTGCTTTGATAATGATTTACAGAATACAGAACATGGAATGTATGTGCGAGAGAGGTAATTAAATATTAATATCTCTATTAAGTTGAAGCATTATGAATAAATAATATTTTTTCCAATTTGAAATGTCGGTTATTCAATGAATTTGAAATAGAATTTAATTTTTAAAAATCATCATCTTTTTTTTCGAACTTGCCTCCTTAATAAATATAAACAAATTATTACTAAAGTAAAATATTTAACAAATAAAATATGGATATTGACCAGCTTTTTGAGGTGTTTGATCAGGATAATGATCCAAAGAAAGCTTCTAAAAGTGGAAGTGAGAATGAAAATATAGAAAAAAAAATGTAATTATTTATTTTGTAAACATATTTATATTACATTGCCATACAACAATGAAAATATATATAATCCAAAATTAATACAAAACATATAAAGATACTTTAAAAATATACATTTGGTTTCAACCTTATAATAATGCTTCGAAACTTTTTATATATTTAAATTAATAATATTTTTTTTTTGCCAGTTTCTAATTAATATTTTTGAGAACTCTCACATTCAGAGCATTTCAATAAATATTGCAAATTATTCTATCAAAATTTTTAAGTTGTCACTCATGGAAATTTAAAAAAATTATTACTTATAATAACAAAATTTTATTTTTATTGCAAAATTATCTTTTTACATAAAATCAATATCTTAAAGCATTTCACATACACTATAGTCTTTTATAACTTGCAAAACAAAATTTGTTATCTGTTTCAGTGTGACCGAAGATTTTATTAAGACCATCAGTGAAAAACCAAAGAGATCTTCTGAGGAAGTGGAAGAAAATCAACGTAAAAAGCGAAAGCAGCTTCTTGAAGATATAAAGTAAGTTTAAAAATTCTATTTAAATATTTTATTAAATATTTTTTTCAAATAAATATTAAGGTGAAAGTATCAGGCTTCTAGGGAAAAGTTTCTTTTATAAAATTTTTAATTGAAAAATCTCTAGCTTTAAGACATGAAAGCCCTCTACAGAGAAAATATTTTACATTAAATTGCCAATAGAACTAGAGTTATCTCCAATCAATCACACTAAGGTATCAAGCTTGTAAAGCTTGTTGATGGTGTCTGCCGGGGAAGAGTAGAGCTCATCAATGGATGAGTCAATACCAGAACTAGTCTTCTTTCTTATCTCCACTCAATCACACTAAGGTGTCAAGCTTGTAAAGCTTGTTGATGGTGTCTGCTGGGGAAGAGTAGAGCTCATCAATGGATGAGTCAATACAGTTACCAGAACTAGAGTCTTCTTTCTTATCTCCACTCAATCACACTAAGGTGTCAAGCTTGTTGGTGGTGTCTGCAGGGGAAGAGTAGAGCTCATCAATGGATGAGTCTCAATACCAGAACTAGAGTCTTCTTTCTTATCTCCACTCAATCACACTAAGGTGTCAAGCTTGTAAAGCTTGTTGATGGTGTCTGCTGGGGAAGAGTAGAGCTCATCAATGGATGAGTCAATACAGTTACCAGAACTAGAGTCTTCTTTCTTATCTCCACTCAATCACACTAAGGTGTCAAGCTTGTTGATGGTGTCTGCTGGGGAAGAGTAGAGCTCATCAATGGATGAGTCAATACAGTTACCAGAACTAGAGTCTTCTTTCTTATCTCCACTCAATCACACTAAGGTGTCAAGCTTGTTGGTGGTGTCTGCAGGGGAAGAGTAGAGCTCATCAATGGATGAGTCTCAATACCAGAACTAGAGTCTTCTTTCTTATCTCCACTCAATCACACTAAGGTGTCAAGCTTGTAAAGCTTGTTGATGGTGTCTGCTGGGGAAGAGTAGAGCTCATCAATGGATGAGTCAATACAGTTACCAGAACTAGAGTCTTCTTTCTTATCTCCACTCAATCACACTAAGGTGTCAAGCTTGTTGATGGTGTCTGCTGGGGAAGAGTAGAGCTCATCAATGGATGAGTCAATACAGTTACCAGAACTAGAGTCTTCTTTCTTATCTCCACTCAATCACACTAAGCTTGTAAAGCTTGTTGATGGTGTCTGCCGGGGAAGAGTAGAGCTCATCAATGGATGAGTCAATACCAGAACTAGAGTCTTCTTTCTTATCTCCACTCAATCACACTAAGGTGTCAAGCTTGTTGATGGTGTCTGCCGGGGAAGAGTAGAGCTCATCAATGGATGAGTCAATACAGTTACCAGAACTAGAGTCTTCTTTCTTATCTCCACTCAATCACACTAAGGTGTCAAGCTTGTTGATGGTGTCTGCCGGGGAAGAGTAGAACTCATCAATGGATGTGTCAATACCAGAACTAGAGTTAAACAGTAAAACTAGAGTTTACAGTTATTTTAATGCAGAATCAACATGGGCCTCCACTGTGTGCACTTATCAAGTTTGATATTCAGAGCCATATCTTTATATGGAGGGGTAATGGGGTGGGTTCAGGGAATCTATATATATAAAATTGAATGTCTGTCTGTCTGTACTCTATAGATTCAAAAACCATACATCCAATCGCAGTGAAATTTTGGGATATTATTAGGTATATCACCAAGAAGGTTTTTGAAAAATAATTTCATGAATATCTTGAATATCCTTAGAGTTATTTGCAGATTTGTAGATTTAACTCTCAAGCAGCGCCCCCATTGTGACGATGATAACAAGTTTTCTTATCACTAAGTTTGTTATCTTAAATATTATTTATCAAAAGTAAGATTATCTCAGGATGACACGGCAATGTGACACGGGAAAAAATGTTCACTAGATAAAACTATGATTTTCTAATGTAGAAAATTAGGAAAGACAAAATTCAGGATGACACGGCACACAGGGACCGGGAAAAAATGTTCACTTTATCGAGAGATTCAAATTTAAGAGTTTCAAATTATCAAAATATATGTTTTTTTTTTAAATAAATTTTTAGAGAATTGTTTTAACAAATGTTCGCTAGACAAACCTTTACTCGGGTAAAACCTCGGGCGAAGCCGGGTACGTCCGCTAGTATTATATATTCCTGGAATGTTGCTCTCTAATCTTGTGTTAAAGCTATTGTGCTATTTGATGGGTTCTATGATGTTTATTAGAATATTTTCACCTTAATATTGATGCAAGGGTTATTTTATCAAAATATTATAATGCCATTAAATTGGAGGTTTGGAGACTTCATGCACATCCTCTCAGTCTACATTGTTTTACTTATCCTCAATCTTTGAATTACATTAGTTGATCCGAATTGGCTGATGGAAGCTGTTACCAGGACCTGGAAGGAATATATTTTCTGTAGCCAAGGTTGCAATGATGTGCCACTGATTCTGATAGGTTAGTTTAGGTTGTTCAAAAATAAGGTATATTTTCACTGACGGCAAGTAGGCCTAGCACAGAATAATATGATCCGGCAGCCTGTTTTTATATAAATTATATTATCTCATTTATTTTCTAAACCACTTAGCAAAATCAGTCAAGAACCTACAGAACATGCAACAACTGTCCTGGTGTGGAATTAACACCTACCCACATATTCTCATGTCCAGCAATGGCTTCAGCCTTGCAGAAAATTGACATAGACCCAGAACAGTAGCTTTACATACCCAAGATAGAGGACATTGTGACTGATGTTATAGAGATGCATGGAGACATCTGAGGCTCTTCATTGGACACAACAACAACATAAGGATGATGATAATGCTAATAAATCTTATAGAGCTGGCTGTTGTTCTAGATCCATTCTATTTGTTTATTCCCAGCAGCAAGATTTACCATTTATAAATATAGCGCCCCTCTCTCCAGCCTTTATTATTAGATGCCACTGGATTTCTATTATCTGCTCTTTTTATATAAAAAGGCTACTTTTATTATCCTCAATAAGCTTTAGAATAACAAATTGCTCAATAGTCAAGAAAGAGACAGATGTTGAGTCCAAACTATTTTATTTAAGGAGACAATAATGATTAAACAAGAAGTGTCTATTGACCATGTTAAACCTTAAAGAATGGTAGGATTGATTTGATGATAAAAGTGGTCTGGAATGAAAGAGAGGTGAAATGGTGTTTGCTGATTGACTGACTGACCTTTGGATCATCGATGGCACTGCATAATGTTAAATTATAGTGGGTTGAATTAGGGTTGTTTTAGACCAGAGCATACATGTTACAGTGAAATGTAACAATTTGATGTCTGAATATTTTTATATAATAATTTCAAAACAAAAGCTGCCAAGAACCAATCTGTGGGACCCTCCCTTCCACATCTCTGCTCATACTATGGTGATAAAGGAGAAGGGCAATGATGAGAGATTGACACAGGGCAGGCACCAAATTTATATTACATATGAATGCAGGGGTCAGTGGAAAGGGGGTCTAAACCATTGGTTTTTGACAGCTACGACCCGGGTTTGATTCCTGCATTGGGTACTTTTTTCTGATTAAAATGCTTCAATGGCCCCTGATTCTTGCAAAAACCTAACCAGCGAATGCAAGTAACCAAACAGGGCTCTGGCATATTTGTAAGTGCAAAGTTGGTTGCAAGGTGGTTGTTGGAGCTGTGGGTGTGTTGTTGCAGTGTGGATGAGCATCTCACCCGGATCACAGTCCACAAGTTGGAGACTGTGGTATCCTGCCAACATGAGGTAAGTCCCCACCTGTGGAGCATATTGAACAAAACCCTTCTTTACCAAGTTAGATTCTATAAAGCACATGCACAAAGTACGCCAAATGTTGGGAAATAAAGGAAAACTCTGTAGAACCTCCATGAGAGGACACTCTCGCTAGATGACACCTCTCTACAAAGGACTATTTTCAACACTGACAGGGGAGAAACACCTTTGGGTATTGAATTAAAGAATTTTTCTCTATTTGGAGATCCTGAGAATTCTCTACTTCATAGTAGGTCTTCAACAACTGATGGTTTGATGTTACTCTAATTGGTTCCAATATACTTGTGGAAATGGGGTAATGACATTTTTCAGGATCTCTCACCTATGTATCAATCCATATTTAGAACTTTTGATAATAAAAAGGCATATATTGGATTAAAAAATGTATTTAATTACCAATACAGTGTAACCTTGTTAATTCGACACTTGCAATTTTTCGACCATTTTTTTTACATGCCTCAATCATCAGACTATCAAATAATCAACATTAATTCCACCAACAATAATTCAACACCATCAATAATTAGTTAATTTCTTAACCCTTAGTTACTGGCGCCTATTTTCCTTACACAATTACTGGCGTTCGGCCTCTCAGGCCGTCTTTTAAAATCAATAATAAACCATGTTAATTATAAAATAAAAAGAAATTAAACGTATACACATAATTTCCAAAGAATAAATATTTTGTTTTTTTCGAATAAACAGAGCTCTAAACAAAATTAAATGAAAATGTACAAGAAACTCTTTCTATCTAAAATATTCTATATATATTCTAAAAAATTCTATCTAAAATTATTTATTAAAGATTAGATGCACAATTCAAGCATATTTCAATAGAATGATCTTTGCAGATTGGTTCTTTGCATTTTTTGAATTGCATTTGAGTTCGACGATCTTTTTTACATAGGTAGCATCTTTTGCGTTTTTTTGGACCAAGGACTGCCGCTTGTGGATTCCTAGATAACACATATTATTGATATTTCGTTTGAATATCAAATATTTGCCTACCTCAAGTGATGAAGTTCCAGCATGCTTCTGAATTAATACTTGCAGATCTCTTGACAAATTTTTGGCTTGATTTCTCATATTCAAGGCATCTCTCATTAGTTGTAGAGCAAGCTGCTTTATAAAATCTTTTCGAGCCATTCCACCGTCTTGCTTGACAGCCTTATAAATTACTGCTGAATTTATTGCAACCACATCCAAAAAGTTGAAAAATAAACACAGGGGCCATCTTTTGGTTCTTCTTCCAACTGAATACATGTCTGATCAACTACATCTACACCACCTTTGGTCATATTATAAAATGTGATTATCTCGGGCTTTTATTGTTCAGCAGTTTCTTGATCAATTGTTGTGGCCGAATGCATTGTGGAGAGTAATATAACAGATTTTCCAATTTTAGGGACATAGGATACCAAATTTTTGTTTTTTGAAAAACCAAAAGTGGAACCGAACTTCTATTATATTATACAAAATTACAATCACAAAACACAATTTAGAATGCATATAATTGAAGCAAGAGTGATAAAAAAACAAATGCTCAACTTATTTGTTGCGTTTGAACGTCTATAAAACCAAAAGTGAAACGGCCAATAATAGGGGCGCTAAAATTCCCAGTGACGTAATTACTGGCGCTCGGCTTTAAAGGCCGTTTGATTTAATAACTCGGGATATACAAAATAGATTACTCTTAAAATGAGAAAAGTTCTTCAAATAAATGCATTTTATTAAGCTACCTAAAATTTTGATGAAAAATATTTCATTTTGAAAATTTTGCAAACATTTTAAATTTTCACACGGCCTTTCAAGCCGAACGCCAGTAATTACGGGTTAATTCAAATTAGTTAATTGTTGTTTAAATACAGTTAAACCTGTCTATAGAGCCTTCTCTAAATAGTGCCTTCCTCTCTTATAGCGCCCGATTTTAAACATTTTACATTAAAAGTGACCTGTCTATAGCACCCCTTCTCATTAGCACCCTATTCTGGTGAGTCCCAAGAGAGGGCGCTATAGACAGGTTTAACTGTATAACTTTATCACTAAAAATACATTACAATACCATTCAGCAGGATGACAGCTATAGTGTATGAGCACCATAGATAAAATTGCCACATCACATGGTACACTTAGGTCGATGCTGGCCATGTCACCCACCATTTGAGTTTCTTGTGGATTGACAGGTTCAATAACCTAGCTAAGCACAAGTCACTAATGTGGTGTTTTGGAGAGTAATGTCTGTCTGAAGAGGAAAGACATGCATGCTTTTTGGAGATTGATCTGCTATAAGCCACAATGAACAGGGCCCAAAAGCAAACACAGCCATAAAAGATTTCTTTAAAAGAAATTGATTTTTTAAAAATATTTTTTTTATTTTCAGCCTTTTCCATTTTCCAAATTTATTTACCTTCTTCCCATTGTATTTATTCACCTAGATTAAAATAGTACTTGTATTTTTCTTTTGTTAAAAAATGTATTAATATAATTTTATCCATCATTAAATGTTAATCACGAAACATTCTGAAAAAAATGTAATAAAGTATCAATGCACATTATTACTTAAAATATATTACATCAGTGTATTCTCTAAAAATTTTATTTTAATTATATACAGTAGAACCTTGTTAATTCGACAGTATCGATAATACGACAGTTCCAATAGTTCGACCATTTTTAAATTTTAATTTCGACAGTTGAATGTTTTTTTTTTTTTTTTTTTACATACAACTTTACCGCTAAAAAGGTATTACAGCAGTGGCGACGATCGGCGGGCGCCGATAGAATCGCGCCTGCGCACTTTTGGTTTCTGTTAGTTTAAGTTTCACTTTGCAGTGCCGTTGCGCAATGTCGCGAGTGTTGTTTATTTTTTATGCGGGAATTTAGGCATCGTGCGTTAATTAATAATATTATTTTCTTTTTCAATTTCAGCATTGAAATATTTTATTTATTTTAAAATTTACAAATAATTTCCTTTTAAATAAATAAGTCTTATAAAATGTAGCCACAATGATTATGATAACATTTTATTTCAATATTCCATTTCCTTGTTATTATAAAAGATTTAAACACAAAATCAATCTTCATGATTCTTTTTAAATATTATTTTTAAATTTTATTTTTATTTTCCATATTTATTTACTTTCAACTGCTATATTCTTCAATTAGAATAAAATATTATTTGTAATTTTTTGTTTCAAAAATATGTATTGATGCCATTTTGTTCCTGATACTAAATGTTAATGATGAAAATAAAAAAATAAATACAAAAAGTACACACACAATGGTTTCAATTAATATCATTAATTTATATTACAAAGCTATTTTTAAAAATATTTATTTTAGCAAGTTAGATGATTAGTTAATCATCTAACCTTAATTCAACACTTCCTTTAACCCTTAACTGGACGGGTTGGGTAGATTCCGCCCATGCATAAACTTAATATAGGAAAAAAATATATTTTTCGTTTACTGAGAGCTAACAGCTTTGGTGTATTCTAATTTTACAGTAATACAAACAATTTCCATTCATCGTTTAAAAATATAAGTTTTGGGAGGACGGTTATATTTGCATGTGTGGGCGGATTCCGCCCATGCCGTCCAGAAGCGTGAGAATTTTTCATGTTAGGGTTATAGCTGATTGCTCATTCTCGAGTCGCTTTCTTCCGCCATTTTTTTAGCTTACATTCATAAAATAAGACTTCTTTCTTTGGCTTTGTAGAATTTATTCTTTTAGATTAAAAAAAAAACAACTTCCTTAATTTTTTTTTATCAAGGTAAGACTTTTTATTTTTGAAATTCTATTTATAATGGAAGACGAAATTTTGAATAATAATTTTGACGATGATTCTGAAACTGAAAATTATTTATTGAACGAATCTTCAGATGTCAGTACAGATGAGGAATGTGATTCAATTCTTACCACTGTTCAAATGTCTTCAAGTAATTGTTTCATTGGGAAAAATGGCTATAAGTGGAACAAGAATCATGCAATAATTGGAAGAACCCGTTCTCATAACATAATTACACACTTACCTGGTCTGAAAGACCCTGCTAAACCGAAGCCAAATTGTGGCATAGATATATTCAACTTATTTTTTACTGCCGCTATTATAAAACAAATATCTGAATTTACAAATGCAAAAATTGAAGAATTTCGCCAAAGAATTTCAGATTTGACCAAAAGTACTTACTCAAATTTTACAAGTGAAATAGAAATAAGAGCATTCTTAGGTTTGTTGTATCTAGCTGGAGTTTACAAATCAGGTCATGAAAATGTAGAATCTTTGTTTGCCTCAGATGGAACAGGCCGTGACATTTTTCGCTCTGTAATGAGTGTGAAGCGTTTCCTTTTTCTATTACTTTGTATTAGATTTGATAATTTCAAGACAAGATGCAAAGAGGATAGACTCTCACCCATAAGAGATATTTTCCAAACCATTATTGAAAAATTTCAAAGTTGTTATACACCTGCTGAATACCTTACTGTTGACGAAATGCTTGTAGGGTTTCGGGGAAAATGTCCATTCAAAATTTATATACCCTCAAAACCTAATAAATATGGGATAAAAATAGTGATACTAGCAGACTCAAGAACACATTATATGTATAATGCAATGGTATATACAGGAAAATCTAAAACTCCAAAGTCAAAAGAACTATCCCTGCCAACCCAAATAGTTTTAGATATTAGTCGACCAATTTGGAAGAGTAATAGAAATATTACAGCAGACAACTGGTTTACTTCAATAGAATTAGTTGATAAGTTGAAAGAACATGGCCTTACATATTTAGGAACGATGAGAAAGAACAAACCTCAGATTCCACCACAATTCCAACCGCATCCTAAAAGAGAATCAGGAACATCTATTTTTGGTTTCTCTGGAACAAAAACTTTAGTCTCCTATGTTCCCAAAAAAAGAAAATCAGTAATCCTTATATCTTCGATGCATCATGACAATAAATGTGATGAAACAACAGGAAAACCTGACATTATAATGGATTATAATCTAACAAAAGGAGGTGTAGATACCATTGACCAAATGGTCTCTAATTTTTCTACCTCTCGTCGATCCAGAAGATGGCCTTTGGCACTTTTTTATGCCCTCTTAGATATCACAGCTCTGAATTCTTACATCATCTTCAACTATCAGATTGATAAAAAGGATCAAAAAGAAAGAAGTACCTTTATTGTTGATCTTGGGAGATCCTTGATTGATGAACACCTGGCCACACGTAATCTAAATTCCCTCCCGCTGGAATTACAGACGACAATAAAAAAATTCAAAAATAATGATGGTTCAAGTACATCAAGAGGATCTACGATGCCACAAGAATCTGCTACTCCAAAAAGGTGCTACAAATGTCCATCAAAAAATGCGGGAAAAGTGAAAACCTTATGCTCTGTATGTCAACTAAGCGTCTGTAAAAAAACATTTCTTAACCCTTAACTGGACGGGTGATTTTTTCTTACGTAACTGGACGGGGTGGGTAGATTCAACCCACTTATGTACCTTTACGAAATAAGCACTAAATAATGAATTAAATCAATATTGGAAAGATTATTTAATGATTACAAATGTTAATATACAGAGAGATTTTGACTTCTAAAAATTCTAAATATAATCTATTTACAGTTTTCACAAATAATTAAGAAATGTTTTTTACAGACGCTTAGTTGACATACAGAGCATAAGGTTTTCACTTTTCCCGAATTTTTTGATGGACATGTTAGCACCTTTTTGGAGTATCAGATTCTTGTGGCATCGTAGATCCTCTTGATGTACTTGAACGATCATTATTTTTGAATTTTTTTATTGTCGTCTGTAATTCCAGCGGGAGGGAATTTAGATTACGTGTGGCCAGGTGTTCATCAATCAAGGATCTCCCAAGATCAACAATAAAGGTACTTCTTTCTTTTTGATCCTTTTTATCAATCTGATAGTTGAAGATGATGTAAGAATTCAGAGCTGTGATATCTAAAAGGGCATAAAAAAGTGCCAAAGGCCATCTTCTGGATCGACAAGAGGTAGAAAAATTAGAGACCATTTGGTCAATGGTATCTACACTTCCTTTTGTTAGATTATAATCCATTATAATGTCAGGTTTTCCTGTTGTTTCATCACATTTATTGTCATGATGCATCGAAGATATAAGGATTACTGATTTTCTTTTTTTGGGAACATAGGAGACTAAAGTTTTTGTTCCAGAGAAACCAAAAATAGATGCTCCTGATTCTCTTTTAGGATGCGGTTGGAATTGTGGTGGAATCTGAGGTTTGTTTTTTCTCATCGTTCCTAAATATGTAAGGCCATATTCTTTCAACTTATCAACTAATTCTATTGAAGTAAACCAGTTGTTTGCTGTAATATTTCTATTACTCTTCCAAAGTGGTCGACTAATATCTAAAACTATTTGTGTTGGCGGGGATAGTTCTTTTGACTTTGGAGTTTTAGATTTTCCTGTATATACCATTGCATTATACATATAATGTGTTCTTGAGTCTGCTAGTATTACTATTTTTATCCCATATTTATTAGGTTTTGAGGGTATATAAATTTTAAATGGACATTTTCCCCGAAACCCTACAAGCATTTCGTCAACAGTAAGGTATTCAGCAGGTGTATAACAACTTTGAAATTTTTCAATAATGGTTTGGAAAATATATCTCTTATGGGTAAGAGTCTATCTACTTTGCATCTTGTCTTGAAATTATCAAATCTAATACAAAGTAATAGAAAAAGGAAACGCTTCACACTCATTACAGAGCGAAAAATGTCACGGCCTGTTCCATCAGAGGCAAACAAAGATTCTACATTTTCATGACCTGATTTGTAAACTCCAGCTAGATACAACAAACCTAAGAATGCTCTTATTTCTATTTCACTTGTAAAATTTGAGTAAGTACTTTTGGTCAAATCTGAAATTCTTTGGCGAAATTCTTCAATTTTTGCATTTGTAAATTCAGATATTTGTTTTATAATTGCGGCAGTAAAAAATAAGTTGAATATATCTATGCTACAATTTGGCTTCGGTTTAGCAGGGCCTTTCAGACCAGGTAAGTGTGTAATTATGTTATGAGAACGGGTTCTTCCAATTATTGCATGATTCTTGTTCCACTTATAGCCATTTTTCCCAATGAAACAATTACTTGAAGACATTTGAACAGTGGTAAGAATTGAATCACATTCCTCATCTGTACTGACATCTAAAGATTCGTTCAATGAATAATTTTCAGTTTCAGAATCATCGTCAAAATTCTTATTCAAAATTTCGTCTTCCATTATAAATAGAATTTCAAAAATAAAAAGTCTTACCTTGATAAAAAAATTAAGAAAGTTGTTTTTTTTTTAATCTAAAAGAATAAATTATACTTAGCCAAAGAAAGAAGTCTTATTTTATGAATGGAAGCTAAAAAATAGAGGAAGAAAGCGACTCGAGAATGAGCAATCAGCTATAACCCTAACATGAAAAATTCTCACGCTTCTGGACGGCATGGGCGGAATCCGCCCACACATGCAAATTTAACCGCCCTCCCAAAACTTATATTTTTAAACGATGAATGGAAATTGTTTGTATCACTGTAAAATTAGAATACACCAAAGCTGTTAGCTCTCAGTAAACGAAAAATATATATTTTTCCTATATTAAGTTTATGCATGGGCGGAATCTACCCAACCCGTCCAGTTAAGGGTTAATTATTTGTGAAAACTGTAAATAGATTATATTTAGAATTTTTAGAAGTCAAAATCTGTATATTAACATTTGTAATCATTAAATAATCTTTCAAATATTGATTTGATTCATTATTTAGCGTTTATTTCGTAAAGGTACATAAGTGGGTTGAATCTACCCACCCCGTCCAGTTACGTAAGAAAAAATCACCCGTCCAGTTAAGGGTTAATTTAACCGAAAGCTCTGATCCCTTGGGGTGTTAAATTAAAGAGGTTCAACTGTATTTGGTTATATCCTAGAGAAAAATGTCCACTAGCAATGAATGTTGTGATGAAATAATTCAACTGAAAGCTCTGATCTCTGAGAGGGTTAAAATAAAGATGTTAAACTGTATTTCAGTTGGCTAAATGCCAACCTTTGTCAAAATACAATGTATTTTTGACTATATGCAACCAAATTATTCCATTATATTGTAACATAGAGAATATATATATGGAAACTTCATGATGACACAGCAATTTATTTAAGGCACAAATACAAAATCAACATTTATAAGATAAGCAATGAGGGAAGTTTCCAGAGCAGTAAAATACAAATAATAATCTGTACATAAAATATAACTTTGCTACAATTTTATTTTTCCTCCACTAGGTGTTCAGAGTCAAGATGCATATCACATAGTTCTGCGCATAATCATTCAAAAGTGTATTTTTGGTGCTCTCACCACTGTTTCATTTTAATATTACTCTTAAAACAAAATGGTGGTAAAATTTCTCATTCAGTACTTTTGTCTGAAGATGGTAACAACGCTGCTACCAAAACGTCACACACTAATTATTTATTTGGATTTGGTCTTATTACCTTGTGTTTATAATCTATAATCCAAATAGTACCTTATCATCTTAAAGCAAAGTTAAAACAAAGTTGTTATCTGGTATTTACTCCAAGGTAAACTTTGATCCCATCACTTTCTATCCAAAGTTATGGACATCTTACCTTCTTTTGAAGTTCCAGCACGAACGATTCCCCCCAAGACATTTAAAAATGTTTCCATTATTGCAATGTTTCTGCTAATGGCAAGAATAGAAGAACAAGGCTCTTGAAGCAGGCTTAGATAAAGCTATCAAAGATTTGATAACAGCACTCTCTAGAAAATTCAATAGGTTGGTTGAGAAACTACAAAAATAACTTTCATCACAATTGTGAAATCACTACAGTTCATTAAATGCCACAAATACCAAGAAAATATCAGATCTTGAGGAGCCAATGGCATACAGTAGAACCTCCATTAAAGGACACCTCTCTATAAAGGAGTTTTCATCCCCACAATTGCCATTATTATTAATTAGCAACTCTCTGGTAAGAGGACACCTCTCCCTAAAGGATACTTTGGCTCTGCCACTAGGTGTCCTGTACATAGAAGTGAAAGCAGTCTTGTTATATATATGGCAGGAGATGCCAATTAAGATTTCCTCTTATTACTACAGAAATTAATTGGAAAAAACAAAAAAGATCCAAATCACACTGGGAAACTGAATGTCACTTGATGTCAGATGTCACTTGACCCAGAAATCTGATGCTCCTATCTTGGTGGAACTATCAGATATCATAGAAAGATATCTTTTATTTTTGAAATTATGTGAATTCATAATATTTCTAAGGACTCTCTTAGTTTGAAAATTAGGGATCACCATAGAATGCCAAAAGAGATATCTATAAAAGGAATTAAGCTCACCACCACACACCT